>OY744476.1:192418376-193018376 GCA_963556175.1 Tipula confusa | reverse complement strand
CCTTGATCCGTGGGTTGAAAATAAATGTCCAGTTTAGTGGTAATAAAAAAACATTTTTATATTTTTATTAATCTCTTTAAGAGATTGCGGATGTCCAGGAGCATTATCCAAAAGTAATAATGCTTTATTTTCAAAGTTCAATCGTTTATTACAGACCATGTTGTTTTTTGAATGTTTTTTAGAGCTCGAGGATTTTCGGATCTCCAATTAAGACATGGTTTTAATTTAAAATCATCACTTGCATTACCACCAAGCACAAGAGAGTAATTCTCTCTTTTGATGCTTTAAGTCCCGGAGAAGTTTTTCATTTCGTGAAATGTAAGTCATTTCTGGTATTTTTTTTCCCAGTGATTTACATAATTTTACCATTACTAAGAAAAGTAAAAAATACGGAAAAGCATTAGTTTGGCATTACTTCGGAATCGATTAGTAGATTTACCATTAATCTGAACTATTCTAAAGATTTTTCTTTGTGTCTTTCAATGCTCCCATACGACTATTACCGACTAAAAAGTTATTTGAAATAATCACGAAATACTAAATTCTACAACTAAACAATTTGGTGAATATATTAAATTTTAAATATATATTGCCACCAAATATTTAACAATTTTTAAATAAATTTTGAGTAACGGTAAAGTTTTAAATGAAACTTGACAGTGAGATAGAAGTTCGAAAATATTTTATTTTTTGGTTTAAAAAATAAAAATCCACATACAATATTAAGGTGCAATAATTATTTGCCATTTAGAAAATGCATGAATTGTGTAAATTATTGTTAGTTTTTTATGTTTTTTATGTTTTCATATAAATCATTTTCATTACTCAAACGCGCATACACACACACACTTAAACACACACACATCACCTGTCTTTAGTTAGCATGCGTTTTTGAGATGGGACTAAAAAAAAAAATAAATAATATTATATTTAAATTATTAAATTGTGTTTTACTAATTTAATTTTTTCTTCTCTATTTTTTTATTTACTTTTTCTATTTCCCTATAGGTTTAAATATTCAACCACGTTCAACACGAATCGATCATTTGGCATCAATGTATCCATTACAGACGACTAATATGATCCTGTCACAAGCTGTCGGAGGTATTGTCGGCAGTGGTATCGGCGGCGGTAACAAACAATCATCAAATAATAGCAGTAGAATATATAATCCAACAAATAATGTAATGGATTGTGATCCACCACAACAGCAACAACAACAATCATTACGTTATGTTCATCCCCATTTGCATAGGAATCGTTATGCGAGTTCTGAACTAAATAATTATGCACCCGCATCGTTACCTATTGAATTAGGACAAATGACAAGTAGTATAATGCTGCAGGATACGAGTAGTAGTGGTGTAGGTGGTGGTAATCATCCCGTATCCATAAATAGTGTATATCAACCGCATCAAATAGGCAATAGTTTGGTTAGTTCAGGAAGTATTGGATCGAATGTAAGTAGTTTATCAGGCGGTGGTAGTGTCGGTGTTATTGGTGGCGGATCTAGCGGTGGTGTAGGCATTAACTATGGCCCATTCTCGGTCAGCGATGCAATGAATGTACAGATAAATCCAAATAATAAAACATCATCACAATCGAACGGATCAAATGATCGGGACGAATCACCAATGGTTGGTGTATGCGTTGGACAAAGTCCTGTTGTTATTCACTGAAACTGGAACATAATAAAATAAACAGAACAAAATATGAATCGATATATATATATATATATATATATATATATATATATATATATATATATATATATATATATATATTTATATTTATTATTAAGATACATAACATTATGCTCAATGGCACGTTTTCATGTAAAAGTTGACATTTTTAAAATATATAATAGCAGAACAAACATTAGTTAAACTAATTAAAATTTTGTAGACGTCATCCTTCATTGGGTCACAGGTCCTAGACAAAAGTCTTATTCTCTGGAACAAATAAAAATATTATAGAACGCAATAAAATGGAAATAAAACTGATAACTATGGTGCTAGGCAACGCCATCGTCTAATCTAGAAGTAGCATTCGTTAGTTTTGAGTAATTACTAAGGAATTTAGGAACTTACCATAACCTGTAATTCT
Source organism: Tipula confusa (assembly GCA_963556175.1). Lineage (NCBI taxonomy): Eukaryota > Metazoa > Arthropoda > Insecta > Diptera > Tipulidae > Tipula > Tipula confusa. The sequence goes on along the minus strand of OY744476.1, from coordinate 193,016,270 downwards.
TAAAAGGACGACCACCTTGTACTATGGTAGCTTACGTGTTTTGAGAAGTATCCTAATACTGTGATGAAAGAACGTAAAATTGGACTCGAAGGTGGATTCCTATCCTAATGACATAACCAGCGAGCTGGGAAACGCTCGGGAACAGGCCAGGTAATTATGGAAGCGTCAGGGTACTCAGAAGAGAGATATTTTAGTCATTCAATCGCTCTGCTAAATCATAATCCTTAAAAATACCCTATGGCTTTTCTTTGGAAAATTATGCCAGTGGATTTCATCGTGTGGTAAATCAGGATATTCTGCTAAGAAAGCGATGATAGTTGAACGAAACATCGTCTCCCTAGTAAAGTTATCATCCCTCTAGGGTAAATTGTCATGTTCTGCATGGCTTTGTGAAACCAGTTCCGCCGCTTTTATAGTATCTTGCCCACAGTTAGACAATTAGCTAATCTCTGATGATTGGGTATCTATCTGTTGATAGGTAATACTATTGATGAGGCCTCGAAAGTATACTCAAAATTTAAATCAACGAAGTGTAGCATAACACTTTTCATCCCAGAAAGAAAATATTCGAATTCTTCATCAAATAATGCATTTTAGTTATCCCTTCTCGGTAAATGTAACCTTATTTCACTCCGTTCAAACGGGATCATTAAAGCATAGACAGAAATAGCTCTGAGATATAAGCAGACACCAGGAGGTTCGTTACTTCTAAGGTTTTCAAATTGATTACTTTTTTAAGTCTCATCACCCAAAAGAAGCATAATCATATTTGCTCTAGGACCTATTGTTTTCTGGTAACACAGCTCAATGTCCTTGTTACAGACGATATAGCTTTTCCAATACTACATGAACCCCAGGTTCCTCATGCAGCAGCTTTATGTCCCATTCTATATTAACATAAAATAAACTGTTGCCTCTTGATGTTGCACGGCATAAGCTATTTGCACGTTCCGATTTTGACATGTTGTGCTTGGCCATATGATATACTAACGTGGTAATATCAAATTGAGTAAATATATAAATATATATATATATATATATATATATATATATATATATATATATATATATATATATATATATATATATATATATATATATATATAATTTTTTAATTTTATCTAATTTATAAGTTTCAGTGAACGAAATAGTATAAAGAAACACTAAAAGACTTCTAAGTATGAAGTGATAAATAACAAAAAAAAAAAAATATTTAAAAATACAAAAAAAAAATATTATAAAACTAAATAAATTAAATTAATGAGTTTTTAGATTGTAAGTTATAAAACAAAAAGAAAAATGGAAAATCTTAACAACATATTTAATTGCAATAGTGCTTAATAAAAACCGAAAAATATATAACTATATTTGGAATTTTTTTTATTAAAACAAAAATCGGAAAATGTTTATTTTCAAATCAACGCGCCCGCATAAGTGTAAAAAAATACGGAAATTATGTGCGATTTTTGCGCAAATTTCCCGTCAAAAATTATAATAATTTTGTTTAGTAATTTAATTAATGTTTTTATTATTATTTTTTTTTATTGTTTTTATTTTTTATTTTTATTTTTATATTTACAACAATGCAGCATATATCTAAATAAATAAAGATAAAAAAAAAAAGAAAAAACAAAAAATACATAAATTAATAAAAATATAAATAAAAGAAAACTATGTGACTGATTTAATTATTTTATTTTCCAATAATAATGAAAAATTTATAAACATTTTTTTTTTTTCAAATTAAACTGTATTATAATTATTTTTAGTTTATAGAACAATTTTCATAATTAATTATTTATTTTACTTATTTTTATTTTATAATAGTTTTGTGTATGTGTGCGTGTGTTTGTGTGCCTGTGTGTAGCTTTACGACGGAAGTATGTGAGTTAAATAGCGCTATATTATTACTAATTTTGGGGTCAATCGTTAACTTTATTTAGCTTTTATTTTTCAAATGTCAATGAAAAATCGAGCAGTTTTTCATTACTATCTCATTATTATGTACCAGGTCGATTCGATTATACACTTAATATTATACCGAGTACGGTTTTTTAAATTATCTATATTGACCAGTAAATAAAACTAATTCTGATATGGTTTTGATCGATATGTATATATCTTCGAAATCTCGTTAATAAACTAAAACAAAACGTCCAATCGAACCTAGTCAAATAATTTGAACTATGAGATGATCTATCTTGCCGTATAAATGTAAACAAAGTTTTTAAATCATATCACTGCCTATTCTAATCCTAACATAATAATAAATGTAAAAAAATTTAATCGTAAGTTGCATAGCCCAAAATCGAAACCATAATTAATAAAAGTTCCTATATTCAATCGACACAAGTGGGTTTGCATGCAACAATGTTTAAAAATTCAATTACAATTTTTTACAAAACTTTCCTACTTCCACCAGAATAAGAGAATACAGAGAAACTATTTTTAATTTTTTTCTATAATTTTATTTTATAATTATAACATTATAAAAAAAACTCAAAGAAATTATTTAATTTACAATGACTTTATAAATTAATATTAAACATATAAAATAAATAAATTTGCATCGATTAATGCATAAAATTAATAGAATAAATTATAATTTAATAATTATTATATTATCATCTCGTTAAGTTATTATTTTATTAATTTATTAGTTTAATTTTATTTTTATTTTTTAAAAAAATATATATTTTATATTATATATATATATATATGTATTTATATAAAATACGATTTTTTTTCTTTGTTTTTCTTAATTTAATTATTTCTATAATACAAACATAAATTCGAATAAAGTCATGCGGTCGTAAAAACAAATAAAAATAATAATTTTAATAAAAAGAAAAACACCTAAAATTTAAAAAGGAAAATGTAAAAAAATAAATAAATAATTTAAATAAAAATAAATGCAGTTCCTTTATTTAAACAAAACAAATATACAATCTCTTTACATAACAAAAATTAATAAATAAAATTGAACTGAATATTATAAATAAATAATAATAAAAAAACAAAGAAACATAATATTTAAATAAAAAATACATACGCTAAATTAAATAACTGATGAACCTAAATATAAAAACTGAAAATATGGAAATAAATAAATAAAAATAAACAAACAAAAAACATGTATAAAGTGGTGATAAATAAAAAAAAAAAAGTTAAAATAAATTTAAAAAAAATTAAAAAAGCATAATAATAATAAATTAAATTTAAATATAATATTTAATGATAATTAATACATATACAATAAATAATAATTCACTAGTAATAAAATAATTTAAAAACAAGTTAATAATAATAATAATAATATTTAAATTAACATAACAAAAATAAAATAAAACAAAAAAAAGTACGCAAGTTAAAAATATGTAAATGTTATTATATAAATTTATATACTAAAACAAAAAAAAAAAAATCACAAAAAAATTTATTATAATTAATAATGAAGGCAAAAATGAAAAATAATTAGTAGTAATTTAAAATGATGAAGAAAAACAATAAATAAGATTTTTTTTTTTTTTTTTTGAATAATGAAAAAAAAAACACAAAATGAAAAACAATCCTATTACATAAACAACTAAAAAAAACGAAAAGAAAACTAAAAAATTCATTGATTATTATTTATTTAATAAACTGACAAAAAAATAAAATAAAAATGGGTACCCAAAAAAAAAAGTTGGTGTTTTAATGAGATATTTTGGATTGACACCGCACACATTAACGATGGAACATATTTATTACTAAAATTTTAGGTCTGCTTCGGACGTTCGCAGAACAGGTAGCAGTAAAAAAACAAAAAGAATATATGAATCTTATTATGAAGTTATAATTTAAATTTTCGTTTTTCTTACTATGATGTTAATCTATCAGAATGTGAAAAGAAGGGACAACTTTTTTATGAAAGGAATCAAGAATTGAGGTCATAAAGTAAAAATTGTACTTTTTAATTAATGCTTTTTATTTAAACTACGTTATGGAGGCCGACAACCGAAATTCAAAAGGCTTATATATATATGTATATATATAAGCCTTTTGTATATATATAAGCCTTTTGTATATATATAAGCCTTTTCTAAGATTGTAATGAGAGTTCCAAAAAAGCTAGATCTAGTTGTCAAATGATATTATAAGCGTATCTGCTACCACAAAACCATAAGATTTGGTAAATTATATAAAAAAAAGAACATGAATAACGACTCCGCAAAAGGAGCAGTAATCATAAAACTGTAAATACTATGGGCATTCTTTTAACATTCTTTGGCCCAAAAATATAAAAAATATAAAATATAAACGATTAATAAAATAATAAAGAATAATGTTTAGGAACAAAAAAAAACGACAAAACCAAATCAAATGTTAGCTGCCAGTTTTTAAAATTATCAAACACTTTGCAACAAAAAACTTTCACTAAAATATGAAAATTCTTGCAGATGCTTTTAAAGTTGCAAATAAACTACCGCCACTCAAAAAGTGATACTTTTAATAAAATGCAGTATTTATGCTGATACCGAGAGCTTTTCTCTCGGTATCAGCATATATACTGATTACTGCATTGAAATTTTCATATATTTCGATACATGATTTGGGGCCAAAAAAATCAGGCAAGGGGTTAGCCCACAAAAATACGAATATTCATAAGTTATGCAATAAAACACGTAAAAGTGGTCCGATTTTGATGAGGGATACTTTTATTTAAAGCTCCCGATATCAGCATAAAAACTGCATTGAAATTTTTATATATTTCGATAAATGATTTGGGGCCAAAAAATCAGGCAAGGGGTTAGCCCACAAAAATACGAATATTCATAAGTTATGCAATAAAACACGTAAAAGTGGTCCGATTTTGATGAGGGATACTTTTATTTAAAGCTTCGGTATCAGCATAAAAACTGCAATGAAATTTTCATATATTTCGATAAATGATTTGGGGCCAAAAGAATCAGGCAAGGGGTTAGCCCACAAAAATACGAATATTCATAAGTTATGCAATAAAACACGTAAAAGTGGTCCGATTTTGATGAGGGATACTTTTATTTAAAGCTCCCGATATCAGCATAAAAACTGCATTGAAATTTTTATATATTTCGATAAATGATTTGGGGCCAAAAAATCAGGCAAGGGGTTAGCCCACAAAAATACGAATATTCATAAGTTATGCAATAAAACACGTAAAAGTGGTCCGATTTTGATGAGGGATACTTTTATTTAAAGCTTCGGTATCAGCATAAAAACTGCAATGAAATTTTCATATATTTCGATAAATGATTTGGGGCCAAAAGAATCAGGCAAGGGGTTAGCCCACAAAAATACGAATATTCATAAGTTATGCAATAAAACACGTAAAAGTGGTCCGATTTTGATGAGGGATACTTTTATTTAAAGCTCCCGATATCAGCATAAAAACTGCATTGAAATTTTCATATATTTTTATAAATGATTTGGGGCCAAAAAAAACAGGCAAGAGGTTAGCCCACAAAAATACGAATATTCATAAGTTATGCAATAAAACACGTGAAAGCGGTCCGATTCTGATGAGGGATACTTTTATTTAAAGCTCCCGATATCAGCATAAAAACTGCATTGAAATTTTTATATATTTCGATAAATGATTTGGGGCCAAAAAAATCAGGCAAGGGGTTAGCCCACAAAAATACGAATATTCATAAGTTATGCAATAAAACACGTAAAAGTGGTCCGATTTTGATGAGGGATACTTTTATTTAAAGCTCCCAATATCAGCATAAAAACTGCAATGAAATTTTCATATATTTCGATAAATGATTTGGGGCCAAAAGAATCAGGCAAGGGGTTAGCCCACAAAAATACGAATATTCATAAGTTATGCAATAAAACACGTAAAAGTGGTCCGATTTTGATGAGGGATACTTTTATTTAAAGCTCCTTATTTCAGCATAAAAACTGCATTGAAATTTTCATATATTTCGATAAATGATTTGGGGCCAAAAAAATCAGGCAAGGGGTTAGCCCACAAAAATACGAATATTCATAAGTTATGCAATAAAACACGTAAAAGTGGTCCGATTTTGATGAGGGATACTTTTATTTAAAGCTCCCAATATCAGCATAAAAACTGCATTGAAATTTTCATATATTTCGATAAATGATTTGGGGCCAAAAGAATCAGGCAAGGGGTTAGCCCACAAAAATACGAATATTCATAAGTTATGCAATAAAACACGTGAAAGCGGTCCGATTCTGATGAGGGATACTTTTATTTAAAGCTCCCGATATCAGCATAAAAACTGCATTGAAATTTTCATATATTTCGATAAATGATTTGGGGCCAAAAGAATCAGGCAAGGGGTTAGCCCACAAAAATACGAATATTCATAAGTTATGCAATAAAACACGCAAAAATGGTCCGATTCTGATGAGGGATACTTTTATTTAAAGCTCCCGATATCAGCATAAAAACTGCAATGAAATTTTCATATATTTTGATAAATGATTTGGGGCCAAAAGAATCAGGCAAGAGGTTAGCCCACAAAAATACGAATATTCATAAGTTATGCAATACAACACGTAAAAGTGGTCCGATTTTGATGAGGGATACTTTTATTTAAAGCTCCTGATTTCAGCATAAAAACTGCATTGAAATTTTCATATATTTTGATAAATGATTTGGGGCCAAAAAAAACAGGCAAGGGGTTAGCCCATAAAAATACGAATATTCATAAGTTATGCAATAAAACACGCAAAAGTGGTCCGATTCTGATGAGGGATACTTTTATTTAAAGCTCCCGATATCAGCATAAAAACTGCAATGAAATTTTCATATATTTTGATAAATGATTTGGGGCCAAAAGAATCAGGCAAGGGGTTAGCCCACAAAAATACGAATATTCATAAGTTATGCAATACAACACGTAAAAGTGGTCCGATTTTGATGAGGGATACTTTTATTTAAAGCTCCCGATATCAGCATAAAAACTGCATTGAAATTTTCATATATTTCGATAAATGATTTGGGGCCAAAAGAATCAGGCAAGGGGTTAGCCCACAAAAATACGAATATTCATAAGTTATGCAATAAAACACGCAAAAGTGGTCCGATTCTGATGAGGGATACTTTTATTTAAAGCTCCCGATATCAGCATAAAAACTGCAATGAAATTTTCATATATTTCGATAAATGATTTGGGGCCAAAAAAATCAGGCAAGGGGTTAGCCCACAAAAATACGAATATTCATAAGTTATGCAATAAAACACGTAAAAGTGGTCCGATTTTGATGAGGGATACTTTTATTTAAAGCTCTAGATATCAGCATAAAAACTGCATTGAAATTTTCATATATTTCGATAAATGATTTGGGGCCAAAAAAATCATGCAAGGGGTTAGCCCACAAAAATACGAATATTCATAAGTTATGCAATAAAACACGTAAAAGTGGTCCGATTTTGATGAGGGATACTTTTATTTAAAGCTCCCGATATCAGCATAAAAAATGCATTGAAATTTTCATATATTTCGATAAATGATTTGGGGCCAAAAAAATCAGGCAAGGGGTTAGCCCACAAAAATACGAATATTCATAAGTTATGCAATAAAACACGTAAAAGTGGTCCGATTTTGATGAGGGATACTTTTATTTAAAGCTCCCGATATCAGCAAAAAAACTGCATTGAAATTTTCATATATTTCGATAAATGATTTGGGGCCAAAAAAATCAGGCAAGGGGTTAGTCCACAAAAATACGAATATTCATAAGTTATGCAATAAAACACGTAAAAGTGGTCCGATTTTGATGAGGGATACTTTTATTTAAAGCTCCCGATATCAGCATAAAAACTGCATTGAAATTTTCATATATTTCGATAAATGATTTGGGGCCAAAAAAATCAGGCAAGGGGTTAGCCCACAAAAATACGAATATTCATAAGTTATGCAATAAAACACGTAAAAGTGGTCCGATTTTAATGAGGGATACTTTTATTTAAAGCTCCCGATATCAGCATAAAAACTGCATTGAAATTTTCATATATTTCGATAAATGATTTGGGGCCAAAAAAATCAGGCAAGGGGTTAGCCCACAAAAATACGAATATTCATAAGTTATGCAATAAAACACGTAAAAGTGGTCCGATTTTGATGAGGGATACTTTTATTTAAAGCTCCCGATATCAGCATAAAAACTGCATTGAAATTTTCATATATTTCGATAAATGATTTGGGGCCAAAAAAATCAGGCAAGGGGTTAGCCCACAAAAATACGAATATTCATAAGTTATGCAATAAAACACGTAAAAGTGGTCCGATTTTGATGAGGGATACTTTTATTTAAAGCTCCCGATATCAGCATAAAAACTGCATTGAAATTTTCATATATTTCGATAAATGATTTGGGGCCAAAAAAATCAGGCAAGGGATTAGCCCACAAAAATACGAATATTCATAAGTTATGCAATAAAACACGTAAAAGTGGTCCGATTTTGATGAGGGATACTTTTATTTAAAGCTCCCGATATCAGCATAAAAACTGCATTGAAATTTTCATATATTTCGATAAATGATTTGGGGCCAAAAAAATCAGGCAAGGGGCTAGCCCACAAAAATACGAATATTCATAAGTTATGCAATAAAACACGTAAAAGTGGTCCGATTTTGATGAGGGATACTTTTATTTAAAGCTCCCGATATCAGCATAAAAACTGCATTGAAATTTTCATATATTTCGATAAATGATTTGGGGCCAAAAAAATCAGGCAAGGGGTTAGCCCACAAAAATACGAATATTCATAAGTTATGCAATAAAACACGTAAAAGTGGTCCGATTTTGATGAGGGATACTTTTATTTAAAGCTCCCGATATCAGCATAAAAACTGCATTGAAATTTTCATATATTTCGATAAATGATTTGGGGCCAAAAAAATCAGGCAAGGGGTTAGCCCACAAAAATACGAATATTCATAAGTTATGCAATAAAACACGTAAAAGTGGTCCGATTTTGATGAGGGATACTTTTATTTAAAGCTCCCGATATCAGCATAAAAACTGCATTGAAATTTTCATATATTTCGATAAATGATTTGGGGCCAAAAAAATCAGGCAAGGGGTTAGCCCACAAAAATACGAATATTCATAAGTTATGCAATAAAACACGTAAAAGTGGTCCGATTTTGATGAGGGATACTTTTATTTAAAGCTCCCGATATCAGCATAAAAACTGCATTGAAATTTTCATATATTTCGATAAATGATTTGGGGCCAAAAAAATCAGGCAAGGGGTTAGCCCACAAAAATACGAATATTCATAAGTTATGCAATAAAACACGTAAAAGTGGTCCGATTTTAATGAGGGATACTTTTATTTAAAGCTCCCGATATCAGCATAAAAACTGCATTGAAATTTTCATATATTTCGATAAATGATTTGGGGCCAAAAAAATCAGACAAGGGGTTAGCTCACAAAAATACGAATATTCATAAGTTATGCAATAAAACACGTAAAAGTGGTCCGATTTTGATGAGGGATACTTTTATTTAAAGCTCCCGATATCAGCATAAAAACTGCATTGAAATTTTCATATATTTCGATAAATGATTTGGGGCCAAAAAAATCAGGCAAGGGGTTAGTCCACAAAAATACGAATATTCATAAGTTATGCAATAAAACACGTAAAAGTGGTCCGATTTTGATGAGGGATACTTTTATTTAAAGCTCCCGATATCAGCATAAAAACTGCATTGAAATTTTCATATATTTCGATAAATGATTTGGGGCCAAAAAAATCAGGCAAGGGGTTAGCCCACAAAAATACGAATATTCATAAGTTATGCAATAAAACACGTAAAAGTGGTCCGATTTTAATGAGGGATACTTTTATTTAAAGCTCCCGATATCAGCATAAAAACTGCATTGAAATTTTCATATATTTCGATAAATGATTTGGGGCCAAAAAAATCAGGCAAGGGGTTAGCCCACAAAAATACGAATATTCATAAGTTATGCAATAAAACACGTAAAAGTGGTCCGATTTTGATGACGGATACTTTTATTTAAAGCTCCCGATATCAGCATAAAAACTGCATTGAAATTTTCATATATTTCGATAAATGATTTGGGGCCAAAAAAATCAGGCAAGGGGTTAGCCCACAAAAATACGAATATTCATAAGTTATGCAATAAAACACGTAAAAGTGGTCCGATTTTGATGAGGGATACTTTTATTTAAAGCTCCCGATATCAGCATAAAAACTGCATTGAAATTTTCATATATTTCGATAAATGATTTGGGGCCAAAAAAATCAGGCAAGGGATTAGCCCACAAAAATACGAATATTCATAAGTTATGCAATAAAACACGTAAAAGTGGTCCGATTTTGATGAGGGATACTTTTATTTAAAGCTCCCGATATCAGCATAAAAACTGCATTGAAATTTTCATATATTTCGATAAATGATTTGGGGCCAAAAAAATCAGGCAAGGGGCTAGCCCACAAAAATACGAATATTCATAAGTTATGCAATAAAACACGTAAAAGTGGTCCGATTTTGATGAGGGATACTTTTATTTAAAGCTCCCGATATCAGCATAAAAACTGCATTGAAATTTTCATATATTTCGATAAATGATTTGGGGCCAAAAAAATCAGGCAAGGGGTTAGCCCACAAAAATACGAATATTCATAAGTTATGCAATAAAACACGTAAAAGTGGTCCGATTTTGATGAGGGATACTTTTATTTAAAGCTCCCGATATCAGCATAAAAACTGCATTGAAATTTTCATATATTTCGATAAATGATTTGGGGCCAAAAAAATCAGGCAAGGGGTTAGCCCACAAAAATACGAATATTCATAAGTTATGCAATAAAACACGTAAAAGTGGTCCGATTTTGATGAGGGATACTTTTATTAAAGCTCCCGATATCAGCATAAAAACTGCATTGAAATTTTCATATATTTCGATAAATGATTTGGGGCCAAAAAAATCAGGCAAGGGGTTAGCCCACAAAAATACGAATATTCATAAGTTATGCAATAAAACACGTAAAAGTGGTCCGATTTTGATGAGGGATACTTTTATTTAAAGCTCCCGATATCAGCATAAAAACTGCATTGAAATTTTCATATATTTCGATAAATGATTTGGGGCCAAAAAAATCAGGCAAGGGGTTAGCCCACAAAAATACGAATATTCATAAGTTATGCAATAAAACACGTAAAAGTGGTCCGATTTTAATGAGGGATACTTTTATTTAAAGCTCCCGATATCAGCATAAAAACTGCATTGAAATTTTCATATATTTCGATAAATGATTTGGGGCCAAAAAATCAGACAAGGGGTTAGCTCACAAAAATACGAATATTCATAAGTTATGCAATAAAACACGTAAAAGTGGTCCGATTTTGATGAGGGATACTTTTATTTAAAGCTCCCGATATCAGCATAAAAACTGCATTGAAATTTTCATATATTTCGATAAATGATTTGGGGCCAAAAAAATCAGGCAAGGGGTTAGTCCACAAAAATACGAATATTCATAAGTTATGCAATAAAACACGTAAAAGTGGTCCGATTTTGATGAGGGATACTTTTATTTAAAGCTCCCGATATCAGCATAAAAACTGCATTGAAATTTTCATATATTTCGATAAATGATTTGGGGCCAAAAAAATCAGGCAAGGGGTTAGCCCACAAAAATACGAATATTCATAAGTTATGCAATAAAACACGTAAAAGTGGTCCGATTTTAATGAGGGATACTTTTATTTAAAGCTCCCGATATCAGCATAAAAACTGCATTGAAATTTTCATATATTTCGATAAATGATTTGGGGCCAAAAAAATCAGGCAAGGGGTTAGCCCACAAAAATACGAATATTCATAAGTTATGCAATAAAACACGTAAAAGTGGTCCGATTTTGATGAGGGATACTTTTATTTAAAGCTCCCGATATCAGCATAAAAACTGCATTGAAATTTTCATATATTTCGATAAATGATTTGGGGCCAAAAAAATCAGGCAAGGGGTTAGCCCACAAAAATACGAATATTCATAAGTTATGCAATAAAACACGTAAAAGTGGTCCGATTTTGATGAGGGATACTTTTATTTAAAGCTCCCGATATCAGCATAAAAACTGCATTGAAATTTTCATATATTTCGATAAATGATTTGGGGCCAAAAAAATCAGGCAAGGGATTAGCCCACAAAAATACGAATATTCATAAGTTATGCAATAAAACACGTAAAAGTGGTCCGATTTTGATGAGGGATACTTTTATTTAAAGCTCCCGATATCAGCATAAAAACTGCATTGAAATTTTCATATATTTCGATAAATGATTTGGGGCCAAAAAAATCAGGCAAGGGGCTAGCCCACAAAAATACGAATATTCATAAGTTATGCAATAAAACACGTAAAAGTGGTCCGATTTTGATGAGGGATACTTTTATTTAAAGCTCCCGATATCAGCATAAAAACTGCATTGAAATTTTCATATATTTCGATAAATGATTTGGGGCCAAAAAAATCAGGCAAGGGGTTAGCCCACAAAAATACGAATATTCATAAGTTATGCAATAAAACACGTAAAAGTGGTCCGATTTTGATGAGGGATACTTTTATTTAAAGCTCCCGATATCAGCATAAAAACTGCATTGAAATTTTCATATATTTCGATAAATGATTTGGGGCCAAAAAAATCAGGCAAGGGGTTAGCCCACAAAAATACGAATATTCATAAGTTATGCAATAAAACACGTAAAAGTGGTCCGATTTTGATGAGGGATACTTTTATTTAAAGCTCCCGATATCAGCATAAAAACTGCATTGAAATTTTCATATATTTCGATAAATGATTTGGGGCCAAAAAAATCAGGCAAGGGGTTAGCCCACAAAAATACGAATATTCATAAGTTATGCAATAAAACACGTAAAAGTGGTCCGATTTTGATGAGGGATACTTTTATTTAAAGCTCCCGATATCAGCATAAAAACTGCATTGAAATTTTCATATATTTCGATAAATGATTTGGGGCCAAAAAAATCAGGCAAGGGGTTAGCCCACAAAAATACGAATATTCATAAGTTATGCAATAAAACACGTAAAAGTGGTCCGATTTTAATGAGGGATACTTTTATTTAAAGCTCCCGATATCAGCATAAAAACTGCATTGAAATTTTCATATATTTCGATAAATGATTTGGGGCCAAAAAAATCAGACAAGGGGTTAGCTCACAAAAATACGAATATTCATAAGTTATGCAATAAAACACGTAAAAGTGGTCCGATTTTGATGAGGGATACTTTTATTTAAAGCTCCCGATATCAGCATAAAAACTGCATTGAAATTTTCATATATTTCGATAAATGATTTGGGGCCAAAAAAATCAGGCAAGGGGTTAGTCCACAAAAATACGAATATTCATAAGTTATGCAATAAAACACGTAAAAGTGGTCCGATTTTGATGAGGGATACTTTTATTTAAAGCTCCCGATATCAGCATAAAAACTGCATTGAAATTTTCATATATTTCGATAAATGATTTGGGGCCAAAAAAATCAGGCAAGGGGTTAGCCCACAAAAATACGAATATTCATAAGTTATGCAATAAAACACGTAAAAGTGGTCCGATTTTAATGAGGGATACTTTTATTTAAAGCTCCCGATATCAGCATAAAAACTGCATTGAAATTTTCATATATTTCGATAAATGATTTGGGGCCAAAAAAATCAGGCAAGGGGTTAGCCCACAAAAATACGAATATTCATAAGTTATGCAATAAAACACGTAAAAGTGGTCCGATTTTGATGAGGGATACTTTTATTTAAAGCTCCCGATATCAGCATAAAAACTGCATTGAAATTTTCATATATTTCGATAAATGATTTGGGGCCAAAAAAATCAGGCAAGGGGTTAGCCCACAAAAATACGAATATTCATAAGTTATGCAATAAAACACGTAAAAGTGGTCCGATTTTGATGAGGGATACTTTTATTTAAAGCTCCCGATATCAGCATAAAAACTGCATTGAAATTTTCATATATTTCGATAAATGATTTGGGGCCAAAAAAATCAGGCAAGGGATTAGCCCACAAAAATACGAATATTCATAAGTTATGCAATAAAACACGTAAAAGTGGTCCGATTTTGATGAGGGATACTTTTATTTAAAGCTCCCGATATCAGCATAAAAACTGCATTGAAATTTTCATATATTTCGATAAATGATTTGGGGCCAAAAAAATCAGGCAAGGGGCTAGCCCACAAAAATACGAATATTCATAAGTTATGCAATAAAACACGTAAAAGTGGTCCGATTTTGATGAGGGATACTTTTATTTAAAGCTCCCGATATCAGCATAAAAACTGCATTGAAATTTTCATATATTTCGATAAATGATTTGGGGCCAAAAAAATCAGGCAAGGGGTTAGCCCACAAAAATACGAATATTCATAAGTTATGCAATAAAACACGTAAAAGTGGTCCGATTTTGATGAGGGATACTTTTATTTAAAGCTCCCGATATCAGCATAAAAACTGCATTGAAATTTTCATATATTTCGATAAATGATTTGGGGCCAAAAAAATCAGGCAAGGGGTTAGCCCACAAAAATACGAATATTCATAAGTTATGCAATAAAACACGTAAAAGTGGTCCGATTTTGATGAGGGATACTTTTATTTAAAGCTCCCGATATCAGCATAAAAACTGCATTGAAATTTTCATATATTTCGATAAATGATTTGGGGCCAAAAAAATCAGGCAAGGGGTTAGCCCACAAAAATACGAATATTCATAAGTTATGCAATAAAACACGTAAAAGTGGTCCGATTTTGATGAGGGATACTTTTATTTAAAGCTCCCGATATCAGCATAAAAACTGCATTGAAATTTTCATATATTTCGATAAATGATTTGGGGCCAAAAAAATCAGGCAAGGGGTTAGCCCACAAAAATACGAATATTCATAAGTTATGCAATAAAACACGTAAAAGTGGTCCGATTTTAATGAGGGATACTTTTATTTAAAGCTCCCGATATCAGCATAAAAACTGCATTGAAATTTTCATATATTTCGATAAATGATTTGGGGCCAAAAAAATCAGACAAGGGGTTAGCTCACAAAAATACGAATATTCATAAGTTATGCAATAAAACACGTAAAAGTGGTCCGATTTTGATGAGGGATACTTTTATTTAAAGCTCCCGATATCAGCATAAAAACTGCATTGAAATTTTCATATATTTCGATAAATGATTTGGGGCCAAAAAAATCAGGCAAGGGGTTAGTCCACAAAAATACGAATATTCATAAGTTATGCAATAAAACACGTAAAAGTGGTCCGATTTTGATGAGGGATACTTTTATTTAAAGCTCCCGATATCAGCATAAAAACTGCATTGAAATTTTCATATATTTCGATAAATGATTTGGGGCCAAAAAAATCAGGCAAGGGGTTAGCCCACAAAAATACGAATATTCATAAGTTATGCAATAAAACACGTAAAAGTGGTCCGATTTTAATGAGGGATACTTTTATTTAAAGCTCCCGATATCAGCATAAAAACTGCATTGAAATTTTCATATATTTCGATAAATGATTTGGGGCCAAAAAAATCAGGCAAGGGGTTAGCCCACAAAAATACGAATATTCATAAGTTATGCAATAAAACACGTAAAAGTGGTCCGATTTTGATGAGGGATACTTTTATTTAAAGCTCCCGATATCAGCATAAAAACTGCATTGAAATTTTCATATATTTCGATAAATGATTTGGGGCCAAAAAAATCAGGCAAGGGGTTAGCCCACAAAAATACGAATATTCATAAGTTATGCAATAAAACACGTAAAAGTGGTCCGATTTTGATGAGGGATACTTTTATTTAAAGCTCCCGATATCAGCATAAAAACTGCATTGAAATTTTCATATATTTCGATAAATGATTTGGGGCCAAAAAAATCAGGCAAGGGATTAGCCCACAAAAATACGAATATTCATAAGTTATGCAATAAAACACGTAAAAGTGGTCCGATTTTGATGAGGGATACTTTTATTTAAAGCTCCCGATATCAGCATAAAAACTGCATTGAAATTTTCATATATTTCGATAAATGATTTGGGGCCAAAAAAATCAGGCAAGGGGCTAGCCCACAAAAATACGAATATTCATAAGTTATGCAATAAAACACGTAAAAGTGGTCCGATTTTGATGAGGGATACTTTTATTTAAAGCTCCCGATATCAGCATAAAAACTGCATTGAAATTTTCATATATTTCGATAAATGATTTGGGGCCAAAAAAATCAGGCAAGGGGTTAGCCCACAAAAATACGAATATTCATAAGTTATGCAATAAAACACGTAAAAGTGGTCCGATTTTGATGAGGGATACTTTTATTTAAAGCTCCCGATATCAGCATAAAAACTGCATTGAAATTTTCATATATTTCGATAAATGATTTGGGGCCAAAAAAATCAGGCAAGGGGTTAGCCCACAAAAATACGAATATTCATAAGTTATGCAATAAAACACGTAAAAGTGGTCCGATTTTGATGAGGGATACTTTTATTTAAAGCTCCCGATATCAGCATAAAAACTGCATTGAAATTTTCATATATTTCGATAAATGATTTGGGGCCAAAAAAATCAGGCAAGGGGTTAGCCCACAAAAATACGAATATTCATAAGTTATGCAATAAAACACGTAAAAGTGGTCCGATTTTGATGAGGGATACTTTTATTTAAAGCTCCCGATATCAGCATAAAAACTGCATTGAAATTTTCATATATTTCGATAAATGATTTGGGGCCAAAAAAATCAGGCAAGGGGTTAGCCCACAAAAATACGAATATTCATAAGTTATGCAATAAAACACGTAAAAGTGGTCCGATTTTGATGAGGGATACTTTCATTTAAAGCTTTCGATATCAGCATAAAAGCTGCATTGAAGTTTTCACATATTTCGATAAATCATTTTTGCCAAAAAAATCAGGCAAGGGGTTTACCCACAAAAATACGAATATTCATAAGTTATGCAATAAAACACGTAAAAGTGGTCCGATTTTGATGAGGGATACTTTTATTTAAAGCTCCCGATATCAGCATAAAAACTGCATTGAAATTTTCATATATTTCGATAAATGATTTGGGGCCAAAAAAATCAGCCAAGGGGTTAGCCCACAAAAATACGAATATTCATAAGTTATGCAATAAAACACGTAAAAGTGGTCCGATTTTGATGAGGGATACTTTTATTTAAAGCTCCCGATATCAGCATAAAAACTGCATTGAAATTTTCATATATTTCGATAAATGATTTGGGGCCAAAAAAATCAGCCAAGGGGTTAGCCCACAAAAATACGAATATTCATAAGTTATGCAATAAAACACGTAAAAGTGGTCCGATTTTGATGAGGGATACTTTTATTTAAAGCTCCCGATATCAGCATAAAAACTGCATTGAAATTTTCATATATTTCGATAAATGATTTGGGGCCAAAAAAATCAGGCAAGGGGTTAGCCCACAAAAATACGAATATTCATAAGTTATGCAATAAAACACGTAAAAGTGGTCCGATTTTGATGAGGGATACTTTCATTTAAAGCTTTCGATATCAGCATAAAAGCTGCATTGAAGTTTTCACATATTTCGATAAATCATTTTTGCCAAAAAAATCAGGCAAGGGGTTTACCCACAAAAATACGAATATTCATAAGTTATGCAATAAAACACGTAAAAGTGGTCCGATTTTGATGAGGGATACTTTTATTTAAAGCTCCCGATATCAGCATAAAAACTGCATTGAAATTTTCATATATTTCGATAAATGATTTGGGGCCAAAAAAATCAGCCAAGGGGTTAGCCCACAAAAATACGAATATTCATAAGTTATGCAATAAAACACGTAAAAGTGGTCCGATTTTGATGAGGGATACTTTTATTTAAAGCTCCCGATATCAGCATAAAAACTGCATTGAAATTTTCATATATTTCGATAAATGATTTGGGGCCAAAAAAATCAGCCAAGGGGTTAGCCCACAAAAATACGAATATTCATAAGTTATGCAATAAAACACGTAAAAGTGGTCCGATTTTGATGAGGGATACTTTTATTTAAAGCTCCCGATATCAGCATAAAAACTGCATTGAAATTTTCATATATTTCGATAAATGATTTGGGGCCAAAAAAATCAGGCAAGGGGTTAGCCCACAAAAATACGAATATTCATAAGTTATGCAATAAAACACGTAAAAGAGGTCCGATTTTGATGAGGGATACTTTTATTTAAAGCTCCCGATATCAGCATAAAAACTGCATTGAAATTTTCATATATTTCGATAAATGATTTGGGGCCAAAAAAATCAGCCAAGGGGTTAGCCCACAAAAATACGAATATTCATAAGTTATGCAATAAAACACGTAAAAGTGGTCCGATTTTGATGAGGGATACTTTTATTTAAAGCTCCCGATATCAGCATAAAAACTGCATTGAAATTTTCATATATTTCGATAAATGATTTGGGGCCAAAAAAATCAGGCAAGGGGTTAGCCCACAAAAATACGAATATTCATAAGTTATGCAATAAAACACGTAAAAGTGGTCCGATTTTGATGAGGGATACTTTCATTTAAAGCTTTCGATATCAGCATAAAAGCTGCATTGAAGTTTTCACATATTTCGATAAATCATTTTTGCCAAAAAAATCAGGCAAGGGGTTTACCCACAAAAATACGAATATTCATAAGTTATGCAATAAAACACGTAAAAGTGGTCCGATTTTGATGAGGGATACTTTTATTTAAAGCTCCCGATATCAGCATAAAAACTGCATTGAAATTTTCATATATTTCGATAAATGATTTGGGGCCAAAAAAATCAGCCAAGGGGTTAGCCCACAAAAATACGAATATTCATAAGTTATGCAATAAAACACGTAAAAGTGGTCCGATTTTGATGAGGGATACTTTTATTTAAAGCTCCCGATATCAGCATAAAAACTGCATTGAAATTTTCATATATTTCGATAAATGATTTGGGGCCAAAAAAATCAGGCAAGGGGTTAGCCCACAAAAATACGAATATTCATAAGTTATGCAATAAAACACGTAAAAGAGGTCCGATTTTGATGAGGGATACTTTTATTTAAAGCTCTCTTTTTATTCATTTAAATCTCCTAAATTTCCGCTTATATTTAATCCTTGTCGAAATGGTGTGTAACGTAATGGTAAAAATATGTGCTCAAATGTTGACCATCCTTATTGTGTATTTTGATTATTTTATTATTCGCAATAATCTATTGAGCTTCGTAAATGTATGTTTAAATATTTAAGTTACAATAAGGTGTGTGGTTGAGTGGTAAAGCCTTGGTGTCCATTGGGCTTGCATGGGAATGGTTGAGGTTTGAAAATTGAACTCCGGCAAGTTAAATTTTATTTCAAAAAATTTAATTTAAATTGTTTAAACGCCTGGTTAAAAATGTTATAAATATATAAATTGGGAAAAACGTGAAAGTAACCAAATTTATAGCCCGATAGCGACAGTAAAACTTTTTTTATCCTGATACCGTGACAGTAAATCTTTTTTAATTATTTTGCGAAGTTGTCGTTAAAACATATTCTATCACGATACTATCGCGTATAGTAAAACTTTGTACCATGACAGTAAATCTTTTTCAAATTTTTTTTTAATTTTTCGTAAATTTATCTTCTATCATGATACACGTTACTATCGCGTTATAGTACAAAAATTTTCAATGACGGCGCGACAGTAAAAAATCTTTTATCATTTTTTTTTTATATTTTCGAAATGTTTCTTCTATTACTGTTGCGTATAGTAAATGTTTAAAAAGTGGTACGAAGATATTTGATTATTTTCCGCCTTGTTTTAGATTATTTATGATAAATTAAAATTTTAATTTAAAAATTGTAAAAATTAAATTTTTATTCAATTCCTGATCTCGTGGTTAAATAAAACTCGGTATTTGTCGTCGCGTTTGGGTTATATATCTTGCGCATGATTCTTCTCCTGAATGTCATTAACCTTCTCTCATACCCTTCCGTCAGGGTCCAACTCTGACACCTATACATGACAACGGGTCTGATCAACATCTTATACAACTTCAGCTTGTCGGCATTTGCGAGGTATTTTGACTTTAGCAGTGGACGTAATGCATAAAAAGTGGTTATAGGCGACACGACGCGCTTTAATATCCCCTCTCATACAGTTATCATGAGTAACAACGAGCTTTTGGACTCATTGATTTTAACACCAACGCAAGCCGAGAACCGTACAAGTGGATCCAGTAGTTATTTGACACCGGTGATCTCGGTTGTGCCAATACAATAATTATAATAAAGTAATAATTTGCTTTAGATTCCAGTTAATGGCCATAAACTCTCCTATTGAAATTCCCGTTTCTTCTTTTAAACCATTTTCAGTATCTACAATTCTCATTTCACCTGTAAAAATTTGTGGCATACATAATTCATCTGTATATTTTTAGAGCTGACATAAAATTAATAAAATTCGTGATCTAGATGTTGTACGACCAAATTTTGGGAATTACTAGAATGGGAAATGTTCGCAGTTTACAGATTGAATTTGCTAACCTTCAGCATTTGTTGCATAATCTTTACCAGACCGTTATCATTATTAAAACGATCGAGCACATGCAAAGTAATGTCTTACTTACTTTGTTTAAAACTACAGCTATCATCCAATTTTGCGCTGACTCCAAACGTGATTTAACTGAAATGGTTAATTCTGTAATTTGCCTAGGTTGTAGAAATGGGTGAAATTTTTTAATAAAAAGCCAAAATATATTTTATAAAATCATTTTCTTTTATTTTCTTTCCTTTTTTATTAAATTATAGTTAATAATTTTTTTTCATTCAAAAACAAAAAAAATACTAAATCACACATACATACATTATACCACAAGCATACAGTACTATCATCATCAGATATAATTAATTAATTATACAATTAAAGTTTTAATTATTAACATTAGCGATCAGTCGTAATAATATAAAGAAAAGAAAAAAAATGTTTGTTGCATTTCCTGTTGATGTTGGTTAATCTTAAGTCGTTAAATAAACAAATGAAAATGTAAAAACTTTTCGCGCGACGTAAATAAAATCCTCATTTTTGTGTTTTTGGTGATTCGGAATGGATTCAAATAAATTAAATATTAATTAACATATAAAGAGGTCTTTCTTAAGATTTATAGTTTGTTGTTGGGCTGTTTTTTCTTTTTTCTAATCAACTAGAATTTTTTTGACTTATAGTTCATCCTTGAGATCATCTTCTTCGCCACCGGTTGGTGGTGGACCACCTTGACCTTGATATAATTTTGCGATGATTGGTTGAACAATATCTTCTAACTCCTTCTTTTGTTTCTTGAATTCTTCCGAATCAGCATCTTGGTTTTCTTCAAGCCATTTGATTTTCTCGTCGATAGCCTCTTCCATTTTTGTTTTGTCATCATCTGTCACCTTGGCACCTAATTTATCCTTGTCGCCTAATTGATTCTTTAGACTGTATGCGTAGCTTTCTAATTCGTTACGTGATTCAACACGTTCCTTGAGTTTTTTATCCTCGTCAGCGAATTTCTCAGCATCCTTAATCATCCTTTCAATATCATCTGGTGTCAAACGATTTTGGTCGTTGGTGATGACAATCTTTTCACGATTTCCTGTGCCTTTGTCTTCAGCTGATACTTGTAAAATACCATTAGCATCGATTTCGAATGATACCTCAATTTGTGGGATACCACGTGGCGCTGGTGGAATTCCAGTCAAATCGAATTTACCCAACAAATGATTATCCTTAGTCATTGGACGTTCACCTTCATATACTTGAATTGTTACGGTGTGTTGATTATCTGATGCGGTCGAGAAGATTTGAGATTTTTTAGTTGGGATAACTGTGTTACGTGGAATAAGTTTTGTCATGACACCTCCAACTGTTTCAATACCCATAGTCAAAGGATTGACATCAAGCAGCACAATAGCGTCGGTATCTTGTTCACCAGATAATACTCCAGCTTGTACGGCAGCACCATAAGCAACAGCTTCGTCAGGATTAATACCTCGAGAAGGTTCTTTACCTCCAAAGAATTCTTTAACCAATTGCTGTACTTTAGGAATACGAGTTGATCCACCAACTAAGACAATTTCATCAACATCTTTTTTATTCATATCGGCGTCCTCTAATACTTTTTGTACTGGTTTCAATGTTGAACGGAACAAGTCCATGTTCAATTCCTCAAATTTGGCACGAGTTAAAGTTTCGGAGAAATCATCACCTTCGAAGAACGATTCAATTTCAATACGAACTTGGTGGCTTGATGATAAAGCGCGTTTTGCCTTTTCAACTTCACGTCTCAATTTTTGTACAGCACGGTTGTCCTTACGGATATCCTTGCCCTTCTTCTTTTTGTATAATTTGATAAAGTGATCCATGACACGTTGATCGAAATCTTCACCACCCAAATGAGTATCACCGTTTGTGGCCACAACTTCAAATACACCATTATCGATTGTTAGGAGTGAAACATCGAAAGTACCGCCACCAAGATCGAATACGAGAACGTTCTTTTCGCCATCCTTTTTATCTAAGCCATATGCAATTGCAGCTGCGGTTGGTTCGTTGATTATCCGCATAACATTGAGACCGGCAATTACACCAGCATCTTTTGTCGCTTGACGTTGGGCATCATTGAAATAAGCTGGGACTGTAACGACGGCGTGTGTTACCTTTTTACCTAAATAGGCTTCTGCTGTTTCCTTCATTTTACCCAAAACCATGGCAGAAATTTCTTCAGGTGCAAATACCTTGTTTCCTTGGCTTGTGCTTACACTAATATGCGGTTTAGAGTTCTTTTCGATAACTTTAAATGGGAAGAATTTAACATCGTGTTGTACGTTTTCATCACTCCATTCTCGGCCTATTAAACGTTTAGCGTCGAAAACTGTGTTTTCAGGATTTGTTGTCAATTGATTTTTAGCTGCATCCCCAATTAAACGTTCCCCTTCGGCGGTAAATGCAACATATGACGGTGTGATACGATTACCCTGGTCGTTTGCAATAATTTCAACACGGCCATTTTTGTAAACACCTACACACGAGTAAGTTGTTCCCAAATCAATTCCTACTACCGTGCCAATATCTTTATCCTTTTCTTTTTTGTCTTCCGCGGCTGTACTTACGTACACCACAGCCAATATGGCTATTAAACCTAGCGCAAATTTCATTGTTGTAATTACTGTAAATAAAACGAAAACAAAAATTAAAACCCGTTATTTAAATACAATTGTAGACTACTAGCTTGGAAATAGGTCATCGACCCAAATTTGTATTCGTTGCAAACAGATAAGACAGAAAATTGCCAAACCGGCAGAAGTATTCAATAGTAGTGGTATAAGTTTACGCCACGTCAGTTTTACTAACTACCTTTCAAGAAGATTATTCTCGATAAATGTATAAAAGTAAATTTTTTTATGATACGTCACTACTTTGTATTGACCGCTATTTAAATAGCACACGTTTTCGTATTACTAACGGGGCATCGACAACCGGACTTCACTGTAGGTACAAGAACAGTTAAAGACATTATTTATAATGAATATTTTTGTTGCTTTCAACTTTGAAAGTCAAATAAAATGAAATAAAAAATAGTATGATTTTTCTTTCTTTTAACACGTCATTCACTTAATTTTCATTCGGATTGTCGATTTCCCAAAACAAATTTTACAAAATTTATTTTAAACTTAACGAAATTCATACGTGTATTAATGAAATGTAGAATTGATTGTTACACAAGCAACATATTCAACGATATAATTGGAATTTTATAAAATGCGAACACTCCCGGCATATGGCGATTTTATTCTATTTTTAAAATTAAATCTTCACATATATGTAATAAATAAATACTTACATTCTAGATTGCTTTAACTATAAAATATCCAACAAAATAAATATTCAATTCTATTATTAAATCACAAGTGTATTATTTATTAATAAATTAAAGAATCGCGCACACAACTTATTTATTTCAACTTCTTCGCTCTATAAATTGTATTTTTGTGTTGTCTCTTGCTTTGATGAATGAAAACTGAAGTTCATATACAAACCACCTCAATTTTTAGGCGCTGAATGTCCGGCGTGTTGTTTTTTTATTGGTGCAAATAATTCAACATGGGTTACTGTGATTGGCCCACGTTCCAATCAAATTGTAAAATAAGTTGGGGAAATTTATGTGTAGAATGTAGATGGAGAAATTTGCTGATATGCTCGGTTTTCTATTCTAGACCCATCTATCGATATTCTTATCAAATATTATTTTGAAATTTATAATTTTTTAATAAATATAAAATACTTTTATCAACTATGACTTGACTTTTGTTAAATATTTATTTTAAAATCGAGTTTAATTCATGAAAAATACTATTTAATTCAAAAATTTATAGATTAATCACAATTTTCTCGAAAATTCTCTAACCGCTTAACAAAAAACATAGAACATTACGGCTTTTAACGTATAAACCTGACATCTAGAAAATTAAATTGATCGATTTCAAACTAAATGACATTCTATTTTGAATAACAATTATATTGTTATTTTGATTTTTTTTTGTATAATTTTAATAAAATAATGTCTCAGCGAAATTTAACACAATCCAAAGAAGCTTTACTTAAATCATATAATACTCGTCTCAAGGATGATGTAAAAAGTATGCTTGAAAATTTTGAAGGTAATTAAACAATTATTGGATACTTGGGTTGTTGTAACCTTACTTTGTTATGATGCTGATTTTGTAATTATGGTTTGTAGAGATAATAAAATTGGCCAAAGGTGAAACAGAAACTCAACTATCAAAACTTACACAATGCGAACAAGATACTTATGAGATGCAGGTGAGGGCGGCGAATATAGGTAAGTTGTTTTAGTTGTGCGTTGACCGGGAAAGCAAACTATGTTGGACTTGAACTTACATGTTGAATCTTTAAACCAATGGCTTAATATATCTAAATAGAAATGTATTTTAATTTACTTCATTGAACTGGCTTACTTTTTTCTGACTATAGATTTGGTATTTTTTTTAAAGAAGAGAAATAGGATTTGCCATTACGCCTACAAGTTTAATACCTAAAAGATTCAGATGATTTAAAAGATTTCCTAGTTAAAAGATTCACATGAATTAACATAATCGAGTTGGTATCTTTTTCACCAGATAATACTCCAGCATGTATAAGCGGTGGCTTCGCCTGGATACCTTAGAGAGGTCCTATACCTACAAAAAATTCCTAAACCAATTATTCTTTTGTACCTTTCTTAGTTCTAACACCATCTAAAATATCTTAAAATACTGTAGTAGTTCTTTTGAACTAGTGTCAATTAATTCTTAGTATGCTGAAAGGATACTACTAATAAACGTCCCACAAATTTTCCAACAGTAAAATCGAAAAAATCGCATTTCTAAGCCAACATCTTTGATATCTTTTCTAAAGCCGAAACATGCCTAACTAAATCACAGGTACCTTTCGATCCACCATTAGGTTGGTAAAATTGCATGTAAGTTTCATGTTTGTTTTAAAAAACAATCTTAAATTTTAGCAAGAAATGTTACAATCATAAACGTGAAATCATGACGTGTTCCAAATTGGAAAATAAAATCATTATGACGATTTAAAATTGTGACGTGTCCTAAGATATATATGAACAGATTTATGTTTGCCACATGAGTCTAATGTTGTTAACTGTTCACAACATATTTTGTCACTTTTATCAATTTCACTCAACAACAAGCTCGAATTGATAACGAGGCGTGCACTTAAAGAATATTCTCTAGTTGATACAGACTTTTGAAATAATCGTACCAATAATATTACAACACGTTTATAAATTTATAGCTTATCTCTATTGCAGCTTCGACTTAAAATTTAATACTAAATTATTTCGATCATAAATTCGAATACAAAATTATCGGTGTTATGAAAAATTATCGGTGATCATAAAAATTATTTAATATGCATTGACATTGAATTTAAACACGTATTCAAACACGTATGCCTTGAAGACAAATTGATCACGTGCTCGACGATCTCAGGTCGTCAAAAATGTAAAAACAGGTCGTCATAAGATCACATAAAAAAATCTCAAAAGTGATTGATTTGATAAGGAGTGTCGTTTATTGTTGTACAACAGAATGTAGCTTATAGAGACAGCGAATCCTGCATCTTCTAAATGGCGGTTCTTCTCCCACAGATCGCTGCACTTTCTGTTTGCGATCGTCTCATACGACCAGCAAAAGTATCCTTCCAACCAAATCTTCGCAAATAAAATTTCATTTTATGTTGTGTTAAAGAGTGTTCGAGGAGTTCCCATCTCTGGGAGTCAAAAATTCCTTTGGCAAGTTTTCTAATGATTTATTATTATACTAACCTTAACCATTTGTCATCCTCTGAAAATTTACGATTAAAAACCACTCAAAAAATTAATACAGAATCATCTCTAATTAGGTGAATATAAAATTTCCCCAACTATCTTGATTAATTTGTCATATGACATGCCATCTACCATACACAAATTTCCGTCATTTACTGCGGTGATACATTTGTGTAGACTTACATGTCGCTTTGATATAATAAATTCGTTAGGTTTTCGAAATATCCAAATAAATTCAATAAAATGATTATCTCCATATTTTCAGTACGAGCCGGTGAAAGTCTTATGAAACTTGTTGCGGACATCAAACAATATTTAATCCTTAACGATTTTCATTCCGTGAACGATGCAATCACAGCAAATTCTCAATTGTATCGAGCAAAACAGGCAGATTGTGATAAAAAATTAATGACGCTACGCGATGATATGGCAGCCGACCTATACGATTTAGAAGAAGAATATTATACAAGTATTTATAAATAAATAAATAAAATACTAAAAAAAATTGTTTTAATATTTCAACATATTTGTTGTTTTCTTGAATTTAATTTAATTTATTTTTTTCGTTTCTTTTCGATAATGTATTATTATAACTTTTCTTATGATTGGTTTCATTTTTATTTTTTGTTTGTTGGTATTTGCATTATTCTCCTCTTGTTTTAATTACATAATTTACCTAAATTATTTATTTATATTTATTAGAACTAACTATTCATTTATTATATAAACATGTTATTTATTTATTTTTATTCCTCGTCTCTCATAATAATATTGTAGATAGTTAAGAAGAAAGTACTATTGTAAATGACATAAAATTGATAAATTGAAGAGAATATAATATTAATAAAATGTAAAGTACAATAATATCCCATTTTTATTTTATATAGTACATCATATAATAGACATATTGTAATTAAATAATTATATTATTAATACAAACAAAAATATGAAAAATGTCTTTATAATCGATTTTTCTAAATTTTCTCCCCTTAAACATAAGTAGAATTTATGAGACAACACAACAGCAAATATAATTTAAAATAAACATGTAATATAAACTTTTTCCCTCGAAAAAAAAAATTATAATTAATAATTAGTTAATAACGTATAAATTATACAAATTAATAATATAATATATAAATCTGTAATACTTTAATAATATAATAATTATACAACTTTTTAAATATTTGATTTTTTTATGTTTTATCTACATAATTTTCTTTTGTTTTATTTTATTAATAATTTTTTTTTAATGTAAAATTGATCACAAATGATTATTTTATAATTTATAATAATATTATGTTATTTAATATGAATAGAAATAAAAAATACCAATTTTTCTTTTACATATATTTTATAGAATTTTTTTTTTTAAATGTTGTAATCCACTAAAATTGATAAGGATTATAAAATTGAGGAGTGCCCTGAAATAAAAATTTAAAAAATGTATTAAATATATTATAAAATTATTAAATACATATGTATAAATGTTGTTAATATTTTTTAAATTGTTTTATGCAACAAAAAATGTTTGTAATAGAGGCAACCTACCTCACTTTCACAAAAAAAATATCGCCACAAATATATGACAGTACTTTTGTCGCAATCTAATAATAGATGTGTTGCTTTCAAAAAGCCGAAAAATATTACAACAATTGCATTGTACAAAGCTGAATCGGCTTTATTTGTAAGCCAACAAATTGTTTGGTTTAGGGGAAATAAAACCATTTTATGGTTTGTTCACCACAAGTCGGTAATTTTTTCAAATTTATTATTCAAAATCACATTTATAATCAAAGAAACTATCATCACATCACACGATTCTTGTGTGTAACATTTTTTTACATAAATGTATATAAAAAACATTTGACATTAATATTTTATAACCAAACCAGAAAAATTAAAATGCGCATTAAGCCAAAAGCTGTTGCTTTGAGATATTAGAGTAAAACTCATTTAGCTTTACCAAAGCAACACAGCTAAAATCGCAATCAAAAACAATATAACACCAATATTTCGCTTACACAAAAATTTACGAAGAAATATTTAGTCATACGTTTTTCCCATGCTACTATAATCGCAAACAAAAAAGTCGCACTGCAAAAATAACGCAAACAAATATTTCGTCTCAATATTAAATTGCACAATATAATTGTTTGACGTAATTATTGCGCACAATAATACACAATATATTTCTTCAGTTTGCACAATAAAAAAATTGATGAAAAAATGTTTAAAATTTTGAAAAAAATTAAGTATATTGCGCAATAATTTGAACGTGTGTATGTTAAGTTCAATATAATTGCACAAGTTCAATGGTTGTTTTCATAATAATGTCATCTGTGTACATAAAACTTGCTCAATTAATTTTTTTCAACTTTTTTAAGCAATTTAATTGTACGTGTATACCGGCCTCAACACCAATATTTATTTCTCTTATACAAAAAATTTAGTCATACGTAATAAACATGATGTAAACGTAATTTTTATTTTAATGAATTTATTTTTAATCCTTTCTTGTCAGGAGCTGCGAAACCACCAAAAAAAGGAGGTTCATCCTAAATTAAGAAATATTGCATGTCACGAAAAGAACACTTGTAATATTTTTATTTGTGAATATGTAAAGATTTTTTTCTGCGATATTTGTGTTTTGCGATAATTTTGTTTGTGGGATAATTTCTTGCGTGTTTAGTTACAGCGTTTTTATTAGCATTTGATGAAAGAGCATTCGACATTTTTGTTAAGCGATTATTTTGCCTGCTATAATTTATATGGGAAATTTTGGATGCGAAATTTTATCTGTGATAGGTAGGGAGCCGTAATAGAACATTTTTAATGACCGCAAGCTTTTAAACGGAATAAATTTCTTAACATACAATTAGTTGTATTTTTTCCGTTTTGTATTTACACTAAACTAAGTGTGTGCTTTTAAGTATTTATCTAAAACGAATGGGGTTTTGTTTGTTATTTTATTATGTGTGCAGCACTAGATCGGTTCAAATAAAAATATGTGCATCGGAAGTTATGGATTTATGTATTTTGTACGTTATAGTTCTTTCAAATAGTTTCATACACTTTTATCATTTAAATTAAGCGATTTTTATAACTATGTACTTGTGTTTACTAAAAATGTTTGCGTCACTTGAGTTTCCAACTGATTCAGTATAGCATTAATTTTGTTATGAAGCCATTAATCTTGTTATGTTATGGAAACTAGGTTAGATATTTAATTATCTCAAATGTGTTGCGTCAACCAGCTCAAAATTTCAGATAAGTAAACTAGCTCAAAACTGTCAAGTATAAGTAAATTAGCTTTCAAATACTATATAAGTCAACTAAGTCAAAAATATCAAATAAGTCAACTAGCTTAAAAATTTTAAGGATATCAGCTAAGTGAACTAGCTGAAAAATATCAAGTAAGTCACCTAGCTTAAAAATATCAAGTAAGCCAACTAGCCCAAAAATGTTAGGTAAGTCATATAGCTTAAAAACGGCCGGTTACCTTAAAAATGTCATGTCAGTCAAAAATGACATAGTTAAAAAATATCAAGGATTTATCAACTAGCTAAAAATATTAAGAAAGTTAACTAGCTCAGGTAGCTCAAAAATGTTAACTAACCGAAAATGTCTGGTATGTTTGGTTTAAAAGTTTGTCGCATACGACGTAAGAATGATAAGTAAATGAACTAATGAAAACTTAGATTACCTAGTCAATAAGCCTAAATACGTATTGTAAGTCAACCACCTCAAAAATGTCATGTAAGTCAACCAGCTTAAATATGTGCTGTAATGAGTCAACCAGCTCAGAAATATGATCGATATTTTGATTTTTGGTTTCACTATTATTATAGTAATCTTCAACTGTCGTTTGAAACTAATCTAAACATTTATACAGCCCTTTATAATTTTAAATAACATCGCGAATTACGTTCAAAATTATGTCGAGTATACGAAATTATAAATCATGACTAATTAATCTCCAAGATTCATAATGACTGAAATATGAAAATGAATTGAACATGTTTGGAAAATATGTACATGTTCCAATAACAGAAAATTGATTGTGTTGATCTTTAAGATACTGGTCAAACTTAATAGAAGGCTGAATGAGTTATACTTTATATATACGATTTAAATTGTTTAACCGTTACTAGAATCCCAATTGCCCATATAAAATATAGTTAAGCATACAAATAAAATAATTGTATGTATATATTGAGTATCCATTTCTCTAGTTTACCTGCTTGTTTACTTGAAATAAGGGAATAAACGCCGTGAGTGTGGTACGTTACAGTGTGGTATGTTTAGCTTTCTTGAATCGTCTAAACTAACCTATGGAATCTTAAAATGTATATTACTTGAAATCAGATAATTGTTAAACAATATATTTTCCAAAATACACAAAGCTATAGGCTGTATAAAATTGAATTTAAATAGGAAAATCGGAAACTATATAGAATCAGATAAATACTATTATGAAATCATAAAGTTCACTCAAAACCTTTATTAATGGGGTTACAGACATTTTAAAACTGGTTAAATCCAAAATTTGTTTACACATTTTTTTTTTAAACTTAGAAGACTATAAACTGAAAAATTAAATTTTATCGAAAAAATCACGAATTTTACTAACGGATGTCTGTTAATCTCTAAAACTTATAGGATAATTTTTTTTAAATTTATTTATTACCAAACATACAATCTGTGGATAGTCAGTCGTAATCAGTGGCAATTAGTAATATAGCTACATAACAAAAAAAAATGAAGTACATTATTTTATAATATGAACTATGAACAAAAAATATAATAGAAAAATTAAAAATTTATACACTGCAATATTATGAAAATTAACTCTATTATTAAACGAAACTACACTCAAAAATCCATCAAACTATTTAAATCCGCTCAACAAAAATTATTTTAAGCCGCATATGAACATATTGAGTTTCTTATAAATTTTTAATTCATCCGGTATTCAAAATTTATAAAATTTTATATTCTAAAGGTTAGTTAATCATCCAAATAATTTATTTGTGATCTGTAGAGATCTAAACTCGAAACGTCCAACTTGGAATAGCCAAATTGAAGATGACACGCGGAAAAAATTAAGAAACTGGTAACTAATAATATACAATATTAGAAACTAGAATTTTTCATCCCAAATAAACCTACCTACCCGAGAACCAAATCTACAATAGATTTAGGATTTATGAAAGATAAAATTGAAGGTCAACTAACTAGATTATACTACGAAAGTGATCATCGTGCATTACAACTCCATAAATTAATACATCTTACATATAAGGAATTATGTAAAAATACAAATAGTTTAATAATTAATAAAATTAAAAAATTTAAAAGAATCCAAAGAACAAACCATAATTTAATTATAAGATTACAAGCAATTCTCAAAAATATTAATGCTTTAATAAAAAAATGTTCACATCCAAATAAACAAAGTATGGGAAAATAAAATTAAGAAAATATTCAATTAAATGAATCTTTCGACCAAAAGAAAAAGTTAATCTTAAAAATTTTAAAATAAATATTAATAATTTAGGAGATCAAACATGAACTACGACAATAAATTTAAGATTGATATAAAGGACAAATTAAGAACAAAAAAGTTATATAACGAAAATTTCGAAATTAATATAGTTAAAAATGAAATGAGAAAATACATCCCAACATCATTAGAAAAAACAAAAAACCAATTTACGTCGGAACATAAACTACAAAAAAGGCAATATAATCTAATAAAAACACAAAATTAGAATTAATGAAAATAACAAAGCAGAGGATTTAAACAAAGAAAGACCTAACGAATTGTTTACTTCAATAGATCAACTAAAAAGTATCTTCGACAGTATTAATAATATCTTCTGGTCCGAACAATATACCAAACATTGCCTTAAAATATCTACTGGATCGCTTAATAAAATACTACTGCTTAATATTTAATAATATGTTAAATAACAATTACTTCCCAGTCAAATGGAAACTTTCAAAAATTATTCCAATAAAAACGAAACACAAATCCGTCATATTATAAAAATTTTCGCCCAATTAGGACAAAATTTTTGAAATTGTAATTTATAAGAATTCAGGTATGAAATATGAAATTATTGAGCTTCAGGTATAATCACTCAACAACACACGCTATTAACAAACCCAATTCTAATGTTGTCAGAGAACTAAATAATGACACTGTTGCAGGAGCAATTTTAATTGACATAAATATAAAATCACAAATACTTTGTATTTTTTTATAAATTTAGTTTGACTTACTGTAAAATGGAAAAATCTAAAATATTGAAAATAAACATGAATTTACAAAAAAAGATTATATATACAAGGCTTAAATTAAAACAGCCGTATAAAATCGGGATTTTTTCAAAAAAATCACGAAGATTTTAATGGAGTGGAATCGTTTTAACTGGAATCATAAAATATAATTTAAACTCATTATTAATGAAGTTATAGACATTTAGAATCAAATGAAAACGGACATTTTTTTTCACGAATTATCTAAATACAAGGCTATACAATGGACATTTTTTACGGGATGGTAAGTTTAAA
The DNA here is from genome assembly GCA_963556175.1 of Tipula confusa. Lineage (NCBI taxonomy): Eukaryota > Metazoa > Arthropoda > Insecta > Diptera > Tipulidae > Tipula > Tipula confusa. The sequence goes on along the minus strand of OY744476.1, from coordinate 192,983,242 downwards.
TTCGCCTAGTTAAACTAAACTACACTAAAGAACCATATAATCTACCATTAACCCATTATTACATTGAAGTTACAGCTTTTTGACCAAATTGTGTGTAAACAAAAGTTCCTTTGGTTGACCACATGCAACGTTCGCCATTTAATAACAAGTGGTTCAAAAGGTCTCTTTAGAGACGCGGAATGGGACATTTACAGCCTATATACCATAGTTTAGTTAGGAGCCAAAAAATCTGATTATTTTAGAGCAATATTTTTTATCCTATAAATAGGTGCCATTGGTTCTACACTTCGATCTCGAGTTTTTTTTGCTCCACAAAAGTTTAACGTGGGATTCAGCTCTATAACAGAAAGAAAGCAGTTGAAATTACATAAATCTAAGAGATTTCACGTGTTATTTTGTTAGTAAAAAATACAAATAAAAAGTATCGCCAATAATTTATCTTGTTAAATTAATCACATAGCAAATATTAGGCGGTGTTCACAATACAACAATTAACATTCATACAATAAATCAAGAATACTTACTAACTAATAACCTTTTTGTAATATAATTTAAATGCAATGCGATTTTTTTTAATTGTACAATTTTAAACTTATAAAATAAAACTGAAAACGCACTAAATGAAATTCTTTGATTTTCGAGATGATCCAACCTTCTGTAAATGTGACATGAAATTGCAATGATAAAAATGCCCAAAACAAATAAAAAAAAAACCTTAAATTAACATTAATAATTTATGCACTTACGTCACTTTGTTGTTGGTCCGTTGGTTGTGGTGCAACGGGTGCTCCTGGTGTAAAGAATCCACCTTGTGGCATTGGCGGTATTTGTGTAGTACCGGGTGGTGGTAATACATTTTCGATTGGTTTTGATGGTGCACCAGATGGATTAAATACGTCTACGTATGAATTCTTTAAAGCTGAAAATAAAGAAAAAATGTAGATTTGTAACACGGATTAAAAGGTGTGACGAGAATAAAATTCTTACTTCGGTTTCGTTGCATTTTAAACATATTCGATTGTAAATTAGGTACTTTTCCACTATCAACTAAATTAGCTGGTATATTATTAGGATTCGAACTATTTGTAACAGAATTATTAGAAGCTAGGCTATTGTGGCTCATATCTGGACTGTATGGACCACCGCTGGTCTGCGGCATTAAAGGTGATATCGCTTGTGGAGGCATTTGTGGATGTTGTTGTGATTGATGATGTGCATTTAGAGATGGATTCATCATATCGGATAATTTTGGCGGTGGTTTAAATGCCTCTTGTTGTTCTTCAACACCATCAGTATTTATCCATTTCTTGTTTTCTGGATCCCACACAATGGCTGGGTTTTTATCATCCGGCAAAATCATTTGATTTTTTGGTTTCAACGTAACTTTTTTCCATAAGCCACCCAACCATCCAGTACTTGCATTACTGAAAAACGATGAAAAATAAAATGTTAAATTTAGTTAATCCTTGATTCATCCTTATATGAATCATTAGTCCATCATATTGATCTGATTAAGGCAATGTCCGTAGTTTTTTACGTTTTTGTTATTTAATATTATTAATTCACCTATTGTTGCATATTGATTGTTTCTATTACCTATATGCTTTTTTTCTTAATATAAAATCACATCCATTAATTAAATAAATAAATTAAATTAAGAAGATTATTGAAACTCTTTTATAATGCCAGCCAACTGCGCCAAGCAGAGTTTGGTGAATGTCTCACTTAATTTCAGTTAATTTTTTAAGGTTAAGAAATAAAATTGATGGTTTACATTTGTAAGTATGATGCTTGCGTTTGACTTGAACGGTTGCAAAATACCAAGCAGCTAGGCTTAATATCCAAAACTTATTTCGTAACGAATATTTTTTTCAACATTAATCATAAATTTGTTCAAACAATTGAGAAGATTTTGTTAACGGAAAACTTTAATATTTAATTTAAATATTATTATGAAACACTTACCTATTATTCTCATTCTTATCTTTTCCAGTCTTTTTATTATTAGATTTTCCACTATTATCATTCTTATTATTATTTTTATTATTATTACTATTAGTTTGACCAAATGGTGATTCAGTTGATCCCGAGGTGGGTGACTCATCATAAAAACCAGGTTTATTAGACATGGAATTTGGTATTGATATTGTTGGTTTAGGCATCTATAAAAATAAGTGAACAAATTAAAACCCATTAATAAATAATAATTGTAAATAGAAAAAATAAATAAAAATAGAAATGAAGCATGCTCAAATATTAATAGTTTTATGTTTATAAGCCACCCACCCCATGACGAGTTTGTTTTGTATTTGTAAATAGAATAAAAACCAAAACAATCAAAATTTTGATTTTAAATCAAATTTTATTTCTCTATACACAATTGAGATTTACATTTTTTTTTATTTGCTATATAATTTATAATAATTTAATTAATTAAATACTGTCATGCATTATATTATATTTATAGAACTATGCAACACGTATTTACAAACCGCGCGCGCGCGTAATGGTCTGTTTAAGGCCTCAGCATTTCTAGTTATGTCTGTATCTAAAAGCGCAAAATAATATTTCTACATTGGTTCATCAATACTAAAAGTTTTTGCTTCATGATTTTTACGATCCATAAATTGATCAAATTTCATAAAACTTTGTTCAAAATCTTTTTTCATTTTGTTATAATTAAAATGAATATTTTTATTCTCGATCAGTTCTTTAATTGTGTAACTTGGGTGATTTTTTTCTAAATCGTTACCATACTTATTTTCAGTTATATCATCGTCATCGACATCGTCGTCATGATCTTCATCCCCATCTTCATCGTCATCGTCATCATCATAATCTTCGTACTCATCGTCATCTTCTTCAGCTGCATATTCTTCATCAAAACGACTGCTAATCGGATCATCAATTGGAAACGTGCCATTATACACAACATTTTTAATTTTCATTTCGCGCGCGATCATAGGCAAACGACATTCTTGATTTGGATTAAAACGACGCGACCTATCAAACCGAACTAAACTACCCGACATACTATCGTCCGCCGTTACTGTAACACGTTTTCGTACATTTATTTTATCAACATCCTTTTCATTACAAACACTATTACTAAATAAACTACTACTACTAATTTTACTTACATTCTCGTCTACCTTTGGCTTAAAATCATATGAATATTTAATTGGTGAAAATGATGCAGACGGTGGTTGATGAGTATCTTTAATACTACTATCATTAGATGAAATATTTGTATCATTATTCGGTAATGATTTCAAAGTAGTGGCAACATTACGATGGCGAATTTGCATAGATGGTTCTTTTTGCTGCATCCATGATTTAATATTTGTTTAGAAAAAAATGGTTTTTAAATGAAATATAAATTACAAAATGTATCAAATCGATTCTACACAAAAAAGTTGTATGTTATGTCGTATGTCACGTGCAATGTTATAATCGATTTGATATAAGAGAAAGTATTCAATGTTAAAATGCAGAAACCCCAGGTTAATTATTAAATTTCGAATTATTTAAAGCAAAAATATGTTAGAATCCCCACTAAAATCCAGAAAAATAATCAATCATTATTTACCTCATTCCATTCGTAGCTTGCCGCTTGTTGTGCAATATTCTCACCACCAATTTGCTGCGCACCATATTGATTATCATAGTTCCATTGTTGTGTATCTTGCTGAGTTTGTTGCGGATATGGATCTTGTTGCGCTACATTTTGTTGCTGATCATAACCGGTATATGGTGGCGAAGTTACTACATATGGATGTTGAACTTCATTTGGATTATATGTTGGAATCACTTGTGTTGGTTGATGTTCCTGACTATTCATGTGACTTTCATCAATGTGTTGCGGCATAGACGGTTGATATTGTTGTGACAAGTCAGAAAACTGTTTATTTATCTCGTTAAACTGTTGATTAATATCAGTGTATTGACTATCGATAACTGGCTGGGTTGGTGGTGCGTATGCACCCGATGCATATTGCAGTTGACTAGTTTCAATTTGATTTTGGCCATGTGGCATTGTTTGTATAGTACTAATTACCGGTAGATTACTAGCGGCTAAAGTACGAAGTGTTTGTAGCCATTTTTGATCCTCAATTATATTACCATTTGCATCTTCTACCATATTATCATCAATAGTTTTTTCTAGTGCCGGATCGAAATACTTCAAACGATCTGCCAGAACAAATATTTTATCGATTAATTCACTTGAATATTTGCCAACATCCTTTTGTATATGAGCCGAAATTTGTTCCATATACATAAGCGTTTTTAACTGGAATCCATAATCTAACATTCGCGTGGCAAGTAAATATTTATATGGTTGGAATTCAACGATCGAGAATTTTTCATCGTTCAAAGTGCACGCATACTCATAAATTTCGGTCATGATGATCGCTTCGTTGGTCGCAAATTCTTTAAAACTTTTATGGTGTGATGAGCCAATCAATATTAAACGGATAGTTGCATTAGAGTTAAACATCAGTGCCGATTCTTGATTAACGTTAGTAAATTTGCCGAATCCTACTTGAGCCATTAAATAACAAAATTGGGCACCAAATAAGTCACCACGATTATAAAGCGAGTCACCTAGTGTTGTAATGGCTTTACGATCTAAATCCGGTTTTTGTGATGTGTTTGCCAAAATCATGGCCAAATGGGATCGCCAATCACCCCATTTCTCATCTTGCACACTCTGAAATTGTTTTTTTTTTATATGTAGTATCAATATTATAAATAGGTATATTAAGCGGCAACTTACCGTAACCGATGATGGAACACGTCCACTCATCAACTGATACAATGTTTGCAGTGGATCATTAATCGGAATTTTATTAGCAAATTTCATAAGAACATTAGCATGCGATCGACGATCTACTTTAGATGCCAAAAACAGTGCATGACCCCACAAATTATTATCTGTTGCCCAATCGAGCGCTTCATTTACATTGCCATATAGTAGATAATTACGAAACTTTTCCGTTACTTCATCTGCAGTGAGTGTTTTAGATTCAAATGCTTCTAAAATATTTTCGTTCGATCTATTCACCTCGTTCAAATCTTCTAAATTATTTTCTTCGTTGGACGGTGGTGTCTGATGCTCATGGGAAATATTTGATTGTTCTGAGTTTCGTCCACTTTGATGTGATATATCACGTTGTGAACGGCCGACTGCTGCTGGTACTTCGTATGGGAATTCTGTTTGATTTTTAAGTAGTAATTCGGAGATGTCTGTGCCAACAACCATCTGAAAATAGACAAATATAATTGATTAAAATATTTTTGTTTAATTTTGTTAAAACATAAACCTTAACCTATAATAAAGACTAACGAAGGTAATACACTAAAATTAAAGGTAGCGAAATACTTACTCCATTTTGTCGCAACAGCAAAATCAGCAACTTCCACATCAACACATATGAAGGTTTATTAACCTGAGCCGGCGAATGTAAGCTCGACACCGAATTTCCACGAGATTTTACCATATTTGAATACGGTTCATTTCGTATCTGCTCCTCACAAAATTCAATTACGGTCTTTTTATGCGTTACGCCACGCACCAATGGACCCGGAAATGTATTAAACAGTCGCCTCGTACCATCATTAATATTTATATTAACAATTTTGATAACATTAGTCAAATCTTGTGAGAAACGATTTGGTTTTAAGCAAACCATTAGACCACTTGCAAGTGACACAAGACTATGATCATTTGTAAATTTACACGGTGTAAGTCGTGCTGCGTCAGAGCTTAACTGATTTTTTAATTTCCCATTTGCATCAACATTATCAGCCCTAGATTGTTTGTATAGTTTTATAATAAAAAAAACATAATTAGTATTTAAAGTGTTTGATATTCGAAAGTTAATCTCAAGCTAGGCAAAAAAAAAATAAAAATAAAAAAAAACAAAATATAATATACTGTTTAGGTTATGGCATGCTTCAAATTACTTGGCTAAGCTAAAATTATGGCTGATGAATTAATATATAAAATAAAATTGTTAAATAATCTAATCTACAATCGGTAACGTAAAAATTATGTTGCCGATTTTCCGAATTCCCAAACACCACATGTAACAATGAATAAAATATTTTGGCCTTTTGGAGAGGTATACAAAATTAGCAGATATTCTCAAAAAAGCCAATTTGTTATAAATAATAGTGTAATAAATAATAATAGTTTTTAAATATATCATATATATATATTTATATTCAACTTGTTCTTTATGCACCTTGATTCAGATAATTCACTATAGTATGATCTGGCCGATGATTGTTGTATATAGGTTCCGGATGGATGTTGGCCAATTCCACTCAAAAAACTATGTTCTAAATATGATGAATTTTGTAACTGTGATTGTGATCCGACTGGATGATAAAATTGTTGTTGTTGTAACGTTGCTTGATTGTACCTGTTGTGATGAGGTGTTGGGCATTTTTTGATGTAATGGTTAATACAAAAATTGTTTGTTTTAAATGAAATTCGATTTTTGACTTAGTCGAATCGCTCCCACATAAACAACTCTATAAATCTTACTACATTAGCAGACCTTTTTACTTCCGATCATTTAATTTGTCATAACATTATCGCTCGATTGACACACATAAATCAAAACTTTGAAATATTTTTTTTTAAATTTAAGGGCAAGATATAGCAACTCTTATTAATCGAGAATGAACCGCAAAACTTTTCACTAAATGTGCCAAGTGCTTACATACTTATTAAACAAGTATAGTAGAAAAAGCGTTTTAATGCTTACTATAACTTATTTTTTTAATTCAATTCGACAAAATGATGTCTGCACTAAATACAAGTGATTATCAAAATTTATAAGTTAATACATGATGATTGGTCAAATTTTTGATTGAGTTTTCAATTATGCGAGTGTTATATTTTATTACATATATCATAAATCTTTTCAACTCCGTTGAGTTTGGATATTAAAAGCTTAAACGATTTTTGTTTATAAAGGTAACACGAATTATTATACATATTCTATTATACAAAAATATGAAAACAAAAAAAATTAACACAAATTTTCAAATTCTTGAAAAAATTCTTGTTACAAAAGCGATTAAAATATAAAAACAAAAGAAAACTTGTGAAAATAAATTTAAATGATGTATGAAATGAATATGCATGTAAGTTTTATTTTTTTTTTTTAAATAAAAAATTTATAACCCAACTGAATTGTGTGCCTAAAACTAAGCGATCATCTGTGTATAAATTTGTGTGTAGTAATTTAGGATTTTCAAAAAAAAAGAAAAGAACAATCGTCTAATTGAAAAAGGACCACACGTATTAAAAATTAAAACGCTGTAATCCCTCACATACACTCACATAATATATAAACACACGAATATATAAAACATCAAACACCATTTAAAAAATAAAATTGAAACAATAATTAGTTACCTTTCTTTCCCGTTGGCTGAACTTCTACCTGAGTGCACTGATTCACGCCCATCCCGATTCATGAGTTCTGACGGTACTTGAGTTTGCATTTGTGCATAATACTTGCGATACCATTCGGCATATGCTTGTGGATTAGTACGCCTCATATTCTCATAGTACTGTTGCTGCTGCTGATAGTATTGATACGGATTATAACCATAACCGGCCGTTGCTGCTCCATTGTAGTAATTTGGATATCGACCAATTTTATCTAAATCACGTTCACTAGTATTCCGACTGCCGCTACGATTATATGCATCGTCGTAGCCGTAACCACGTCTTTCATCTACGCGAGGATCCCGCCGTCGCTCTCCTTCACGATCGCCTCTATAACGATCATCACGTTTTCGCTCGTCACGATCATTTCGTCGATACCGTCGTTCTTTGTTTTCATAATCATCACGATCGTATTTTCTTCTATTATCCCTGTCATACCGATTGGAACTTTCATTTTCGTATTTCGAACCATCGGTTTCATATCGAGCCGAGCGATCATATCGATCTCGATAACGATCACGATCATACCGATCACGATTATCATCGCGATCTCGACCACTACCTTCTCGTCGTTCACGATTTCTATCCTTTTCTCGTACATCACGCTCTTTACTATCCCTAAAACGTTCACGTTCAACCGTACGTTCACCACGACCGTCACGTACACTTCCCTCGCGATCAAATCGTCGACGATCTCGATCACTATAATAATCCGTATCTTCGGTTTCGTATCGATCTTTTGCTTTATTATTTCGTTTACGTGCTGGATCCTCGCTTCGTTTCGATTTATTACCATAGTAGATATGACGATCTTTATCACTATCATCATTTGCTGTCGATGGATTGGATAGATCTTTCCGGCCACCATCAAATGTAATATTTGATTCTGTTTCCGCTAGATTTAGATTCCCCTGAGGAATTTCATCTAATGTGTTCGCACCTTCGATGGGTTCTTCGCGTGACGTTATTTCTGGTAGTTGATGTGACTGTTGCACGGGTTGGTCATCTACATTTTCACCATCCATTATAAGCTCACGTTGTTGTTCGTTTATGGGAACTTCATGCTCAATTTGATTCACTACTGGAGGCATTGGACGACGCATATCGTGTTCAACACCGGGCACCACTCGAGCTTGTACGCCACTATCACCAGCCACTTGATATAAATTTCTATTAGTTATAGGACGAACAGGTTGACTCAATGTATTAGATGCTTGTCCATCTGCCTGACGGGCTAAATTTACTTCGTTCGAATCATTTAATTCAGTACCAAGTATCATTCGATCTAGACCTGGTGGTGGTTCGATTTGATTTACTTGATGATTTTCCGACTCGGGTTGACCCAATACGAGACGAGATAGGCCTGGTGGTGGTAAATGATCGTTATGTTCAGGCGGTGGTGGAACAAATTCTGAACCATCACCAGCATGTCCTTCTTCCGACAAGTGACCTGTCTGAAGATATTGATTACGTTCGTTACTTGGTGCAATTTCTAAATTTTCAACCTCTAAATTCCGTGTTTCAACAACTTCAGAATTTTCAGGGACTAGGTTTTCTTGATTTGATGGTGGTTCGCTATAAAAGTTTGTTGGCATTACATTTGATGCTTGCATAGGTGATTGTTGAAATTGTAAGTTACGATGTGTTGCGGAACCAGTTCTCTTAAATGGGTTTCCACCGATAGTCCCTGCTGCCGATTGTGGCGGTGCCATAACCGGTGAAATAGACATAGGTATATTAGGTTGGGAAGGGAGAGGTAACCCAGTATAATTCAAGGGAGGTGTATTCATTTTAGGCGGTGGAAGATTCATTGGAGTTAAATTTGGCGAAACACTCTGAGGAATGGGATTCGGAGTTGTGCTTTGGGATGGATACTGATATTGAGCAGTAGAAGATGTTTGTATCGTCGGTGGTAATGACTCCCTATTAGAAAAATTTGATTCTAAATTGGGAACTAGAGACGCCTGAGGTGCAGGTGGATTAAATTGTCTATTTTCCAGAGCATGATTTTGAAGATTACTTGGTCGATGAACCACTTCATTCTGATAAAAGTTCATATTATGTGTCACTTCCTTCTTCACGATATTCATGTCCATAAGAGCCTGGTCTAGACTATCCAGATCGTTTTCAGCTTTATTTAAATTATTAACATTTAAAATTTGATTGTTTTCTGGTGTCTCAGGAATATATCTGCCAGGTAAAACTGCAGGCTCATCACTGGTATTGGTTGCTGAACTCCTTGTATCCAAATTATCACTTTCGATTGATCGATCACTCGAAGTTTGGGATGCTTGACTTTCGATTGACCACTGTGGTGTTAAAAAGTGTTCGTTTCGCATTACTCGGGTGATCTGAGGCATTATTATATTTTGAGTATTTTTATGTTCATCAGGTAACCTGGATTGTTGTTGAATAGGTGCATTATGTTCTTTATTATGTTTCGCTAAATTATCAGTTACCAAGCTATTTGTTTCATTGGAAATATTTTGAACGTGTTTCCGAGCCGCATCCGGACTGATTTTAGAGAACGCATTTTGAGCTTGTTCCGAAATTTTTTCCAATTTATTGAGATCATTTGTTTGCATAGGAGTCGTGTTCCAGCTCCAATTTTCTGGTGCTGATTGTTGAAAAGTTTTTGAGTAGGGATTAAATGGCTGCTGCTGTTGAGGAAGTTGGTGTTGCGGTGGTTGTATTTGATTTTGTATTGGAGGCGGCAATGCAGGTTCTTGCGACATCATTTGCGGAGCATTTTGATTATAATTGTACATATTTACACTATTTGGCTGAGGAAATTGATTTTGCGGATTATACCCAATGTTACTTTGATAAACTGAATGTTGTTGTTGAGGTGGTAACGTATGATGTTGACTTTGTTGTACAGGTAGCGGCGGCAGAGGTGGTTGTGCTATGATATGTTGATTTTGTACAGTCGAGATTTGATTCGCCTGTACATTACCATCATCATTAAAATCCCCCCATTCGTCACCCCAGTCATCACCAGAATTTTTCGTATTATCGAAATATTGTGACGTCATTGCGGGATTATGATTATTATTCTTACTACCTGCTATCACATTCGAATGATTATTTATATTCAAATTATTATTGTTAATAGAATCAGGTGTAGGATGATAATATTGATTTTGTGGTGGCTGCTGATGCGTCGCCAAAGTATTATATTGTGTTGGTACTGAATAATTGACCGGTGGTCGTGGTTTTTGCAAATACCAGTCACTTCTAGTAGTGTTATTAGCAAGCGTTTGTTCTTGCTGCGTGGGATAATTTACTGGATTCCAATTCTTATGTGCCTAAAATATTACAAAAAAAAATTAAATTAGTTCACTACCAATATGGATTGCTACACTATAAATTAGTAGTATGGCATGCAATTTTAAAAACTATGCAAATTTTTTTTTTACAACAACTTTCTAAAACAAACTACGTATACCAAACATACAATTTTTGAGTGTATAAATTATTAGTGGTAGTGATAATAAAACTCGATTGTTTCTAATCAGAACCGAAGTATGGTTTGGTTGTTATATTTTGATTTATTTTTAAAGTGCGATAAAATATTTGTCGTGGATATTGCTTATTCACCTATGTCCATAAAAAAGCCATACAGATAAAAAGATTATCGTTTTTATTTAAAACTTTACTGAGATCGAACAAAAATTTATTTAAAATTATTAATTTAATTTTAGATTATTGCATCGTATTATTATTTTAAATCAACATAATATTATGTAATTCCCAGACTTTAGTTAATTGTTGTGTTGACCTATGATAGTTCTATATGCAATTAAGTAAATAATGATATTACTACTAGAACTTAATTAGTGCAGTGAAATGTTCGTTATATGTACATAATATATATTTACAATTGAGCGACAAAACCTTAAAATAGTGACTTAAAATTTGTTTTCACAAAATAATTAGGTACATATATATTTTGGAAATTAGTGTTAGTTTAAAAACTATTAACCAGCCCAACTGTAAATTAAAAATGTTATTTTTTCAACGTGATTTCAACGTGTCAAAATGCTGTTGCGGCAATTATGTTATAACATTAATATGTTATTTCGATCGCTAAATTAAATTGTTGTTTTCAAGCGAAACTTCGCGATATTTACTTACAATTTATGACTAAATTTACTCTGATTAATAGAGATATGTTTCTGCGGTAAAATTTTTTGTTTTCCTAAACAGTTGGAGCGCAGGACTCACAAGCCGCATCCGTTAAAAAAACCTGTTACAAATATTAACAAACGAAAAAAAGGATCCCGTTAAAATATAACTAATACCCGCTATTAGAATCACTCGTTTAGTAAACCAGGCGCGTTTGACGGTTACTTTAACCATGAATCAATTTGAAATGCTTGATCTGTAAGAAACAAAATAGGCAAAATAGTGGAGATCATGTTCACATAACCAAGCTTGATGTTACATTGCTTCTAGGGGACCAGATACACAAAGCGGTTTTGGATTTCAAAGCGGTTGATAATAGTATGTGTATGCTATGCCAATAGAAAAGAGAATGGTGACTTTAAAAATAGGGTTAGCAAAAATCAGACTTACTTGAAGAAAAAGATTTGTACTCCCAACCGAACTAGGAAACGATAATAGGGCAAAAATTATGTAGTTCCCAACCGCATCATCTCATTGTGACTAACCTTTTTTTTCTCATTAAAAATTCCCTTACAAACATTGTCACACACGCGGTAATTTCCCCAAGGATGGTCTCAGGTCATCCAAAACGTGAGAATTCTATCAATCGGCTACAAAATTCATAACAAATACGTATCTTACGTTTTAACTTAGAAGGTCTGATAATCAGTATTGAGGAATCACCTTCCTGTCTCAACAATAAAGCGGTAGATGAAAAACGGGGAAAAAGATGAAAAAGGGAAATACCTCTGATTTACTCATTGTTAAGTAGATCAGTCTGATCTGAAGTAGATCAGTTTCTCTGACTATGAATATAACATCATTTCGTCTGCTATTTATACTTTAACTCCTGTTAAAGTAGCAGTTGAAGCATTGTGTCGCAATATTGCTAATTTATTTACGGCTGACACATTATTAAACTTTAAATTATTATTCCAAAAGATAAATACATACACCCCTAAGTATTGAATTATTAAATGCGGTAAAGAAACGAATTTCTGAGCGACGCAACGAAATTTCGGATGTTATGCAATATTTATATTATGCATCTGAAGAAAATAAAGAAACGTATACAGCAGACGATCAAGAAAAGTTTTCTTTTCCAAAACACACCAAAACAGAATTATTACTATTATCCTTGTGGAATATAGCAAATAAATTAAAATTATTCAATGGAAAAGAGAACGTTAGTAACGAAAATAGTGATGAAGATGATAATGATTGTGAAGTACAATAAATTAAGGAACCACAGAATGATTACGGAAACCTTAGCAGCATGAAAGAACTACTTGATCAAGCTATTTCGAAAGTAGTAAATTATGTAATTTCCGGTAATAAGACAAAGAAAGCCCAAGATAATGAACTTGTTATATTGAATTGAAATAAGAAATAAAGTTCAATAATTTAATCCTTTGAAATCTTTTTTGAAGTATCAATTATTCAATTATTCCTTTGAATTTTGCATCCTCTACACATGTTAGAATTATCTTTTAAAATAATTAAATAACAACATTCAATTTTCCAGATTTCGTTACCTATAGGGTCTTTTATCAATTATGGTAATTGTGTAGGGGTGTATATTAAAGCGAGTATTGCCGCAGGTAACCGTGCTTTGAATACACTACGTCGTCTACTTATCAGATATGTTGTCATGTATGGGTGGCAGTGTTGAACCAAACAAATTACTATGAAAGATATCATTTGAGAAAGAATTGATCACGTTCTGCGATCCGATCTTAAACGGCCATATGATGCAGCGATATCTTAGTGTACTCCATTTGATAGAAACAGCGGTCACTGTCGACGAACCTTCTGTCTAGTAATAGAAAACAACTTGGCTTGTATTCGGGACCAAATCCGACAGAGGCGGATTGTTCGGTACGGACTAGTATTGTCCTGTAAATACCGAAAAGTATTTTAGCATTATTATTTAGACATGTTATTTTTTTGGTAGTAGTTTTTGATTCCAGATACTATTTGAAATACCGACTGTAGTTAAATTTTCATTATAAATGTTTAAATACATCAAAATTAATAAACGTTAGCGGTAGAAATCAAAATATTATGCATTAAAAAAGCACCTACAGATACACATAAAAATGAAAATAAAAATTGCCAGAAAATAAATTATTGCAATGCGAATAATATGCTAATTGGTCTTAACAGGACCATTTTACATTCAAAAATCTACGTAGATTTAACACAACATAGCATTTATCCTTTTTTTCATTAGGATTATAATAAAATTGGTTTTACCTTTTGCTCGCTAGAATTATACGATAGGTGTTGGTTACTTATTGCCGATGTGTTTATTCCTGGTGGAACACCCATATGTTGGGGATTTCCTTTCATCCATGACATATTTTCACTTTTGTTTTTGATTACCCAACTACTTTTATATTATTCACGTATGGAGTTTGTTTTTGTTATATTTTAGAAGATTGTTAAAACTAAATCAACAAAATAATTTGAATTATTTTTAGAATTTCTCCGTGTTAGTAAATTATGTTTAGTAGCAAAAATTAATAAGAATGTAGTGTGCAATATTAAGTGAGTTAGGACGAACAAAAATTACTCAAGCAAACATTTTAAAGATTGTACACTACTTATTTATTATTCAAAAAATTATCATGTCATTCTTTTATTATTAAAATTAAACTTCTTTTCAACAATGACTTTCTCTTCTACATTTTTACTTTTTTTTTTTAATTTTACGAATTTTTAATATACCTTCACCTGTGAGAAAATCATTTCGGGCTACGATTTTAATTTACAAAAAAACAATAATCGGCTTTGTAAAATTTGTAATTTGTATACGAAAAAATGTGATGAATATTGTGTTTTTTTTGTATGATAAAATTTATTCTGCCAATTTTGTTTTAATATTATTATGATTATTTTTAAAATGTACATATATGAATATGATTTTCCCAAAAGAAAATTTAGTTTTACTCACAAGAATAGATTTTTATAGCTACTATTTTACAAGAACTAAAAAATTATCATGATAATTATTTTATTCGGATACAATAAGAAACATAAATAATCGCTTCTGAACGTATTATATTAAATTTAGAACACAATAAAATTAACAAAGTTATGGAAAAACTAATATTTTTAAATTGTAGAAATGAAATTAATTTTTTTTGTAGATTAAAATTTTTTCTTTTTTTTATTAAAGGTAGAAAAACTTTTATTAATCCAAATGCCAACTTGGAACTTTCATTGATTAGTGTTATGTGTTCGATTGTAGGTGCGCTGCATGTTGATGTAAACGTCGACATTTTTTTATTTATTGCTAGTACGTTGCTTAACTTATAAATTGTTGATAATATCCATGCCATATGTTCTGGGGCCGAAGTTCTCTCAACTCTTTCACGGTTAACTTAACGTCCTACTTTACGTTTATTTGTTGATAATATCTTGTATGTTTCGAAATATGTATATAGAAACCGAACAATTGGTTTTGTGGGTTCAGTTTGCGACGATTTGATCAGGACTCATGAGGTTTGGGGCCGAATTCTAATGGGAGGGGGAAGCCAAAAATGTTTTTTCATTAATTGATTTCGACCAGTAGAGACGATACATCATCGGTAACGTCGTAAAGTATAGTACGCTAAAAAAGAATTGGGCGAGCTTCGGTCCAAAATGAGAATACGATGAATAAAAACTATCAAATATCAAACTAAACCTTATCATTTCCATTGGTTCACGGTCAACTAATCGTTTTGTTATTACAGAAACAAGATGATCGATTTTCTTTAACTTCATGAGTAACAGCAGGTATTTTCAATAGATTCCAAATTTCGTAATAGAAGAGAACTCGTTATAAGTGCAAAAACTGCAAAGATCCGGTCCATATGTCCTGAGCAAGATACTTCTTTCAAATGTCTTCAGCCTTCTCTCAGATTTAACTATTTAAATTTAACTTTAATCCACATACTTCCAAACGAGTCTGATCAAAACAGAGATTGTGCCAAAAGATTTCGCAAAACTTCTTTTAAATTCAACATATCAACTGTAACTTGTAAAGACCAGGTAATTCTGCGACTTGCGGGTACTTTTGAAGGATGTATGAAATTAAATTTGTACGTTCGAATAAACCAAGGAATAAAATAACACAAATCAAAACTGTTAAGCATTTGATCAATGTGCCAAAAGCATTTGAACGACAATTTGTAACAAGTTTTAAAATGTCTCGTAAGAACCAACTACGGCCTATATAATAACCATAGTTTAGGTTTTATGTAACTGGCTGAAAAAAAATATATATAATATTTTAAAATAAATCCCTTGATGCCAATACAAGCAAATTATACTTCAAAGTAAAAAATACTGAACTTATAGGTTAATTAAAAATTAATTAATTTGCTTTGAAACAAAATTTTTAAAATTATTTTACACAAGTTTGTACAAAAGTATCTACAGATCTATTGTTCTCTTTTAATGTTCCATCTGACACTTTTATCAGCTAAATTAAGGACATTTGGTTACAAATTTACTGTTTTGTAAGTTTACAAATTTACTGTTTTTATTCCATACCAGCTGTTTTAATTTGTTGTAGTAAGTTAAGATTACTGTACTTTTCTACTACTCAGATAATTAAGTTTGCGAAGTGTGCACGTAATATGTGCAAAACTAATTAAGCGCGTTAACCTTAATTTTACACTTTTTTATAGTCTATGTTATGTTCTTGCAAGTACATAAAGGCTGGGCCATCTATTGGTTTGTTTTTATATCAAAGGCCATGGCAACAGTTTTACTATGACAACGCTTGCAATTTTGACACCTCTTCAGTCTGATGTTTTGCAGCAAAGTTTGCAAACTGTGCGAATTTTGAAGGTAGTTTAAAAAAAAAACTGTTTGGTCGTGAAAGAGTGCCAAGCGGAACCGCTGTAGTGACATTGTTGAAAGAAGTTCACGAGAAAGGCTTGCTATTGAATAACAGAAGTAGTCTTCGGGCTCAGACAATGAGCACGCTCAAGAATATTGCAGCGGTGGCCCATAGTGTAGGAAAAAATTCATCAACCTCAACTCAACAGCAACTGGCCATTAGTCGCACAAGCCTGTTTCACCAGGCTCAGATTGTTCGCTTACAAGGTCCAGATGACTCAGGCGTTGAAAGCAAATGATTATCAGCTTCGATATTAGATCTCCCCGTTGACCATTGACCAGTTTGATAATGAAGTCGATTTTGAACGAAAAATCAACTTTTTATACGAAGTGCAATTCCATCTCGGAGATTTCCATACCGCATTCCGTGCTTTCATAACTGTTGCATTGTAATTTGGACTTACCTTCTGCAATGAACTTATCTCGCAAAGTTTTGAAATAACTTGCGGAAACAATGCATGTACATATTCTTCGAGCCTGATGCTAGCGAACATGCTCCTTATAATGATAGCTGTACCATTATGTGATTTTGCACCAGGGTATATTATAATCAATTGAATGGATCCTTACACAGCTACTATATATAAAATAAACTAACTTGACTCTTACGCGGTTACTTTTTAAAGAACTAAGCTACGACTTAGCCGTTGTTACCCAAATTAAAGACAAGTGACTGTAAGAACTGTTCTGTACTTGGTTGGCTGATGCTTGTTCACTTCAACAATGGGTGATAGTTATGTTCACCGTCATCACCGATCGAAAGCATATAATCAAAACTCTCGTTTACATCCCTATCCCACCAATTAAGATCAACTAGCTCCCAAACCAAATGGTGCTGTTAAATAATGATCGGTTGCTTATTTACTATCTTCACAATGTATTGAACAAACCCTACCGCGCTGGCAAGGAAACATATCGTTAGATATACAGTCATTACCACCTATTTCCAACAAATTCGCTGAATTATAATTATATAACGTCTTTGTTTGTATTACATATTGGTTTGTACTAAAATATAACCTATATTATATCTACATATTTCTCTATTAAACTCTGGTTTTAAACACATCAACTAATTATGACATTTCAAAAATTTTCTTGAGCTTTGCTCGCTGTCAAAAATAAAATAAAAAACAGATGACGTGTTGCCATTTATTCAAACAAAAAAAAAACGAAAATTGGTAAAAATTGTGGCGTGTTTTTAAATAAACGAACAATAAATTATTCGAAATCCACACAGTAAAAATTTGATGGCAAAAAAAATCTAAATTATAAAGTACGATAAGTGTTAATTATATTTAATTTAAATACAAAATAACGCATACATAATTCGAAATGGCACTAATGACTATGATTGCTCGGGTGGTTGATGGGCTACCTCTGGTTGGGACGATGCAAGAAGATGAACAGGTCTTTATAGAAAACATACCCCACTTTTAGATTTCTATATATTAAATGATCAAATGTTTTTGTAGTCTGGCCGTAGTGTTTTGGAGTATCAAAATCAAGCCAAAATGTTATTTAGAAAATTAGGACCACAATCCCCACCGAGATGCACAATTGAAACAGGCCCATATTTTTTCCAGTAAGTTAATTTTACATTCGTTTTAAATATTTAATCTTCTCTAATTATCATTTTTATAGTTATTTAATAGAAAACGAAGTATGTTACCTAGTGCTATGTGATAAAATGTATTCAAAACCGCTTGCCTTCAATTATTTAGAAGATATTGCTCAAGAATTCCATCAAAATTATGGTCGTAAAGTTAATACTGTAACACGACCCTATGCGTTTATAGAATTTGATATTTATATACAAAAAGCACGAAAATCAATGACCGATCGGCGAAGGAATATAAATCGCATAAATACACAATTACAAGATGTTCAACGAATTATGGTGCAGAATATCGACGATGTACTACAAAGGGGTACAGTCTTATCAGGTAATCATAAATTATAATCAGATAACATTTTTAAGTAATTCACATTTTGCAATCCTCGAAAATGTAAAAAATATTACCCAATTGTAACACTATCTTATAATTATTATATATATATGTATATATATATATATATATATATATATATATATATATATATATATATATATATATATATATATATATATATGTATATATATATATATATATATATATATATATATATATATATATATATATATATATATATATATATATATATATATATATATATATATATATATATATATATATATATATATATATATATATATATTAATATAATATATATAATATATATATATATATATATATATATATATATATATATATATATATATATATATTAATATAATATATATAATAT
Organism: Tipula confusa; assembly: GCA_963556175.1. NCBI lineage: Eukaryota > Metazoa > Arthropoda > Insecta > Diptera > Tipulidae > Tipula > Tipula confusa. Next base: position 192,964,365 of record OY744476.1, on the reverse strand, counting down.
ATATATATATATATATATATATATATATATATATATATATATATATATATATATATATATATATATATATATAAATTATATATGTTTTAACTCAAACTCAACCCAAGAAATTCAGTTAACATTATAATCGTAGCATGAAAATATCGTGCAGGGATATGACATGAACGTCTCATGTGTAACTCAACGAATAAAACTAATATTATTTACAGGTTAGTTTAATTCTTGAAGTTCATTGTTCAAAGCAAAATAATTTAATATTTATCTACTCATGAACAATTAAAATTTTCTTAAATGTGTGTCTGTATAAATATAAGTTACGAACAGTTGTCTAGGTTCCTATATTTTTACCCAGTTGGAATTGCTTATCAATGAAATCCCACGTATTAGTGAGAAGTACTTGGAATATTAATTTCAGAATTGATCAAAAATGGACTAACATACTAATTACTTTGTATTTTTTTTTTGCAGAATTGGATTCGAAAACACAAAATCTATCGATGCTCTCGCAAAAATATAAAAAAGATGCAACATATTTAAATAGAAAATCAATGTATGTAAAGGCAGCTGTGGGAGCTGTTATCGTATTTGTGATTGTATTATATTTCTGGGTTCTTTAATAAAATTAAAACTATTATAACTATCTATATATATATATATATCCACAAAAAATCTTTTGACCAATTTTTGTTTTATATTCACGTAATTAAACATCAACCCAATTTAATTGCTCCTGGTTTTTCACCAACTATGTAATGGAATTTTAATTTAAAAAGTAAATGTGACATGTAATAAATGTTGAATAAACATATAATTATTATTTTGTAATTGAAATTTTATTATTTTAATTAATTCATTATATTTACAATCCATACTTCAATATATACACACACACACAATTTTAAACTAGAATACTACTCCATTTCAAATTCAGTTTTACGCTTGAAACAATTATCTTCTTCTTCGGTCTCGTTACCGTTAGTGTCTGACGATATATCTTCCCACATTTTTTTATCAGTTAAAAGGTAATTTTTCGGCTTTGTTGCATCTCCAGCATGTCGTTTACGTCGCTTGTTTTGAGCTTTAAAATCCTTAAGAGTAAGACCTAAGTCTTTTTGCAAAATACGGTGTACTGTCGTTTGTGGAATGTCTAATTCCAAAGATCGGCGAGGAATCGACATACCTGGATTTTCTTCAACACTACGGGCTACAGCAGCGATGTTCTCAGTTGTTCTTGAGCGACGCACACGGGTTTCATTGTACACATCACTAACTTGCCCCAAAAGCTCAAATTTTTTCACCAGTTTCACTATGGCCGGCCGAGAAGGTGCTTCACGACGACCAAAATGTGCTTTAGTTTTGCGAACTGTGACTGCAAAATTTTCACCATTTTTATAATGAATTTTAATAATTTCAATGCGTTGTTGAAGCGTGTATCGCGTTCGTACCATTTTTAGTAATGGCGTAGTTTTTACTTGTCAAATGACAAAAGATGACAGCTGCCTAAATAGTAGCCCATTCAAAATGAAACTTCTTATTGGGTAAAGCTACCCATAAATTATATGTTTTAACTCAAACTCAACCCAAGAAATTCAGTTAAAATTGTATAGGATATATATATATATATATATATATATATATATATATATATATATATATATATATATATATATATATCCACAAAACACAATCTTTTGACCAATTATTATTTTATATTCACGTAATTAAACATCAACCCAATCTAATTGCTCCTTGTTCGTCACCAACTATGTAATGGAATTACTTTTAAAAATTAAACGAGACATTCAAAAGTAAATGTTGAATAAGCATACAATTATTATTTTGTAATTATTGAAATTTTATTATTTTAATTAATTCATTATATTTACAATCCATATTTCAATATTTATACATACACACACACACACAATTTTTAACTAGAGTTTTACTCCATTTCAAATTCAGGTTTACGCTTGAAACAATTATCTTCTTCTTCGGTCATGTTACCGTCAGTGTCTGACGATAAATCTTCCCACATTTTTTCATCAATAAAAAGGTAATTTTTCGGCTCTGTTGCATCTTCAGCATGTCGTTTACGTCGCTCGTTTTGTTTTCTAGCGATTTTCATCCGTTCTAAATTCTCACGTACTTGCTCATCGGCTAAATGGGAATCCGACACATTTTCATTATTTTTAATTTTATTGTAAAATTCATTTAACGATTCTTCGTATTCTTTAGTCTCGGCGGCAACATCTGTATCCTCATTAATGATTTCGTAAATGGTATCGATATCTTCTCGATACACAACATAAATAATAGGATACTCAACAATAATTTTATTTGAAAGATTTTGTTTTAATGATTTTTTCAAATCCAATTCGTAGAATCGATGGTTACAATTCTTAATACCTTCCGCCTTGAGCAGGAATCGAATTTCATTTGTACCACGGCTTTGATAAAATTCTAAACGTTTTTTTATTAACTCATGTTGTTCACTTTCATGATTTGGATCAATGTATTTCTGACACATTGACGCAAGTGTTTCGTTCTCGTTGATCTTATCGTCGGCGAATTTAACACTTGCTGTAGAATTTGGAAAAGTCCATTCGACCCGCCAAAATATAATACCCAAATTTGAATCGAAATACGTTGTATTTGTATTCCGTTTCGAGAAATTCTCGAGTAGAAATTTAAGTGTGCAATTACGAATACGTGCTGCATTACGTAGCTTAAATAATTTAGACGGTAGATTTTTATTAAATCGTGAAAACCGTTTGGTTTTATCATGTTTGCGGACCTCAACAAATCGTTTACATTCCTCCAGGAAATTGTAATCACTTTGAAAATCGAGTTTGGTCATTTTCTTTAATGGTATGTATTTGGTGCGGTCTCGAATGCCATTACAGTTTAGTTCTTTTTTATGATTTTGTAGACATTTTAAACAACATGTTTTCACTTCACAGCGGGGACACGCGTATTTGGCCTCCTCTACTGTGCATACTTCGCATGTGCCGAGTCTGAAATAAGTTGTTGGTTATACGTAATTATGCAGACGGGTGTCAAATTTTAATATTTATGTACCTCGATTTTATAACAGAAACTCCAGACGATGTATCCGTATCACTAGCACTACCACTTTGTTCAATATCCATTTTTAAATTAATAATTTTTTACACATGAGAATCACAATTAAAATTAAATACGGCAAAACCTGTTTTTATTTAATAATTTTAAATCGGTCGAGCAACTGTAAAATGTCAATTGGCATGTGCTCTAAAGATAATTGTTATTGTGTTATCTCTGTTTTACATTAACGAGTGAACGAGAGAGCAAACGAGTTTTATTATTGAGCACAAATTGTACTAGATTTATTTTCGGAATTTTTAAAGGCCATTGCTGGCGCGTACTGTATCAACAATCTGTTTCAATTGGTTTCTATCCCGACCTTGCTCTTTGTATTCATGTAGACAATCAGATAGATCCAAGTCGTCCTCTATCCCCAATAAGCCATCGTCACCAACAGCAACTTGGATCAGTTAGCAGAATATGGCTGAGTTATTAAAATTATTTATTTTAAAGCTTATTTGGGCCGAATTCATAGACGTAAATACAACTAATATAATAAATCAACTCTTTCAACAACAAAATCATGTATTTCATGTTGACAATTGTATTTTCGATTTCGAAATTCGAGCAATCCTTCAAATTTGTAAGATCTGTTTTATGGCCCGATTTTGAGTGCTATAGTATCAACAATTAATACAAATATATGGTACAATACGGTCTATATATACGAAAATCGAAAATTATTTCAGCTCAAGAGGGGAAATTTGTATATTTTTCAATATGAAAAATATAAAATTTCTACTTGATTCGCGAATCAATTTTTTGATCATGTACATGTACCGGATAAAAGGATACTATCCGAACAGCAGTAGTTTTTCGTATCGAACGGTATGTCTAAATTTGTACCTGAATTTTGCTGAATTGGTACGTCGTGAGAGTTTTTAGAGTGACACGGTTTAAGTCTGATTATTGAAATTTTGGCATGCTTGCCTCTAACATCCAGTCCAGTTGTGCAACCAATTAGGATACATTGGTGGTATACTGAACACCTAATCTTTATAAATTCTTTACGAGATATGCGATTGTCCTCTGACCACAGGGAGACTTTAGTACACAAATGTACTATTTATTTATCTTTCGGTAGAAATATAAATAAATAACCAGCGACGGTTCCAATTCATGTAGGGCGTAGCGGATCAACACAATCATAATCCCCTAAGAAGCCCAATTCCTTCGCGATATTGATGGCCTTTAGATTTTAATATGTTATGTAAAATTTTCCAAACCAAAATGTTCTAAAAAAAAGTTTCATAAATTCAGTAAACTTTGATTTATGTGCCAAATATTATTTGACTACTAGGAAGCTGTTTTTGACTGTTTATAACGTAAAAATCAGTAAAATTGTAAAAATGTTAATAGGAAAACTTCCATTGTTAAAGAATAAACTTAAAAGTTCTGTCTTTAAACAGACATGTTCGATTCAAACCGAAACCTATGATAATGCAATCACTCAATTAAATCTCCTGTTGCCTGATTATGTTGTAACCAAAAAACTAGTTGAAAATAAAAATGAAAAAGATGCCAACCGTCACATAAATGAAACAAAAAACTTACTCAAAAGCATTGGAATTCAAGATGCTGAACTACAAAAATTAAAAGTAATTCATGTATCGGGATCCCGAGGCAAGGGTACGACATGTGTTCTTGTCGAACAATTTCTAAAATCTCTTGGGCTACGCACCGGATTTTATTCAACGCCGCATATGTTTAAGGTAAACGAACGGATACGATTGAACGGTGAACCAATAACAGACGAAATGTTTGCGAAATATTTTTGGAAAATTTACCAGCCCATTATGAATGTGCATGGCAAAGCAAAAGACCCGCCAGAATATTTTAAATATTTAACCGCAATGGCGTTTAATATATTTCTAGAAGAAAATGTTGATGTAGCTATTATTGAGTCGGGCATGGGTGGGACATATGATCCCACGAACATATTAACACATACAAAAACTGTTGGCATTACAGCTTGCCACAAAAGTTCTCATAGCAAAACATATGAAGCTACCGCACGAAATATGGCGGGAATAATCAAGCGCGACTCGGATGTTTATACATTTGATCAAAATATAGAAACTTTGGCCACTATCGCAAATGTGGCACGTCAAAATAAAGCAAAACTACGAATCGTACCAAAATTCGATCATTACAAGTGGGCTAGTTCGCCAAAACTAACCACTAGCCATAATATTCAAAAGTTAAATGCCTCGCTGTCAATTCAACTGGCTTATAACTGGATTTTGAACTATAAATATAAAATCAAACCTCATATTCTGGATAAAGTAAGATTTTTACTGACTTTGCCAAAAGAGGGTTGTCCAACCGATGTACCCGATGAATTTATTAAACCGTTGCAGACTTGTTACTGGCCCGGACGGTGCCACATTTTAAATTTGAAAAATAAAAATATTTATTTCGACAGTGCGCACACCGAAGAAAGCATGAAAGTCTGCGTTGATTGGTTTCAACAGTGCGTTCGCAATAGTAATAATCTTAAATGTTTGATATTTAGTGGGGTCGGTGATCGAGATTATCATAAACTTCTTAAAATACTTCATGATAACTTATCATTCGATTTAGTTTATTTTACAACAAATTGTCCATATGCCAAAGAGATTCTGAACGATTCTTCGCGGATTGAGGCAGGCGGTTATAAGGGTAAGGTCAACAAATGTTTTGACCTAAAAAATATTTGGATGAAATTTCAAATAAAGTCATCGAGCCAAGCAAAAGTTGTGGCCATGACGTGTATATCGTCAATTTTCGATGAACTAAATGAAACATACAAAAACCAACAGCTTGATATTTTGGTAACTGGATCGTTACATTTGGTGGGCGAAACATTGAAATTCTTGAATGAAGATAAATTTTGATCGTATTTCGGTGTGCACTTAATTATTTTGTTAAATTTATTTTAAATAAATAAATTCAGAAGTACTTAGAAATTAGAAATTACCAATTTTAAATTATTTAAACTTTTCAAGCTTAACAAATTTCTTTTTTTATTTTTTTTCTTTGGCTCTAGAACCTGTGATCATATTGTTTGTTTTGGATTCATTGGTTTTGTGACCAACGGAAGCTGAGAATCCGCTGCCATTCACTGCAATTACACAGATATCATCTGCTATGCCAGAACCTAGTTGGACTGACGATACAAGTTGTGCTGATGTTTCATTTTTGCGAAAAGTAAATTCTAACACGAGATTTAAGAGTATCGGGCACAGAGCATCTCCTTGCATTACACTAGAGCTAATTGAAAAAATTTCTGAGGCTTGTTCCAAACTTTGATACAGCATTGTGCTTGCTTTACTGTCATTTTGCATAAACGCACATATTTTTCAAGTATTCCCAGACATCGCAAAGCAAACCATAAAGCCATCCCGATGCATTGAATAGGCTTTTTGAAAAATTGGTTAAATTTTTAGTAAAACCATAAAGCGAATGTCTTATGCTTTATATTTAAAACTAAGAACAACTAAGAACACAAAAAACTAAGCACACAATTTTTTATAAGGGATTACATCTTTATAATAATCTGCCAAATGACATCAAAGCGAGGAATGTAATGTTAAAAAATTTAGAATGAAAGTAATTGAGTATTGTAAATCTAAATTTACAATTCTTTTTGGTTGTATTTATTAAGTTGCACAGCTTTTCGTATCTTGTTCAGTTCCTCTGTTATTTGGCCAATGAAATAGTGGGCACATAAAGCATTGCTGATCGCAATCTGAAACATCGGTATTTGTCAATCGATTCTTCAAAAGTTTTGTTTTGCGACCATTCCGCCTTATGTTGGTGTAAAAGTGTATATACTTCGGACCATTTGCTTAAAAACTGTCTAAAACTACTGTCCTTTAAGCAAGCGCTTCATTAATCATTCGACAGTTGCATTGATGTTCTGTCGAACTTCATTTCGCAAATCCACTTGCCAATTCGATCTGACGTGTTTAAAAAAATAGACTTCACTCACTCATCAGACATGTATGCTGTGCAACATTTTTTTTTGGAGAACACTTTTTAAGTGATAACGATTTTAGATTGTTTTTTTCTTTGGATTGCACACAATTGTTTCTTAGTGTCTGGTGGTTGCTACATACAACATACTCTTTTGTGCTCGTAAATATCTGGTCAGTCTACCAAAAGGTCTGGTAAGATTTGCGATAAGAGTTGACCTTTTTGCCTCTGTTCTATCTAATATAGTCTTTAGCTACAGAGATATCGAATCCAAAATAAAACTCATTTAAAAAATAAAAGTATTTTTGTTTAATCGAAAGGAGAAATGTGAACAAATATTTTCGGTAATTTGGTATTCGGCCATTTTGAACTCGCCGGTACTAAAAACAAAAACGTGTTGTTTCACTGATTAAACAAACTGTCAAAAGTATACCATGTGTTTTTTATTTACTTCCTACTCTATTATCGCGATATCTCTTTCTAGTCAACCTATTTAAATAAACAAATATATGAAAACCTAGAAAATAGTTGTAAAAAAAGTGTGTAATGTGTGTGTACAATCTACAATCATGTAATATTGTAATGTTGATTCGATAATTTACATACTTTTGTAATAACGGTGCCATTCCCGGTTTATAGTCTATAATCATTTCGTAACGTAATATTTTAGTTTGGTTTGGTTATTGGAGGTAATAATTGAATTTTGTTGTGCAAATTATTTATTGGTTCTTTCGAAATTGCGTAAATAAATAAATTGATTATCATAGTTAGTTGGCATAAATTTTAAGTTAATTTGATACGGAGCAGTGTGTTTGTGTTATTATAATAAAAATGTTATTTTATTTATTATTTGTATATGTAGTAGACTAGGTACATGCGTACGTACGTCATACATATAATTTTGTTTTGTGTGAATTTTTTAAGTAAAGTTTTATTTTTACGTAAAATATCGAACAAAAATTGTAATAAACAGAATATTTTACATCTAGTACGATTTTAACTGCCATTTTAAATGAAATTAAATAAACGTTACAACTTGGATCTCTACTCAATTTTTAGGGAAATATTTATTTCAAAGTTCAGTTTGAAGAGTTATTTGGTTTTTTCTTGAGAGAGGAAGAAAATGCTTTATGCATTTCCCGTATTAAATCAGAATGTCTCTTAAATGGCTTATTTTCAGCCATTATCATTGGTAGTAGTGATTCATTTCTATTTTTTTAAGCCGAAGGATAAGTTTTATATACTGTGCCACTGACCAATTCCACTTGATGTTAAGCAAATAGTTCACGAAATTATCGGGTGTTACGCTGTTGATTTTTCTTTCTAGGTCTTGTCGCTCTGTTTTCCACTTAGACACTCATTCAGCCAGGTTTCCAATCAATCTTGCCGTCGATCTACCACGGCCCTCTAATTTGCCGCCTACAATGACAAGATCACCCTTTGGTTTTGTAAATTATTTTCCGTTCTTCTGGCACGAGGTCGATATGAACCACTTCAGCGATAACTAAAACATTTTCTCAATCTTAAGAGTTTCCGCCCGTATTTCACAAACCGTACAAACGGATTGCGTTTATATTATCCGAAATTAAGGGTCTTCGTATTCCAGCCGTTTGGCCTCCGACGTTTGTCATTAGCCTACCCAGAGCAAAACTTCCTTTCAGAGCTTTTAGACTCATTATCTCCAAACCCCACATGAAGGTGTCAACCGGCATTTCCATACACAGGATGCAGACGTTGATACATTCCACCAATCCGGGTCGAGAATTTTTTATGAAAAGCGTTTATGAACGCTGACAAAATATCCGACCACCTTGAGGAATTAAATGTATTCTTCACGTTCAACGTGGCAAGTAGTACCGTTTACCTCGAACAGTGGTTTCCATGTTGTGCCGTATAGTTGTTGTGCTTTCAAAATTTGAAGGAATCAAAATACCATGCAAATGCCGACAAGCTGAAGTTGTACAAGGTGTTGACCGTTGATGTCATGTACGGGTGTGATAGTTGAACCATGCGGGATGAATATGAGAGATGGTTAATGACATTCGACAAACTAATCATGCGCTTGATTTATGGCCCCAAACGCAACGATAACTGCACTTACCGAGTTTTGTGCAACCACGAGATCAGTCACCTGATCTTGTTCATGAAATAAAAGGATAGCGAGTACGCTGGCTCGGTCACGTTCTACGGACCGATCCAAAACGAATGGTTCAGCGATCTCTGTGAGGAGAGCCGCCATTTGGCAGGCGGAGAGGTCGCTGTCGGTGACGATGGCTCTTCGGAGTAGAGAAACACTTGTTTTCTTCGATTATATCTAGAAAAATGAGGAACAAGCTCGAGATGAATTCGATGGATCTAGAATGTTGATACGGTACGAGCCAGCAATGGCCTGTAAAAACCGAATATTATTATTATTATAGAAGCCTTTTACCAATAGAAGATTTCTAAAACCGTACTGTTTGTTCTTAAGTTTTTCGGCAGCTAGTATGGCAGCTGTGCATTGTGGCTTAAGTAGGCGTTCCAACAAATTCCCCGCTGTATCTAACATGACAATGGTCTAAAGCTGATGGGGACTTCGGATCACCTTTAGTTTTGCTAATGAGTACTAGCTGCTGATTTCTCCATTGCTTAAGAAAAACTATGTCTTTAGGGTAGCGATTATACATTTTTAAAAGTACCTCAGAGTGGAATTGATTCTTCCATGAGAACTCCATCTGAACCTGGCACTTTTTTGTTGCGCAGGGAAGCCCACTGCCTCTTGTTTTATCACTTCCACTGCAAATGCTGGTATATCTTCCGGTTTATCGGAGCAAGGTGGGTCATGTTGGTCTAATGTGGAAAAGATAGTCAACAATATGCCACACATAAGAGAAGACCGACGGCCGGAGGTATAAAAGTTGAAGATGGGTAATATTGCAAATACGGTTTACGTCTGTTAGGTTGCTATTGGCCTTCCCACTTTTGCTCTGTGGATTCCACTCTCGCGACATTCTGGTTATGTTACTAGATGCCTTTATCAGTTTGTACGCTACCCATCTCTACTTTTGTTTCCTAATTCTCCTGTCAAAGTCGATTTGGTCTGTTTGGTTCAAACGTTCATCATTTGTGAGGGTTTTCGGCATTTCCTTATTTCCATGTTTCGTGATTGTTGGTATTATTTTGTTTTTAACTGATAATGTTATTTGTCAGTGAGTTTGTACGTTAATAGGCATATATCATCTGCGTAAGGTAGGCTCACACTGAAGGCCGTTTAGTATTTTGGTATCTAGCTGAACATGACATTACCATAAGTTTCACTTTGCTTTAACCATGGAACTTTGAATTTTGTTTGTTTTATCCCCGTCTGTCGTGGGAAGTCACATCTGACTTTTTACACTACTGCAAGTCAAATCAAGGAAACAAATCTGCATATTGCATTGCTTTAAGAGTGAAAAATCTTTACATACAAATTTTCCATTTAACACTTTTTCTTTTGTATTAGAAGCATCAAGCATCTTGTGTGGTTCACCAGCATAATCGTGTACACTATACTAATATACTAATAAAAAAAATGTAAAAGCCACGAGATAGACAATTTCATAAGATTAAAATTAAAGTTAAAAAGAGACAATTGTATGGTACCCGAATGTATATTAATTCAAAAAGTGGCGTAGAGTGGGGTAAAGTTTATATATAATGCTTTTTATAAAAAAGCTTCTCAGTCATAAAAAATATCGGTTGTTGATCAATCTGTATCGTACGATGAACATGAAAAAGTTTTTTTCTGTTCAACAATTCGATGTAATTAAAAACAAATGTGATCGAACAATATCACCGCCACCATCACCACCAGCAGCCGCACTATCAAAAATTGATCATCAAATAATTAATAATAAACGACGTAGTACAACAAATAGTGATAGTTTAAAATTAATTAGTAGTGAAATTCATCATAATGAATCGTTTGAGAATGCGATAGAGAAATTAAATCGTTTGTTGCCTAACTATGCTGTGATACAACAATCCGCTTTAAATCGAAATGAAGATGAATATCGTCATATTGATGGTACGCGAAAATTACTTGAATGCATCGGGATTACGGTGGATGATTTACGAAAACTAAAAGTTATACATGTGGCGGGAACTAAAGGCAAGGTATGTTTTGGTATATATTTTTTTAATATGATTTTTGTGTATACTGTCGAGGTTGATAAACAGTGTATAATTATTGGGTTTGGTCTTTATCTTAATAAGTTGCCTGCATCCCGTTGTTATTCTTATGTATAAATCAATAAAATCGTTATCTGTATTTCGAAGAATTTTTTTCTTTAAGGCAGAAAAAAAAATTTCATTAAGTTAAAACTTTTAAAAATCGTTCGTCGTCTAAATTCTAAGCCTACAGAACCGAACATCGTTCTTCAATTATCTAATATTTATGTATTTGATTTTAGCTTGAAATATAGGAAATCACACCTTCTCATAAAAAAAAATCAATTTAATTTTGCACTGTCATTCTGCACATCTTATTACTAATCTTTTGACAAATTCTAAGATAACGAGCTATTTACGCATTAAGTTTACTTATTTAGCACTTACCACTCATATTTGATTTTAAAAGTCTTTCTCGTTTAGGGCACACGTTATTTAGTTTATAAATAGAATTGTTCAAGAAATGTCTAATTTTCAGAACTGGTTGAAACTCAATCATTCCACAAAATAGAACTAGTCAAAAATTAATTTTTATCAACATTTTGACCCCCGGGGTCAACTTTTAACTTTTGTATTGAGGTTTTACGCATACTATCAATTGCCGCTAATCAAACTAAAGCATCGACCAAACATAAACACATTTGATGAAAATAACGATTAATTATTATTAAGAATAATAATAATCAACGGTTTTACAGGCCATTGCTGACCCGGACTGTATCAACAATCCGGCGCTATTCCCATATAGTTATCATAACTGATTAGGGCTAAGAACTATTGCAAACCCATAATTCCTTTAAATGTGTGGTCACTACTTTTAATAAAACCCACTGTGTTTCGTCTCTAAAACCTGAAATTATACCACAAGTTTAGCATTAAGAAAATCAGGGAATTCATGATAACACGGAGGTTTCCATCCTGGTTCCGAAGAGTAATATACTTGGGTCTAAAAGAAACTTTTACGTAAACTTTGCTTATTGTCAAGTTACTGTACTGCCTATCACCATTCATATTTTTTTGGTCTACATATTTGCTTAGAGGTTCTTCTAGTAAGGACCTCTTTGTTGTCCCGATTTTGAAAGGAATTTGCACTTATCTATAAGATACATTTTCATAATCTGTTACTCGATAGTAAGACATTAATCCGGCTGCCTGACACTAACAACCACAGTTTTCAATACCTTTCATAGAGTATTGAAATCGTCATCCCTGATTTATACGAAAACTGCAATTGCCCAAGATTGCTGACCACATCTCTACTGTACATCATTGGTATACACATTGGCCGTCGAGTTTTTTGTTATAATTTTTAACAGTTAAATTTTAACGAATGCGAGTTGCCAGTACGAAACTTGCGAGTACCCTCCGACCACAGGGGAATTCGATTATTATCAAGAACGTATTTTTTATACATAAATATTATCATTATACTACACAGGGCTCAACATGTGTACTAACCGAACAACTACTAAAATCGTTGGGTCTGAAAACTGGATTCTACTCATCACCACATATGTTTAAAGTAACCGAACGAATACGATTGAATGGCGAATCCATATCAGACGATTTATTTGCTAAATATTTTTGGAAAATTTACGAACCTATAATGCAAGGTCATACAAATGAGAAAGAAGAAACACCGGAATATTTTAAATTTTTAACTGCCATGGCGTTTTATATTTTTCTCGAAGAAAATGTCGATGTGGCTATCGTTGAGGTTGGAATTGGTGGAAAATATGATCCAACTAATATATTACCGCATACAAAAATATGTGGTATTTCTGCTTTAGGTCTTGAACATACTAATTTGCTGGGAAACACATTTGCTGAGATTGCATGGCAAAAAGCGGGAATTATTAAAAATAAATCGAATGTTTTTACAGTTGACCAAATCGACGAGTGTATGAACGTTATCGAGGATACAACGCGGGAGTGTAACGTAAATAAAACTATTTATTAATTTAATATTGTTTTAACAATTTCTTTTAAACAATGTTTCAGGCCAAACTTCGAATAGTTCCGAAATTCCACAGCTACAAATGGAACACTCCCGTTAAACTAACAGTTGATCATAATATTCAAAAACTTAATGCTTCACTAGCGATTCAGCTAGCATATAGTTGGATTCGTAACTATAAAAATTCAATTCCACAACATATACTCGATAAAGTTGGATTTATATTTACAACGCCTAAAGATCAATGTCCGATCGATGTACCTAACGAGTTTATTAATCCTTTGGAGACATGCTATTGGCCAGGTCGTTGTCAAATTTTAAATTTGGATAATAAAAATATCTATTTTGACGGCGCCCATACATACGAAAGTATTAAAATTTGTATCGAATGGTTTCAACATTGTACGCGCGACAATCTTAATCCAAAATGCTTAGTATTCAGTGGAACCGGTGATCGTGAATTCGATCGATTACTCAAATTACTGTTTGATCATTTGCATTTGGATATGATTTATTTTACACCGAATGTGCCATACGCCAAAGAAGTTTTAAACGATAGTTCAAGGTATGCAAGCGGAGGATATCAGGCCAAATTAGATAAGTGCTACGAATTGAAGCAAATATGGTTGAATTTACGAAACAAATCAAGAACGGGATCGAATAAAGGAAATTGTATAGTAATGCCATCAATTTCATCCATATTTGAGCAGCTAAACGAATCGTATAGAAACGAGAAACTCGATATTCTAATAACGGGATCGTTACATTTGGTTGGTGTTACCCTAAAGTACTTAAACAAGGATAAATTTTAATCGTCGAAAGCAAAACATTCCATTATTATTAAAAATGCAGTCAAATGAATTAAACTATTTAAAACGTCTGTAAATTGTGTAAATATTTTGTTGTTGTTATTTTAATTATACTTACATATGTACAACAAAAATTTAATTTTAATGGATTAAACCTTGGAAGAATATTGCTGTAGAATTTGCAATGTAAGTAAAATAGATAGATAATATAATTGTGTTTTTTTTTGTGTACCCTCTTACAATTCAATTATTTATTTGAATCAAATTAAACAAATATTTACAATAAATAATTGATGTTTGTTTTTTTTTTATTATGAAATTTAACAGTTCAGTAATTTATTTGTAAATTATTTTTTTTTTTTATACAACAACACACATAAACCAATTTTAAACAAAAATATGGTAACTTCACATGTGATTTTAAGATGATAAATAAATTTTTAACCAATTTTTTGTAAATATTTTTATTATTAAAATAATTTTAATTCTTTTTCTATTGCATTTCGTTTGAATTAATTAATTAATACGAAGCTATTTTTATTATTTAATATTTGTTTTTTTTTAACCGCGATTCTTATATTTTGTAAGTTTGTAAATTTAAAAATATAAAAATAAAACACGAAATTTTGTGTGCCACTGCTGTTTTTAAAACATTCTAATAATTTTATTTTTTTATATATTTAGAAATATGTATACTAATTTTTTTACGGATTGGACTAAATATTTTCGCTAAATTTTTGAGATATTTATATTTTATTAGTTTTTTTTTTAAATTATATTGAATTTTAACAATCTAGATGCAACTAATTTTTTTTTTTTGCTGTTGTTTATCGATTTTAAATATTTTATTGTTTTGTTGCTGATACACCTGAGATTTGTAATTTTGATAAAGTTCATAAACTATGAGAAAAAAAAATCGGTTGTTTATTATTGCACGTATTATGGAGATAAGAATTACATTAAATAGAGGCTACAGGATAACTTTACTGATTTAATTTTGCAAATGACTTAAAACGATTATTTGTGCTTGCTGGTTTTACATTTTTTTTTAATTATACACAAAATGAGTTTAAAGTACTATAATTAAAGCTTATTCCGATTTTAACATTGGCTTCTAGTGAACTAGAGATCTTCTTGTTTCTTGGCCATACAATACTTAAAGTTGTTTAAACGATTTTTGTTTTTTAAAAGGAAATGTTTAAATAATTGTATACTTAAAAGAAATGTAAGAATTAAGATAATTTATTATTTAATTTGGACGATATCCACAACAACTAAAAATATATTATAAAAAAATCATTTGTGTAATAAGTTAAGTTAGGTAAATGTACAAAATCTAAATTTTAAAAATACATTTTTTTTTTGTTTTGTTGAATGATTATATACCAAAAACGTCGATGGAATGATAATTAATAAATTTGTAAATTAAATTTTATGTTGTGCTCGTTTAATCATTAATCATGATTCATAATATAAATTAAATTATTTCGTGCACATTTTTTCACATTAAAACTGTGACAACACACGGTGTTTGAAATATAAAATAATTTTTGATATAATTTTTAATTAATTTACTAAACTTAAAACGTGTTCAAAAATATTTAAATCAACATTTATAAAATTATTATTTTTTTTTTAGTATAATTTTAATTTTTAATTTTTACACATTAATTATATTAAAGAAGTGATTTTTGTTTTGTTTTGGTTTAAAAAATTCGTATTTGTTTTTTTTTGTTTTATATTTATGTTGGAATTCATAATTTTAAAAATATGTTATTTTATTTTATCATAAAACGATAATTTACTAAAAATTAAAATATAAATATGGGTAAATAAATAAATAAATTAAATCACTTTTTTTAAGTATATGATTTATCAATAAGGCAAGAAAGGTGATTTCTGATAAATATTTTTTATTAATGAAAATTAATTAATTAAAATAAATAATATATATATATATATATATATATATATATATATATATATATATATATATTTATATATATATATATATATATATATATATATATATTTATATATATATATATATATATATATATATATATATATATATATATATATATATATATATATATTTATATATATATATATATATATATATATATATATATATATATATATATATATATATATATATATATATATATATATATATAATTTTTATTTTTATTTATTAATTTATTAAATTTTTGTTTGTTTTATAAATAAATAATAAATTAATGAAAAATATTTTGGTACTAAGTGTGAATTAAATAAAAACATAAAGACATTGGTTTTTATATTTATGTATTTATATTCCACCTAAGCCTCCGTCATACGCATAATCAGCTTTGTTATGCATCACGAGGCGATCGTCAACAAAATAAAAACTATCCGATCGCGTTTCAAATGGATTTGCTATCATTTCGCTAACTGAAATTACAAGAACATATTTAAAATATATTAATAGTTTTGCAAGATTATTATAATAAAGGAAGGTGTATACAATTCAAATGACTAAAATCTTATAGACTAATGCTACTGTTTTGAGAAATGGACAGTATAACAACAAAAAGCAGCTTTCATCGGCCAAACCAGTTATGTTTCAACTTACTCGACGTTAGAAGACAATTACTACTAGTTTCTATAAATGAAGTGAGAAATAAGATGCTCAAAACTGTAAAATGGCTTTAATTTTTCAACTCAACTACTAGTCCAACTGTAAAGAAAGTTGGATTAAAATTGTGATTGTATGTCGTTTTGAACAGATAGATTAGAAAATTTAAAATGTTTACGCTCGACTATGTCTAAAACATATATTCACACGGGACGGATACGAGACGCACCTGCCTAAACATATCAAGCGCAGCAAAAAAGTATAATCACGAGAATTTAAATTGGATTAATCTGAAACGGGTTTTAAAAGGCTATTGCCAAGTTGCTAGTCCGTATTGTATCGATAATGCGGTTCCATTGGATTCAATTCCGAGCTTGCTCTTCGTTTTGGAAAAATTAATGAATATGTACATATATATTTGTAAAAAAGTTCGATAACAATAAAGTGGACATAATTAATTTAATAAACAAAAAATATGATGACTTTGTAAATGAGTTCAAAAATATAAAGAAAAAATGCCACGTTATGACGAATGCAGAACATCATATTATTACAAAAAAAAAAAACAAAATAAAATTTCATTTGCAGATGAACTATTAAAATAATTGGTGTATATACACCTAAAAAACAATTAAAAAAAAAATATAGGACATGCTAATTTGGCGGTTGAAATTAATAATATCCGTGAGCTCAATAATAACAGAGTAATCAAGGAGTAAACAAATGGACGAAAATTATAATATTCAGATTCAAAAATTTAGGAATCTCCAGTTAATGGTGGTAGGCATGAATGATTTTTAAGCAAAATATCAGAATAACGTAGTTGTTAAGGAAGTCGTATGTCATAAAGTATTACGATTCACATGTGCAATTAGCAATAAACTCATCTTCATGAATAATCCCTAATTCAAATAATTTCATAACTAGACATCACAACGCAATAGCGTTATGCGGGGCGAACACTAGATCGATCCCTAGAGACCGTATTAATCAACTTAACAAATTAATCAATTAGAAAATATTTGAATGGGATAAAAAGCTTAGAGATATAAAACCTAATTACATCGGTTTGGAAGTTAGTTGGAAACTTAAAAAACCGAGGTAATATAATGCCACCCTTTAAATTGAATGATCAAATAGCGTATACAAATTCCGATAGTCTACATTCTTGCAACAAATCCCAAAATCGAGTCACAGACTCAAAAATCAGTAAACGAGATAGAATCATCTTCAATTAAACTAAATTCTAGTGATATTATTCATCCACCAGAACTGAGAAATTCTTAAAAATATGACGATTCAAAAAAATCAATCCCTAGTTTTATTAAATATATATAAATATAAATTTATACAGCTGTAAGTATTTTTTGAGGATAGTAAAATAATTTATGAATATCAACTAGGGTTTTAAAAATCACATAGCTGGTGAAACTTTACTTAACTTGGTCATTTGTAATGGGAAAATAGCAATGCACGAAAAAATTTATAGTAGCGGTTTTTCTTGATCTTCGAAGAGCATTTGAGTAAATTAATAATAGTATATTGTTGCAATAGTTATACAATTATGGTATTCAATATGACGATTATAAAAAGTTTGATTCTTATTTAAAAACAAGAAACCAAAGGACAAAATTAATGATATTTTCTACGCTGAAATAAAATTTAAAGTTTTTGGAGTTTTACTTTTTTTTACTGTATATCAATGATTTAGTAAGAGTTATAAAAATGACTACATTGTTTCTATTTGCTGTTGTTTGAGACTCAGCACAAGAATGTATATCTATCATTAATAGTGAATATAAGAATATATATTTTAATTGACAATGAAAAGATTGAACAAGTTAACTGCATTAAATACTTGGGAGTATCGTTAGATAAGAAACTAGATTTTAAGGATAATTTGGATTATATTTGTAAGAAAATTGCCAAAAATGTATATTAGGTATTTAAGAAGAATTAGAAAACAAATTTCACTTAGATGTGCAGTAAATATAAAAATTATATAAGACGTCCATAATAACGTTTTAAGGAATAACATTCATTTTAGGTTAGGTTCTTTTAAAAGTGAAAAAAAAAACTAAAAATATGATTTTTTATAATCGGCTGAAACTAATTCTCTTCCTGAAGAAATAAAAAATACAATAAATTTAAACATTTTAAAAGAGTGATTAATGAGTATTGTAAAACCAACTTTTCGGAGTAATTCTTAACTTAATATATATAAATATAAACTGTAACTGGTATCAGATATACTAAATAAATAATTAAACAAAAAACACAATGATGACATATTAAGAAAATGCAAACCTCTATACATTGTACAATTTGAACCCAGCACTAATTTGGGTAAAGTGTCTGCCATTTCAAAAGTGAATTACGATCAGGTTCATTTACAACATATCCAAAAAGAAGAATGAGGTCATATAACGCAAGAGTTGCCAAATGTTCAACCACACTGCAACCAATTACAACCTTGGTTATCGTAGTCCTAAATGCTCCGGCAACCACAACTAAGGTTAATCCCCAAGAACCGACCAATCTTCTGCATAAACTGCAAATTGCAACACCACCCAGCCTCATATCGTGGCTAATTTATCCGCAGATAAATAGATTTTTAATTTTAGTTAAATTAAAAGCTAAAATTACAGCGAATCGAAAAACGAACACAAACATCCCTCGTCTGTTCAAATCGACTCCAGTTACCGATACAAAATTGAAAATTTGCGGACGTTTTAAAAAACACGAATAATAACAATAATCACCTTTAGTGTTACTGTTGAGTCGCACGACAATCGACACGACTCGGTGTAGCGTTTTCTGTTTTAACTTTTTATTTTGCATAATGAAAACAGAGAAGGCTACGGGAGCCGGGCCGATTATCATGCGAATCGACAATCACAATAAGAGTGAATAATAATAATAACGACAACAATGACGTTAATATCAACAACGATAACAACTCCGAAATGATCACAAAACTGTCCAAAAAGGTTGACGTTATGACAAAAATCATGCACCAGCAATCTGAGCAAATACCTCATCTACTAAATCGTATTACACAGAAAAATGTTTCAATCATTCGAAGTTTGGGCATTCGGTAACAAATTGACGCTATAACATCACCACGAAGTTAATGAAGCCAGCTGTATTATCGCACGACCTTCGGAAATTCTGGTGGCTAATGGATCACGATGCTGAAACATTAATTAATCACAACCAATTTGTACATAATCTCAATTTCATATTTTATTCTGTCACTTATTTTGCAATTTCTTATCTTATTCCTGTTATTATTAGTTCGCAAAAAGTTTTTTTTTTAATGATAACAAGGAGTAACTTAACTTTTATTAATATTTAATTAATTTAATTCAGTTAACTGTCGTTACAATATATCATGCTCAATGTCATTTTTGAGCCTGACATAGCCAGAAGATTAATGTTTATATATCATATTGAATGACATTTCTTGTAAATTTCTTTTGTGTCATCCGCAACGTTTCGTCATTATAAATAAAGTACAAAGTAAGAATTTAATAAAAAAGAAAATATAATAAACGGGTTTTAAAAGGATAGTATCAACAATGCGGTTCCATTAGATTCGATTCTGAGCTTGTCTTTGTAATTTAACCAGAAGAATCAAAAATTGTTCCGTACCCAGACAACCATCGACAGCGACCTTCGCTCCTATCAAATAGTGCATCATATTCGCAGACCATTTACTTCGTGAACGACAACAGAAATTTATACTAAATTCTATCCAAATCTTTACGTCAGATCTTGTGATTGAAGAGGACTAGGTATTCGTGGCCAAACGATTTTTAATATCACCTCTCACACAATTAACATGCCTCCATGAGTGAAAAGGGATCAAAAATTCGAGATTATTTCAAGATTGAGCCCATCCTTCTCTCAGCAAGGACCGTTTTTTGCACTATTGAAAATAAAATCGAAAACCACCAATGAATGAACACCGATAAAATAAAGTCTTTTCCAGTACTAACTGGATCACATTTAGATAAATGTAATCACATTTTAAAAGCAAATCTTTTTACTTCAAGTTTAACCGGTACTTGCTAGAAATATCAACATTTATAAAACGAGATGACGTACTCAGCAAAATATATAAGCTGAAAATAAACTTTAATTAAAAAAAAAAAAAAAAAAAAAAAATGACGTACTCAGCCACATCAAGCAAATAACATTCCGATATGTCAGCGAAAACCAAGCATTCTGACTATGGATGCAACACATATTAGAGAAGTAGTAGCAGACGATTTTTATGATTAGAAAAGAAACGGAATTCCGTTTTCAATTCAATTTTTATCAAATTCCATAATATTCTTTATTTGCCAAAAATTTCATCCCTTCATTTGGTGGTATCATAATATCAACACAGTCATTATATTTCCGTTAAAAATCGGATATTCAAATATTAATCACGCATTAATTCAAATACATATATCCGAACCTACTCTAATCCCATAATAACAAAACAATAAATTTTTAACGCTGAATCATTATTCATAACGCAAAAATGTAATTTCATTCCGAAAGAACAACATAAAAAAAATCGAATTGTAATATACACAAGTAGATATAAAAAATCACTTAATATATTTGAAAAGTCTCTTATCGCTATATGTATACATATTTAATGACTCTCCTTTACAAAAGGACTAAAAATTCATAATTTATAATCGATAGAGTTACGTTTTGGAGTGGGTTTTGTAAGAGAAACGGTGCCGGGAGGGGACTATTAGGGGTTCAATCTAATTGAATAATATTAAAAGTAGAAGGCGTTATTTGATTATCAAAAGCTGTGTATAGTTATCAAACGCTTAAACAAATAAAATTTATCATATTGATTTTTTTTACTGACCTATTCCAATTTAATACATAATCTAATAAAAACTAGTTTGAACACAAAACATATATACATACCTAGATCTGTTGGTAAATTAGGAAATTCATAAATATGTTCGCATGTATTTTTCGAATGTGGTATACAGTAGCCGAACTCAAAATCAAATGTTTTTAGATGTCGATCTCTAAAAAAATGACGTTCGATCATCCGAAAATGGTTAACTGGTTTGTTTCCTATTGTAAACTCAATACTGAAAATAGACAAATAGTAAATAAGTTAGAATTTATATATAAAATTAAGTTTTGTTTTATGTATTTAATAACAAAAATAAAAATTGAACTTTACGGCCTCACTCTTATCAACTAACCCATCACTTTTTCAAATAAGTGGTCCTTAATAGCAAAATTCGTAAATCGTACGGATGGATTTAATAGTTGACAGCTAGTCAGCTGACGATATAGACTGACTCAGGTTCTGAAGTGTTTCACTGTTACGAAAGACGAGTTCAAAACAGAAATAACTGTAAAATTTGAAATTCATAGCTTGTTCTTTATGAATGAGGGTTGCCAACGATTTAGCGGTGGAATTCTAAGAAAATCAAGCTCGAACGTGCATATTTTGCGAGACATTCAAGTATTCCCAACCACATGAGCCCTTATATATTTGATAACCATCTTTCAAATCGTCGAGACATTTGATGACATTTGTTATTGCCACTATTATTAAGAACTATCACGAACTTATACAAAAATAACTGTAGATCAATATTTATAGATAGAAAACTAAAAGCTTGATTATTCGGAAATTGTCAATAATATTTCGTGCTTTTATTACCTAAATGAAATAATTAAATGTATAACTGGGTAGTGCATTTGTCATTCGCAAATCGTTCCTAGAATTTACCTTGGAATTTACTTGGATACCAATTTTAAATTGAGTACTGACTTTCAGAATAAATACAAGTTGTTATAAATCACTTAAATCATATTAAAAATTATAGTGACCAGCATTAACAAAACTATAAATTAAATTCTAAATTTAGCCCACGACAATTAAAAGAGGTCACGCAATTTTATTCCCATATGTTCCTATTATCATACAGTGAGGCGCCCCAAACGCCAAAGTTATGAAAAACATAATGACGATTATATATCATGTTGTCTGGATTATTTTTTGTTGTGGGCTTTGAACTTAAAATACAAAGGTATTTATAGTTTTGTATAGAGTACGTTTACAACATAAAAAAAATCCACAATGGAAACTACTACAGTTAAAGTGTTAGTGTTATAGAAAGAAATGGTAATTACTTAAAATATCGATTTGTTACAAATAACGTCGAAACATAAATGATGAATTAGGTATGAGGTCGTGGATGTGTAATTACTAATGAATAGTAAAATATATATCCCTAAAAAGGGGTTTACATTCATTAAATAATAAAAATTTAGTACTTACGTAGCTCCAACTGTTTTAAGTTTTAGAAATTGTGGTGTAAATTGATATCGTACATAACGTCCTGCATTAGGGTCAATCGCTTCCGAACCATCCGCGTCTTCTGCTTGTGAACTAGGATCATCGCCACCACCCACTAATTCCGAGAATTGTTCCGATGGTGGTTTACATATCTCGAATAATATTTCACCACTCTCGAGATCACGTATCTTAAATCTTGTAAAATCTATTTCATATATATTAGCGTCCAGCGTACACAAATAATCTTCAGTTATTTTGGACAATCGCAAGACATCATCAGGCGAAATAGTTCGTTGCGATGTACCTCCAGATCCAGCAGTTACCGATGTATCCAAAATGTTAGCATTCGCCGCGATTTGATTAGGTTTTTTACTAACAACACTCATTATTATAAACTTTAATTATATTAGCAAGTACAAAAACATTCAATACACTATACGATTTATGTTTGTTTAGTAAATAAATTCGAAATTAAGTCACAAAAACTAAAAATTGGTACAAATAACACAAAAAAGAAAAGTTGGAATGTAATTTACACAAAATTGGATGTCAAATGTTGTAGTTGAAGGGAGTTGGATTTTGTTTTATTTGTTTTTCCCTTTATTTTAGTGGTTCCAGTGTCGATTTAATTTCCTTTGGCTACAAGATGTGTTTGATTGTTAAAGGTTTGATGATACAGTTTCAAAACTGTGTGCATATATAATTTTTTTAAATATATGTAGTGCACAAACTATAAATAAAATAACGGTTAAGTATGAATTAGAAACACTCAGTATTTTTTGCTTGTATACCGCCAAAACATAAACGGATCTTTACATATAAAAGGACTCGCAATTGTTACGTGGATTAGAACTTGCAGTCACTGAAAAACATATTCCATTCAACGGTATTTCCTCAGGAATGAAGAGGTATCGGTTTGAATGCGTCACTCTCCACGAAACTCGGTTCCATGATTGGGTCCCAAAGCTATGAAATAAATAACTATGGCAATTATGGTATTGCATTTCTTGAAATACTGAAAGTACATTTTGAAATTTGAAGATTTGACAAGGCGCTCAAACAATTATTTGAGGTGATCTTAATCTCATGAAGCTAATATGAATACATAACCTTGTCATTGGAGCACTTCATTTACGGGACGCTGAATTACAAAAACGAAACATCATTCTAGTAAATTTGGACAAACCAAATGGGGTCATTTTTGCTATCTTATGATAATGCTGTCCTTTTATTTCAGGAATGAGCAGTTCAGGAATTTTCTTTAAATTCTCTCGTAGTTGAATAAAACTCGGTAAGTGTTGTTATCGTCGTTTGGGCCATATATAATGCGCATGATTCTTCTCTATTGAGTCTCTAAAACCAGTGCTCACAGCTCAGGACAACATCTTGTACCGTCAGTCTAACCAGAACCTGGTTAGACTGACGGTACAAGATGTTGTCCTGTAAGACTGCATTACTGTCATTTTATATCAACGTTGTCAGGTATTCCCAGACATTTCAAAGCAAACCATAAGCTATCCCGATGTATTGAGTCATAGGCTTTTACGAGTTGTTTCGTAATATTTAGAAAAAATCTTTCTCAGCTAAAAAATATCATCAGTAAATGACTGATTCGGACAAAATCCTACTTGGTTGCAGGTTGTCACCTACAATTTTCTCGGCCAGGGGAGTGACTCTCTCCAATATTATGTAAGATGGTAATTTGTATGCTGTGCAAAGGAAAGATATGCCGCGATATATAGTTATTGCATTTTAATTAATCGATCTCCTTTTTTAAGAATAGGGCACAACGCGGCCACTTATACTCTAAAAGATAGTTCCAGCATATTTCATCTCCAAATATCAAGAGCTCGGATTTAATGCAATCAAGCCCAGATTGCACGCTATTTGTTTGACGCTATTGTTGAAAACTGAGTAAATCAGAGAAATGCTCCTTCCTGTTGTCCATCCTGGTCCCGAATGGCGATACACCCAGGTCTGAAGGTATGGTGCAGTCCTTTGAAGAATTTACTCCTTTAAAGAAGTTACGAGAACTATGCTCATTACTGAGTTATTCTTAAGACTTCAGACTTCCACTTCCACCATTCATGATTTATCCGTCTATAAATCCGTCAATTTGATTTTGAGACGTTTTACGACGGTGAGTCCATGTTTTAAAGTGGACCCACAATGAGGTCATGCGCGATCCAATATACATACATAATTATTTTCCCATTATCTGTCATTAGATCATGCCAGGAGTATGGACCTATGATTTCACAGAAGTCTGTCTGATTTTTGTCAGCTCTAGCACTCACCAATCACTATTCTAACGGTGTGCTCTGGTATAGATTCTATCAGATCATCCAAATTGGTGTACAATTAGTCTTTATTTTTGGTTTGGCTTAGATCGACGAGCGCATGAACACAAGTAATTGAAAGGGTCGCATGCTTAAACGTAGCTTACACATACGATTATCAACTGTTTTGAAATCCAAAATAGCCTTTTTCACCTGGGGCCCAAGAAGAAAACTAACACCAAGATTTCCGCGGGCATCTCACTGTAAAGCAATGTAAGGCCTTTGGATACATGTCTCCATTTTTTGCCCATCGAGTTTCTTGGAGAGCAACTAGTTCCAAGCGATACTCTTTCATGGCTGATATAGTCCCATCAAACGCACCTGGTTTTCTTAGCGACTGGACGTTCCATGCACCGTCATAATAACCATAAGATTACCATCTTATGATAAGCACTACCTAAATCGATCTTTGAAAATAAACTGTTTCCATTGAACTGCCTCGAACATTTTTGATATTTGGGAAAGAGTCACGATCTGGTGTGATAACCGCATTAAGTCGGCAATAGTCTTCTCAGAGGCGCAAATCAGCACTACCATTTTTATATTCTATGAGAAGAGAGATGATAGAGCTTTTGCATGGATTGCTGAATATTTTAAGCACTTTCAAACTTGTTGTTGAAATAGCAGACTGTTTTATAAGGGCTTTTTATTCTGTCCCTGCTGGTGAGCGTCTACGACCCATATTTAACTTATACAATATTTCACAACACTGATATAAAGTTCCCCGAAGTACTTCAATGTTGACATACCTTTAGTTATTTACAGGCCGCAAGAAGTTGATACTCCTTTAGTGGGAACGCTTGCATTTTCATTGTAAAATATACGACATATGGTTTTCGGTCACTCAATTCCGTCCTAATTATAATTTCAGAAAATTTTTGTAAATTAATGATATCGGTCATTAAGTAACGGTACAGCGACGAAGATGGCTCGGTTACATCCTATATTCTGATCTTATATCGATATAGGTACGGGGAACATGGCTCCTCGGAGCAGAGAATGACTTAGCTTTCTTATACTAAGAGCTTGATAGATCTGAATGGAATACGGTATAGGTTTCTTGACACGGTACAGATAGTTTATTAAAAAAATTAAAAATTAAAACTTAAACTTAAATTTTTTTCCCGCACTATATTTGATAAATAGAAAACATTGGGAAATTTTATGTTCAGTGGTTCCGTTATGTTTATGTGACAGCCATCTTTAAAATTTGTGCGACGATCTAAAGTCAAAAAGACAAAAAAAGTCGCGTCTCGTAGTTTTGTTGTGCAAAACAATGTAAAGAAAATATGGAAGAAAGTGTAAAAATTGGTATGAATTTTTATTAATTATAATAAACTATTCATACGATTAAAGTTTATAATGGTTTGTGCATTAAAATAATTCGAATTAGTGTACAAATACGAGTTATTAATCACTAGTAGCAGCAGAAGTCACATGCGTGGGTTGTACAACCTTCATTTTCTGTACTGTTGTGTGATGTGACTTTTAATTACAAATTTACTGGTCAAAATGAATGAATTAATTGCAAAAATTAACTGATTATGATTTTATATAATTCTATTAATAATAAATCGCACGACTATATTTATATATAGTTTTGATTTGTTTATGCATTCCAACGTTGCGACTGTCACTCTTCTGATCACCTTGAGAGTGAAAAGTGGCAAGCGAAAGAAAACAAAAATAAGAAAATTCCGTCATACCGCGAACAAATACCTTAAGAATTGTCGCGTCTTATTTATATAAATTAATTATTAACGAAGATATTTGTGATTTTTTTTCATTTTCAGAGAGTAATGATTTATCATGCTCGGGCTGTTTTAACTTTGTGGAGGAGGAGGAGTACGTTTCGGCATTAGGCCAGGAGTGGCATACAGATTGTTTTAGGTATATTCATTTTATATGAATCATTTTATAAAATTTTAATTTAATCTGGTTTATATTTGCTTTAGGTGTTCAGCATGTGATAATCTATTATCTAGTTGGTATTTTGAGAAAGACGGACTGTTATTTTGTAAAGACGATTATTGGACAAAATTTGGAGAGTCTTGCCAGCAATGTGGTCAGGTATTTATTCAACATTTTATTGATTCTAAGATGTGTAGCGTCCTTGACAAGATTTTTCCTCTAAATATTGAATTGCGGCAAAATATAACCTTGGTTGAAAAATAAAGGATTCTTGTGAGAAGAGGAATCAATAAATATTCTGTTTTTAATTAGTCAAACTTTTTTAGACTATATCTTGCCAACTTTGTAAATTAAATCTTGATATAACAGTAAAAGCAAAAATGTACGTAAAATTTAAAACTATATCTTGGTGGAAACTTTTTCGTCACCTATCATTAAATCGTAATTGTGATAGGAGTTCCGATTTCAAAGCAGTTTTTTAATTACTGTTATTAGTTGGAACGCGTTGAGGGACGACTTATCAGTTTACCAATATTACTGAAAGTAATCGAAAATCTAATCGGAATTTCAAATAGAATCTGAAATAATTCCATTTCCGATTTCATAATTTTATTGATCGTTAATATAGTCATAGTGTAAATAACGTAAACTCGTCATTCAATTTCTATAGTATGATAATGATAAATTATGATTACAAATTTATTGATTATTAGTTAATATCGTGTGCTAATTATGTTTACAAACTAGTACAAATAAATGATTCAGCAATATAAATTTACAGATAATTACGGGGCCGGTAATGGTAGCCGGTGATCACAAATTCCATCCAGAATGTTTTTGCTGTGAATCGTGTAACGCATATATTGGCGATGGAGAATCTTATGCTCTTGTCGAACGATCAAAGTTATATTGGTGAGTCGATGGTACAATTCTAGGAACTAGAAATATTATTAATACATTTTTATGTTGTGATTTAGTGGTCAATGTTATCGACGTCAAATGCAACCGCTTTCAAAAACATCTCAAACGAATTCAAGTACTAGTGTACCTGTAAAACCTTTACATTCCATTCGTCTAGTTGAAATACCTTGGACTCGAGGTAATAAAAGTGGAATTCGTTTATCGGTAGATGAGAATCAAATTGGTGCACCGATAAGCTCAGCGTCTAACTGCCGTGGTGTAAGAATATCTGAGTAAGTATTACAAGCTCCGATATGTTAAATAAATAACCTTACTAATTTATCATGTAAGACTTTTAACTAAAATAACTAATTATTGTTTAGTCTGTTTTGCACTTTCTACGGGAAAGTCGGAAAGGTAGTATTTTCTTTTATATCATCAGCTTTCGATGTCTGCTGTGGTGCAATTGACTATAAGTAAATTAGTTCTTGTAATGTTTACTGTATAATATTAATTTTTGATTCCTAAATATAGATTGGATGTCAGTACAGATTTAATGTCACTTCATATTGGTGACCGAATTCTTGAAGTAAATGGTACACCTGTAAAAGATTCCGCGCTCGAAAATATCGAAAATTTAATACAGAGTTCGGATAAAGTGTTACAACTAACTATCGAACATGATCCAACGGTTTTCAGCCGATGTTTTGGTCGAAGTGATGTGTCCCCATTGCAAACGATAGATTTTAACCAAAGAGGAAATCGTGACCTGTCTTCTGGTAATGAATCAAAAATAAATAAAATCGAAAAAGAACGAATATTTAAACGAAAAGATGAGGGATATATAAGCGGAACGAAAACAAGACAATTAAGAAAAACAAAAAATTTAAACTTAAATTGTTCGGTTGGTTCAAATTCTTTGCGCGAAAAGGAACGTTCGTCCAGTATGTCGAAACTTTTAGACGAAAATCATTCGTCCCAAAACCCGGAGTTGTATGATTTATCACGTACTAAATCATTTCGAGTCGAACCAAAGCCACAACGAATATTTAGAGCTTCAGATCTTGTGCAAGGCGAACTTCTCGGTAAGGGCTTTTTTGGACAGGTTTTTAAAGTAACACATAAAGTGACCAAAGAAGTTATGGTTCTTAAAGAATTATATCGGGTAGATGAAGAAGCACAAAGAAATTTTTTGAAAGAGGTAGGTTCGTTTTTTCTGCTGAGCTTTTTTTGCATTTAATGTGTGAGTGTGGGGTGTGTGTTATGAGCATGCGAATGAACTCAGCATGTATATAGAATAGCTAAAGGCCCGCTAAATTGATATATTTTTTTATATTAAAGGTGGCTGTATTGCGTTCATTATCACATAACAATGTACTTCGTTTCATTGGTGTATTGTATAAAGATAAGAAACTTCATTTACTAACCGAATTTATCTCAGGCGGTTCTTTAAAAGAATTGATTCACGATTCAGGCTTACCATTGCCATGGGAGCAACGTATTTCATTTGCTAAAGATATTGCATGTGGCATGAGCTATTTACATTCGATGAATATTATCCATCGAGATTTAAATTCATTGAATTGTCTTGTTCGGGAAGATAAAACTGTAATTGTAGCAGATTTTGGTTTGGCTCGGATTATAAGTCAATCGTCGTCGTTGGCAAATGAAAAATGGGCATGTGGGGCTGGTGGTGCAGGTACAGCAGGTGGTACTGGAACGACGGGACGTAAGGGACGACAACGACGTCAACGATATACTGTTGTAGGTAATCCCTATTGGATGGCCCCGGAAATGATGAAAGGAAATAAATATGACGAAAAAGTTGATGTATTTTCATTTGGAATAGTACTTTGTGAGGTAAATAGTCGTCGACTAACAACGCTTAAACAATATTTTAATTTTTATTTATACAAATTAGATAATTGGTCGTGTACAAGCGGATCCAGATTTTTTGCCGCGAACGAACGATTTTGGACTCAATCAAACTGTATTCAGAGATAAATTTTGTAATCAGTGTCCAGTGCCATATTATAAGATAGCGTTTTTATGTTGTGATCTTAATCCTGACCGACGGTAATTTATTTCAACACTTATTTGAAACGTACTTTAAACTAATCTTAAATTATTAATTCTAGTCCACCATTTGAAGTTTTAGAAGTATGGCTCGAAAGTTTAGCTATGCATATTTCAGTTGGTCATCCATTGCCACCGGATTTAGTGTTTGATATTGAACACTACAGAGGATCACAAAGTCGCGAATCTAGCCTTAGTTCAACACCTGATGATATTATAGCCCCACCCGTAAGTAAAACACCACGCCTTAGTGCCTCAGAAGTTACAGTAAATGAAATTTCTGACAATAAAAATATTAGTCTAGAAAATAGTAGCATAGACAATAGTATTAAATGTCCGCTAACAAATTTAGTAGATAATAATAAAAATCGGGAATGTGTCGAAAATATTTCCAATAATGACGATAATACGGATAATAATAAAACTGCATATTTTATATCGACTAAAGATATACCAAAGTCACCGCATTTAAGCAAAGATTTTTCGCCTAATGGGGAACGAATTCGTGATAGTATACGAGCAAGACGGCAACAACGTATGATGAAAAATCGAGAATCGCAACGAAAATCATTAGAAAATGAGACAAGTTCTGATGGTAAATTTGTGGATGATACTGATAATAATCAAAAAACTAGTATGTCAGAGCCTGTCAGTTTAGTAAATACGTCGTCTTTCGATAGTGATACGGATAAAACGTTGTTGGATGTTAAACGAAAATTGGAAATTGAAAGTAGAAGCCCAATTAGTAGCCGGCCATATGGCGAAAAAGGATTCATAATCAACCTTAAGGATGGACTGTTGTCTCTAAATAATGTTCGGGATTTGGATAATTGTTCGGATTTCGATTCGAGTTGTGACACGAGTTTAAATTACATTGAGGTTAATTCACCAATTCCAGTTCAACAATCAGTAACGGAGCCACAATTGGTAAAAGATAGCGTACGCGACCTAGTAAGTAAATATGACGAGAAGGTTAAAGATAGTTTTCCAAAAGAAAATATTGTCGTTGATTTATGGAGTAAACCAGAAAGCCCATCCATTAGTAACAAAGATGAGTCACAATGTACTGTATTTTCGCGGTTTGGGGTATTTCGAAGCTCGTCTGATGGTCCTCCAAAAATTACTGAGAAAACATCACTTCCTAAGCTCTCAGCCCATCAGCGATCGTATAAAAACACATTAGATGATATTCGAGCAAAGCTTAATATATATAAGTCGCGATTGGATACGACAGACGCGACTAATAATGATACAGCCGTTGCACCAGTAATGTTTAAACGTGGTCCAATACCGTTAAAAAAATCGTCTGCCACCGATTTGATTGTGGAATCAAATGCTTCTAAAAAACCGTCCACACGATTATTCCGTGTTAATGATACACCAATTTTCGAACGCCGTAATGTACGTTCAATCTTGTCAAATTCACTGTTCCGACGCAGCGATTCTGAAGAAAAATTACCACCTAAATCATCTTCGATATTTTATGCTCCGAAACCGGTGGTTAGTCCGGTCGAAAAAACATTCGGTATGAAGCAAAAAATTTCGCCTACATCCGATTTAAAACCAAATTACAGTTTTACAAATACAAATCAGTCATCAACCCAGACCGCGGTCGATCGAAACTCAATGAATTACGTTCGATATCCAACCAATCACAATAACAATAACTGTCCAGTTGGTGTGCATGCATCGAGACAAAGTACTCCGGATAAAAATCCAATATTTACACAAAATTTTTTTAATTTCGCTAAAAAATCTGGTGGCACGCAATATTCACCGCCAAAAGACATTAAACTCGTTCGTGATAAGAAATCAACATTAAAATCGGATTCTTCCGATAAATATATAACAACAACAAATTATGATAAGCCCGATTCGCCATTGTCAACTTATCATAATAATTTACCACCAAAATATAAATCGCCCGTGTCGAATAATAAACTTTCATTACTATCACCGAATAGTATACGTAAATTGAATGCAAAACTAACCGAAACGAAACAATTACAGCAACAACAATTGCAACAACAAAAAAATAATCGATCCACCACACAAACAACTACAGTTAATATAAACAATAATAGTCTTAGTAATAATATTAGCAGTGAACAAAATGTTAAACATAAATTAGTTAAATCCAATCCAAAGCAAGTACAGCAATCACCCCCAAAAATACCGCCACGCAAATCGAGTATTTTCGATCGAGTTGAATCGACTGCTTTATAAAATGTAGACGACAAAAAAATCTTGTATAGTTCTGTTTAGAAGTTTCTCTTAGTATCTTTTTCTTCATTATTTTCTTATGTGGAATAGATTTTCAAAGTGGATGTGGCAATTACATGCTACAAACTTATTTTAAAAAAGCGATCACTTAAATATTTCTCTAATGTTTTATCAAGCACAAATTCTCCTTGCAATCGTGAAAATCGTATTTAATATTTAATGACCATCAACCACTTATGGAAATCGATTCTTGTTTTATGTGTATTATTATAATTAATGTATTAAACAAACAAGGCT
Source organism: Tipula confusa (assembly GCA_963556175.1). Lineage (NCBI taxonomy): Eukaryota > Metazoa > Arthropoda > Insecta > Diptera > Tipulidae > Tipula > Tipula confusa. The sequence goes on along the minus strand of OY744476.1, from coordinate 192,931,631 downwards.
GTAACTGCTATTTAATAATTATATAAATTGATATTGATTGATAATAATTGTTAGCGAATTTAAAACTTATTTACTTAAGACTTTATATACCTACTTAAGTTTTGTGTATATATCGCACATCCCATTAAATGTTCTATCAAAAATATGACGAACGCAACTGTGAAATCACCTGAAAATATAAAATATAAAATAAAATATAAACTTACTAAAATTGATTGGTTCCAGCAATTTTTGATCATAAAAATTCTTAAATGCTAAGTTTTTTTAGCTTTCCATTTATTACACAATAACATATTTTTTTCCAAAAGTATAAAGTTTTACCTTTACTATGCGATTACATAACGTAAAGTATCAATAATTTGATTACATAAATTAAAATGTATCTAAACCGATTCTAATTCGATTTCTCAAAACTTCTCTCTTTGGCTGGTAGTTTTTATTTGTTTGGAACGCTCGATATAAATATTTTTTTTTTAAATGTGAAGTTTAATTTTCTGCTGGTGTTCGGTTTGGTTCAATATTTAAAGCAATATATACATAATAATAATAAGAAAAATGTATTAATTCTATTTAAAATTGATAAGACAAGATGCTTATATATATATATATATATATATATATATATATATATATATATATATATATATATATATATATATATATATATATATATATATATATATATATATATATATATATATATATATATATATATATATATATATATATATATATATATATATATATATATATATATATATATATATATATATATATATATATATATATATATATATATATATATATATATATATATATATATATATATATATATATATATATATATATATATATATATATTACCTCAAAAAAAATATTAGTACTGTATAAATAGGCTGTACTACTGTATTTTATTATATATTGTGTCGAAACTATTGTTTGGACTCAAATTATATTATACTTAATTAAATTTTTGGCGCGTATTAAACACAAATTGTGTTCTAGTTAAAATTATATAAACATTGTGAATTAGTTTTGGAATGTATTTTATGTCGCACACGATTATATTGTATTTATTGTAATTATTTAATTCTATTAAACAAATAGGCTTGTTGCTTTTTAAAGAAAAATAATACATATTAATCTACTTGTAATAAATTGTGGTCTGTACAAAAAAAATTTACAAAAATAGTTCGAAAAATAATTTACATAAATGTTGGTATGTTTTGTCCAATTTGTGATGAATTTTTATTTTTGATCGGCAATAAAGTAGTAATTTTTTAATTTTTAAACCTTTAGAACATTAAAATAGGTAAGGTGCGATAGTTTAACTAGCAAAAAATGTTCAATTAAATATATATTATTTAAACCTTGTCCACAAGGATTATAAAATTAAATTTAGGAAACAAAACTTAACTCATTAACCATTATATGTGCAGGAAATAATTTTTTAAATATTTTGCAGTCCAGCATATTTTGTTTGGTCCAATTAACTTTTTCGCATTTTGCAATACCTTTTTCGATTTATTTGATCGTAACAAATTTGGAACACAAATAGTCGTGAACAAATTCGGCTTTAATCTACCCTCATATTTTCGTATCTGATCAGTTGAAATATTACAAGGAATGTGAAAAAGAGACAACCTGCCTATACGGACTTTTTAGCAAATTAAAAGCTATCGTCGATCACAACTTATCTACGTAGTTTGGAAATGATTTATTTCATTACGTATCACTATAAAATAGAACTTTAGTATCTTTGTTTTTGTTCAAAATATGGCCCTTTGCGGCTAGCGATTGCCTTTTTTAAGTGGTGTTGGAGAAGAGTCAATAAGAAAACGGATTTATTGCCGATCAACAATATAGTCCATCATTATCATGATAATCATATATATTTGTGGTGTTATAAACGTCGTATATATGTATATTAGAAATTATGATACTTAACTTTATACGTTAAGTGCCTTAATTAGTATTTTATTGTTCATATTATTACATAATTATTGCTGAATTGTCTTAACCGTAAGAATTAGATGCTCAAGTTTTACAACTCATAAGACTATAAATTTTTAATTATAGGTACTATTATATTATTATAACCTATATTAACTATAATACTGAACTTCCATTAATAAACGATAATTTATTATATATTATCATTTTGCTCAATATATTTTCTGAATGTGTGTTTGTGTGATAGTGTGTGCGTGTGTCGTGTGTAGATCCTTGTCACAAATTTGTAAAATTTCAGTTGAATTTTGTATATAGAAAAATGTGTACCTAAAATTTTAAAAATACTACGAAATTATAATATAATGACTATGGGATGTACTCTTAAATCAAACATAATATAACTGTGTTTTCATAAAAGAATGCCCCGTACGAAAATAATGCGCTGTATATGTTTTTATTATTATTATAAACAATATGATCGGTAATATTTACCATCGACGTTATTTTGGTTGTTTTGCATTTCATAAAATAATAAAAACTGATTTATACATTTTAATTATTAATAATAATCAAATTTTATGCATTTATTTTTTTAGTTTATAATTTTTTTTTTTTTTTTTGTATAACTGCATAACATAGTAATTAAATTTTATTTTATTTTATATTTTTTATTAATTACTAACTCATCTGTGATAAAATAATATAAATAATAAAACATAAAACATAAAATGAAATGAAAATATTAATACTAATATATAAGATATACTATATATATTTTTTATGAATTGTCATAAAAGTATTAAAAATACTAGAAATGAATATAATTAATATTAAAAAATATATTACTAATTAATTATATAGAAATGTGTGAAAAAATATTATATTAATGATTGTATTATTATATAAAAATATGATATGGGAAAGACTTAACTATTTTTGTTTTCTAATTTTTGATTTTGTGACAATTGGAATTTATATGTTTAAATTATATGTAGATTTTATTTTAGTGGATTTTGTTATTGTAAATTATAAAATGTTTAGCTCTTGTTTCGAAATGTTATTGGTTAAGAATAAAATTAAAATCATTCGACATTATAAATTAACTACATATATGTATTACCAAATGTTACAATTTATAATTTACAATATTTACCGTCCACACCAACGCTCAAACATTGAAATGGGAAATAGGTCACATAATAAATATTAAAACTATTATATTTTAAGATTTAAAATTTATTTTGTTTTGTGTAAACTATTTCCACCCATAAATAAATACTTAAACAATTCAAACATAAATTATAATTAAAATATTAAACAATTTATGATTTTAATTCACACAAGAACATAATTCACAAAATTATTTTGCAACAAACAAAGCATAATAACATTATACTAAACATTAAAACAAACATTATTTTTATTTAAATAATAATAATTTATAATTTTTTTTTTAAATTAAAAACATAATAAACTAAAATATTATAGTTATATTTAGTTGTAGGTTTTAGTTTGGTTTACAAAACAAAAAAAAAAAAACAAAACAAAATATCTAATTTAATTAAAAACATTGTAAAAGATTATAAAAAAAAATCATTCCACTTTAAGAAAATTTTATAAAAAATAAAAAAATTAAATTTATTTAAAATTTTACACATTTTGTTTAAAACAAATTGGTAAAAAAACAAAAAAAAATTATAAATTTTATTTTAAATTAAACTAATTATTATTTTATCATTATCATATTATTATTATTATTAAAAGATAATACATTACATTTATAAGTGTTATATGATGTATCTGCAAAAAGGAATGTATTATATCTATGTAATTGCATAAGAAATTGTACAGATATACACGCAAACAAAACAAATTAAAATTTATTAAATTCAATTTAAAATACAAAAAAAAAAAAAAAAAAAATGAAAAATACAATAACTTAAAAAAAGTAATAATAATTCATTTGTTTCTAATTAGTAATTATTTGTCATAATTATTTGTTTAATGTAAGTATGCATCGAATTGTGGTTAATTTAGTGATTCATTTGAAGTTGTTCATCTTTATGTTAGTTAGTTATCTTAATTAAAATGTAATCCAATTTGGGTTTCATTACAATATATCTGACATTTACGTGACATACGGTTTTCGTAGTTTGTTGTAGTTTCATTGAAAATCTTAATTTTACAAATGCTTTATGATTTGCAATTTGCTCTGTGGTTTAAGTTCCTTTAGCTTGTTTTCAGAAACAACTGAAATCCCGAAAAAACCCAAGCTTTAAAATCCAGTAATCTATGTTCATAAATTACTGTATAAATTACCGCGAAACAAATATCAGATTGGAAGAGAATTACAAGAATTAGTCTTAAAAAAGGATAATTTAAAAAAAAAATTAGATAATGGATTTGCTCGAGTTCCTAGCTAATAAGATGAAATGTTGCAACCTTGAAGTTAATAATCTTTTATTATAATGCATTAGCATGTCTTTTCAAAACCATAAATTTTTTTTTAGAATTCCTATTTTGTCGAAGGGGAGAACTAAACGATTGAATCACTGACCTGACAGCCTGCGTCTGCAAACAATTTAATTGTTACAAATATCAACAATGAAGTACATGGATATTGCCAGAACATTAACCAAAACCCCGCTCACGTATAAGGACCGGCAGTTAGGATTCTTATGTAAAATGTGAAGTCGCTGAAAATTTCAAACACAAAAATTCTCAGTTTACAATAATCTAATTGTTCTGAATGGACCCCTTCCAGAGCGAAACTTTAGATTGGTTTTAACATAAGTGCGATGTTAAAACTGAAAAAAATCAGACCGATTTATGTAAAAATTGTTCATACTTCCAACACAAACTAGCGACCGGGATGGAAATAGGATTTTTTTCCTTTATCTCCAATTTAAGAGAATGTTGTGTCTACTAGACTGGACTATCTCACTTTATTGGGGCTATTGTCTTTAAACTCACCCCATGTCTAACCTAGTTGCTTCACTTCAGTTAGCAATTAGCATAGTTCTTTTCCAAGTCATCGATGGTCTTCCGACTTTCTTCTTTAGTGGCGGGTTCCATTCTAATGATATTCTGACAATGTCACTTTATGGCTTTCGAAGTGTGTGTCCTATACATCTCCATTTTCGTTTCATAATTTCTTTCTCTATATCGATTTGCCTTGTTAGCAAGAGGAGCTCCTCGTTCGTGATTTATTTTGGTCTTAAGCATTTTATTATTCGCCTAAGGAATTTATTTACAAATACCTGGAGTCTTTATGCGATTTTCTGCGTGTTTTTCCATGTTTCACAACCATACAATAGTACCGATTTTACACAGACTTTGAACATTCGTAGCTTGGTATTTCTTGACAGTGCGGATGTGTTCCAGATCTTGTGGAGTTTCTTGAAATTATTTCTAGCTTTGTTAATAATTTGACTTATATCCTATTCAGTGCCGCCTGTTTTTGCCACTGTACAACCAAGATATACGAATTTCACACTCTCTTCAATGTTTTGTTCAACAATGCATGTGTTCAGTCTTATGGCCTTAGTCTTTTTGATGTTGATTTTGAGACCGATTTCTTCTGCCAATTTTGTTAAGATTTTAGCTTTCTCCTGCATCGGCGCATTTGTGTGTTATTAGCCAAGATATCATCTGCGTAATCAAGATCATTTGGCCGATTGATAAGGTCCCATTATATTCCATTTTGGCTTCCTTTATGGAGAGACCAAGTTATGCCCGATGAATGTAAAGTAGCGCTCATAGTGCCAAAATTATCGTGGAAAATTTAAAATATGTAGCAGGCTGATGCATACCAAGGAATGTTTCGCCCTAATCGGTCAGTCACTAACCAAGTTTTTTCGTGAAGGATGCAGGTTTTAAAATATTCTAAAACATCTCATGACGTGCAATGTATGACGCAGTCAATCGGGAGAGTTCTATTATACGGATTATTTGAAAAGTATTTGAAAATAAGTCTTGTTTGCTTTAAAACTACTATTTTCGGAAGCGTTTAGAAATGTTTTCATTTTGAAATGTTTACTCAGCGGTGTGTTTTGAAAAGGCGGCACTTCGTTGCATTTAACTTTAATCCGGTTTTCCAATTTATATATTGTAGAACATGTTCCATTACCCGTTCAAATGTAGCTGTCTTCCGGATGAATCGCTACTTGCGAGTATCCACTTTCCACATCTAATGCCCTGACGCTTTTGGTTTCTAAAAATGTATTAAGAGTGTCATCAAGTCAAGGCAATTGATAACTATCATTTTTTAGAAATACCAGTCAGTTTGCGATAGTTAACATAAAATCTTATCGAACCATCCTTCTTTTGAACAAGAACAACGTGCCAACTCCTTGGACTGTAGATTGCTTAAACACTGTCCACGCTGCATTTTGTTAATCGGCTCTTCCGTCTCTTGTTGTTTTCCTAAGGTTAAACGTCTTGGTGACTGCCGAACAACTTCTATGCTTCTCCGGATGCACTGGTTTTTTATTCTGCTTTTTTGACTGACACTCCGGTAAAGTTGACCTCGATCTTTCAACCACTGTCCCTTTTTATTAAGGTTGTGGATGAGCTAAAGTTCATTAATCTCATTGGTATTTTTAACGACAGTTCTACCAATTATCGCCGACATAACAACCACTTTTTTTAACAGTGGTTGGTTCTATTTGGGTTACTGTCTATTTGGGCATATATAATCTTTTCCCATACATTTCAAGCCTGTTTTATGTGATGATCCTTAACTCATTGTGATGGTTCCTATTTATTTGTAATGGTATTTGTATGTTCTACGTGCCAGTTAAGCACATTTTAAAATCGAGGGTCGTTTGGTGCTGTCATAAAGTTTATAGGCCCAAGATGTATTTATGCTACAATAAACCAATGATTAAAGTTTACCCACCTGAACGTGCCAGGAAAGGAACACTGTTATTTTACTTGTGCAGCGTCACCAGTGGATCTTCTAAGATTATATCGGACTATTTTTTCAACTTGAACTTCAGGCACCATATCAGGACTTTGATTGATCTGAATGCTCCGATATCCAGCGTGAATGAGGATTTTTCCTATTAACACGTCGTCAATCAATAACTAAACTGTTTCAGTCCTTCCCAATTTTTGCAATTAGCACTGTGCTTCAGAGGGTTTTTCTGGTTTTACAAATTTTTGCCCCACAAAGCTGGTGGAGCTTAGTGTTTCCTGGTTGTTGTTGGAGAGGCTGGCCTATTGCCCCTCCTTATCGATTGCTCGGCTGCGTCGCCGGTTTCTGGATTGCTCTGTGGGTGCCTATCTTTGTGCGATATCTTCAGGGACCAACTTCTACAATTTGATGGAATCCAAAGACTAAACCGCTCTGGCTGCTTCATATTCCAATACCCCGATGACAATTTTTTAATCATTGTTTTTTCTATGCCGTTTGTCTTTGTGGTGAAGTTTAAGAAGATCATCTTTCACTGCATTAATGGAAGCATCGACCGTCAATCCGTTGAGAACATTCATGGGAACTTTGACGTATACTTGTCAGGCTAATTTTGTTATTTCCTATTTCAGGCCTTGAAGACTTTTTTGCATAATTTCACGACCAGAGACTGTCTGTATCTTAACTCCATCTCTTTCTTGATTCTTTTGCGGCTCATTACTTTGAAGGATGTTGTTTACACATCTGCCGGTTTTTAACGAAGGGCCCCAGGATTAGTGCATTGAGTTGTTTTTCAGTAGTTCACCCATTGTGTTGTATCGGTGCTTGAAACTGCCCCTTAAATTTGCAAACGGTGTATTGCCCTCGAAATTTCTGAGACCTGACATGTTGTTCTCGACCGCTTTCATGTCCCCTCTAAGCCTTAACACTTGTTTGTCCTGAGCCTCTCGAATCTGATCAAAAGTTTCTCTTCCTCCACTACTGCCGCTGGTGATACCTTGGAAGATACTAAATCTCAGAGTCAATGATTCTGTCGAGGAGGCTGATGCGAATAAGAATGCATCATCAGCTAGCTCTTGCCGCATTGTAGATATTTCCCAAAACGATAGTACAGGTTCATTTTTAAGACACGGCACGATAAATAATTAATTTTAAAATCGTAAAACATCGATATGATTTATTTATTATATGCCTTAATCTGCGCGCGGAAAATTTTGTATTTATTTATCGCCTGAATTATCACTGCTTCGTTATAAACGACATATTGATAGATTATTTAAAATATTTTGCGGCGTCTTTATCGTCGATGATTCATGTACAACAATTTGCTTGGTTCAGTCCAATATTTATAATAATTTTTAATTTAATTAAAAATTCTTTGATCCTCACTGCGCATTTATGTATATACTTATATGTATAACGCGCGCAATGCGCCCAGACATACAGAAACTTAAGTCATCACAAATAACTAAGTTAAGATAAGAAGACTACTAAGAAGAATATTGAAACAAAACTCAACATGATGTAAGTATTTTAATGTCTAATAAATAATTCTTACATTTTATATATATATATATATATATATATATATATATATATATATATATATATATATATATATAAGTATTATATAGATTAAATAAAACAATCGTCGATCGTCCGCGATCGACCTAATAATCTTTTTTGATAAATACAACCAAAAGACAATAACAAATTTGTTTTTTTTTGGTCTAAAACAAAAGAGATCGATGATTTGATCTTAAATTGTTGTTTTGGTACATAATAAAATGTGCGCTGCTGCTGATGACGACCATCGATGTGGTGGATGATGCTGACGATGATGATGATACATGGCGCCAATCATATGAGATTTTTGAAATTTTTCATAAATGTAAGACTCACAAAATGTTTAACCAAATACATCATACTTGATCGAAATGATCAAAAAAAAGGAAAATGTAAACGACATAAAAAAAACAACAACTTGGATTTGGTACAAATATCAGAAGAGATCTCCCGTTGATGATGATGACTTCGATTATTTCTGCCTTTTGAATTTTTTGTTGTTTTTTTTGGTTCGTCTAAATTGTTTAGTTTTAATCTCCGAATAGTTAACGCATATTTCAATCCTATAAATTAATAATTGTTAACATAATATAAATAAAAAAAAACATTTTGTAGTTATTGGTGTAGTTATACAAGGTCTACAGTTTAAATATGTTTAAGGATTAGATTAATTAAAACATTGTTTTTGGGGCGGTTTGTTTGCTCTTCTACCTACGTCTTCGATGAACGATTTTATTGAAATATTTATAGGCTTGGCACCATCGATTATACGCATCTTAAGAACGATTTCACCTAATCAAATATTCTTTTTTTGTTTCTTTCCAGACATATCCAACCGATTCAGTCGAAAACGATTCAGATGACACTATTTTGCATGGAAGCCCACCATAATACCCGTGAAATTTTTTTAGGTTTAGCCATTCTTTTATAATTAATTTAATCGTATCAAAAATATCGTTTTAAAGTGAAGCAAAATATTTTTGTTTTTGTTTGTTAATTAATTTCTGGGAGGTCGAATTCCGAGTCCACAAAATTTTCAAGTACCTCGTAAACTTTATTTTTTCAACAAAATGTTATTTTTAACAAAAAAAAACAAAACAAGAATTATGAAATTCATAAATTAAATGAAAATAAAATAATTTTTGTGAGCTAATTTGTTGGGAACACCTTTTGGTTTTGGGGTAAATTTTTTTATTTTGTTAAAATTTGGGTTAAACAAATAAAACCGTTGCACATAAATCTTATGGTTAATTGATTTAGTTATCAAAACATATGCTAGTTAATTTAACAAATCTGAGGTAGGATGCGGTTCGATGGCTAATGAGGGTAAATGAGTGTAGCGTTTTATTTTAGTTGTCGCCGTTAGTGGTTTGTGAGTGACTAAATGCGATCTGTTTTGGCAAGAGCTAGAACTACATATGACCGAAGTTGTTGACGTTGCGTTTGATCTCTGGGAACAAGACACAGGAGTAGGTTCTGATAGACATCCAGTTTTTTGTTAAACCCAGTGACATATACATGGATTTCAGCATAACAAATACTAAATTAGACAAGCACAAGCGCACTAAAACTCTATTATGGGATAGTATGAAATTTTTAGACTCACTCCAGGCTGGCTAGCACCAATACCTGTTGTTTTTAAATTAATGATTCAAGAGAAGTTAAATTCTGCGAAGCATCAGAAAAGATAAACGCGACTGTTATACGTACATAAAAACGGTAATGAGGATGGAACTACTAATGTAATTATAATTTTATAGTTATCGGTGGATATTGCATTTTCTGGAGATTGGAAGTTTCCGATTTTTTACATAACTTCACAGATTAAATGGGCTAACCAATAACCATTCTGTAATTTTTTGGAATCTTCAATTTGTGCAATTGTTTCACAGTTTTCATGGGCTAACTATCATGTATTTTCTCAATTTTACAATTTTTCGTTTTCTGACACAATTTCACAGTTCTAATGGGCTACTTAGCCATCATGAATTTTCTGGATTTATAAATTTTTCGATTACTGTTACACAGTTTGAATGGGCGCATCATGTATTTTCTGGATGTCTAATTCATTATGTAGTTTTAGGAGTTTGGGAAATTTTTTGATTTGTCACTCATCGGAAGAAAGTGGAAAAACATTTTTAAATAACACTTTATTAAGAGTTTTAAGAAGAAAGGGACAAATGAATTACCGATAGCTTCCACTTGAATTGCTGGAACTCTTTTGAAGGGTGGAACAAACATATTTCTCTCACTTTAAATTACCAGTATCCCTAACGGACACAAGATTATCAAAGCCATCAGCAGATATGATAGGAGCTGTCACATTCAATGTTTGGGATAAGGCTGGAATGACACCCAGAATCACACTTGAGAAATCAATAGACTTCTTAGGAAAGTTTTCAGTAGTGAAAAAACATTTGTGAATATGTTAATCTTCTTTGGAGGAGATTTTAGGCAAATACTGCCAGTTATTCCACAAGGTAGATGAGTTACTATAATGGAAGGAACCATAAAAAGGTGTTCTCTCTGACCAACAATCACCCTAGTGAAGTTGACTACAAATATGAGAACTAGGGAAGACAAAGAATTTGCCAATTTGTTAATTGAGTTGGGTGATAAATTAACCAAAATATTTTTGAAATAAACTTTCAACTACGGTGGAATCATTTTACCAATAGAGCAATATTGTGTCCTTTAAACGAGGACACACTTAAAATGACACTTAACATGATTGACGCAGCCAGGAAGATCAAAAGTATATGAAATTGCAATTTCAAGAATTGAGTTTGCTCCTTCTGACAACAATTTTCCCTTTACATTGCGAATGCGACAGTTCCCGATACAAGTCGCTGTTGTGATGACTATAAATAAATCCCAAGTTCAAACCCTTGACGATGAGGGACTGTATTTGTCACAGTCAGTTTTTTCTCATGGACAATTATATGTTGCTTTTTCCAGAGTGACACCTAAATCAAATAAAAAAGTACAAATACTTAATACAAAGGCGCAGGGAATTCGTATAGAAGGAAGCGACAATGTGTGTACAAATAAATTCTTTGAGACATAATATCTGACTTAAATAAAATAAATAATTAATCTGATATACCAAATTTTAGTTTGAATGATCACAACCATTTGCCGTTCCTCGCTGGAAGTGGTCCAGTATGAGCTTATATTTGTTTGTTTCTAGTCTTCCCGTGTTTACACAAGCACTTTACTTATTCTTTAAAAATGCTTGTTTTAAAACTGAAACATAAGCCAAGACATTAGAAAATAGCTGAAGTACTAGTCTTATTGAATGTCAACATTTTTAGAGAAATTGCTTCCAAGAAGACTACAACGAATAATTGTAGAAATAAAACTACTTCCGAATTACCAATGGGGTTTTAGAAATAAACATTCGACAATTGAACAGGCACATCTTATAATCGATGCACCGGCAATGGCGTTTAAAGAAAAAATGTTTGCTCAGCTATTTTGTAACATTGTAAATGCCTCGTAATACATTCGAAACGAAGACTTGCACCGAGACTTAAGGATATGGAAGGCATCAATGAAGTTATTGCAGTTTATGCTGCCAAACATGATTCACGCCTTCAACAACATGGGAATACCGAAATACGTCGTATCATGGAGCGCCCGATATGGCAATAAGACGCATACAAAGAACCAAACCAATGGATCGAGTGATTGCGAACCAAAAAAATACTGTATTATTTATTTATTTAGAATTAATTACCTACATAAAAACATGCAATTGGTGAAAAGAAAAACCAACTTTTCGTTCAAATTTATTTGTTTTACCAATCGGCAAAAATTCAAATTTATTTTGAATCGAATTATATTATTAATAATATAGCTCCATCCTACGTACGGTTTGTGTATTGCCGCATCTCATACACAAACCACAATTATTAACTTATACGTAAAATGGCCTTTTTCCATTATTGCTATTATTCGCAGTACCACGAAAAAAAAAAAATATATTGAGTTGACCGTTACATTACGGTCTTACGAGCTGTGAAGGCACGAAAGTTATACGTAATATAATTCTGGTGAAGGCAAGTTGTCAATTAAGCAGTAATGAATTATAAAGTAATAAATAAAATATATAAGAACACTAAATACATTAATAAGTGTGCTGTGTGATTGAAAATTCGATCCTACTTAATCCAGCATCCACTTTATTAGTTTCAAGCAAATTTTAAAGCCTTTCTGTCAATTATTATTAATTAAAATTGGTAGATGTGGTACTTGTTTACTTTTAATTTATTTAAACTTTTAGAGGATCATTCAAAGTTTATCGATTCCAGCTGGTAAATTGTTTTCCAAACTTCTCACAACTTCATTTAAAGTTTGTTTAAAATTATAAGGATCCATGACGAACGATGACCAACCAATATGATATAAATGTTAATGCAGACGTTACCTTTAACATTAATGCCAAAAGCTTTTTTAACCAGGAAAACATTAAAAAAAAACGCGATATAAAAAAATCAACTTAATCTATCAATCATTTAAAAAAAAAAAATTTACAAAGTCATGATCTTTTATTTTTTGGACCACCACCAAGATTACTCAAGCTCATTAAATTCATTTTAGAAACCAATTAAAATTGTTTTTTTTAACAAATATATTAAATTATAATTAAATTGTTCTTCGGCTGGATTTACGTATTTGTGGTACCATTTCGAAAAAAAGGTTAATGGTGAAAGACAAAAATTGATTTACCAATCAATCAACTTAAATCGTAATTATCTCGTTTGTCCGCAAACAGATATAAAAATTCACAATTAATTTATGCCAGGAACCTTGCTTATGGGGAACTAATTGCATCGAAACGAAGTTTCGAAGACGGAATTTTGGCCCAATCGATTCTTTTAGAAAGTTTTCTATACAGATTTTCATCTCATTAACATAATCAATCAATCATCGGTTTTGTTCATGTTCGATATATGCATTTCACCATCTTCACATTTAACATAAATTACTTATGTACCTCTAAACGAACATATCCACATAATATATAGACATAAAAATGAATATCAAAATTCAAAATTATATAATTGGTGTAATTGATTACATGAAATTCAAAAAAAAATTTTTTTTTTCATTTTTTAAAGACCACCAAACATGTCATCAACATTAAAATATTATTATGAAGAAGAAAAAAAATCTCAAACACCCTATATTCATCGTACCTTGTTGGGTTCTTAATATATCTGACGATGTAAATCTCTTATAAATGTATATTAAACCTAAAACACAAAAACAAGAACAAAATAATTATATTGGCGCCCAAGTATGATTATGATACAGCAACAACAACAACCATCTTATGTATACAACATAACAAAAACAAAAATAAAAATCACTGATCATAAATAATCTCCAAATTATAGCGTTATATTACATTTTCGTGATGAAATCATAAGTTTTGTGTTCGTTGTGTTCCTTAAAGCCTCGGCCAGTGTGTCTATGTGTGTGTGGATGCTGCGCTTATTTATACTCTCACTCAATACCTTGTTAGATTTTTTTATTATTTTTTTGTTGGTATCAATCTTAATATTTGTTTTATTACATCCCTGTGGTTCGGGAGCGTTCATATGTCTCGTTAATTATAATTTGAATCCTTTGCTGGTTGCCAATTGATTACTGCTATGCTGCTATGACATGTTTCCGTTTCGTTCAGGAAAGGGATGGAATGTTGTTATGTTAACCTACTTTTTAACTTGTTATCAGTATAGCATTGTCCATATGATGTGAGAGAGTCTTTGTTTTTCATCACAATTTGGCCACTATTACGTGTTACATTCAATAAACAATGAAATTCGTAATTTTGCAAAGGCTAACCTCTTTTCTAATTTTTTCGACTTGTTGCTGTATTCAAGATCCAATTTATCATTTTGGAAAGGCAAATCTAGGTTACTCACCATAATAACACGCTACTGACTAGTCTAAAGATGGAAAGAAAATAATTGATCTAATATAGATCAGTCTATTTCCCACCTATAGTCACACTGAGTATTGAACCCTTTAAAAACTGACCCATCTACATGTCTAATTAAAATATCAACTAAATGGGATATATATATATATATATATATATATATATATATATATATATATATATATATATATATATATATATATATATATATATAAGTTAAGCACATGATACCATCAAATTCCATTCTACCAACACGTGGGAAGTACATTCTCTAAGGGTTTAAGTAACGTTTATGCTTTTATCAGCATTAATTATGAAGATAGTGAAGATCAAAAGGAAAACGACGAGATATTATAGAGGAGGCCTCTCTAGCCTACCCTACGTAGAATACAAGTGCCACAACAATAAAATTTTAAAATTCTTAGTGGACACGGGTGCGAACAAGAATTTTATAAGAAAAGAACTCGCGAAAGGCGCTAAGTCCGTAAATAAACCAATCACAGTCAAGTCAGCCGGAGGCAATATCAATATAAACCATAAAATAGCAGCACCCATACCTTTAAGAAATTTGGGAACGACATTTTAGTCGACTTTTTCACCCGGACTAACCTCGTTCGACGATATCATTGGAGATGATACATTAAAAAAGGTGGAGGCAATAGTAGATAGGAGACAGAATGTACTAACCATCTCTCCTGGCATCGACATCCCTCTGAAAGAAAAAATCTCTACTCAAGTAAACAACCTGTCCTCATCAAGCAGCGGGACAATACACAGCGCAGAAGAAGATGGAACACAGCTTATTCAACATTGTGAATCACCAATAAACGTTTTAAAAATACAAGTAATATTCACAATAGGTAACGATATGTACATCTAAGAGGAACCACATCGTAACTACCATCGACATTACATAACATTACCAGAGATGAACTAAGAGGGACTACGGAAAATCTTAAAAAAGAAGTTACACCCAACGCTTCTGAATGGCATCAATTCCAGAGGAATACATGCAGATGCTTCAAGAAGTTTATCAGCAAAACTTCACCAATTACAATGTTCGACTCGTACCAATTGTTGAGAACCAATGTTCTCACCAATTACAATGAAGAGTCGTAGAGCACCTAACCAACGAAGAAAATATCTTCGGAATCATCGAAAAAGAACACCGAAGAATATTTTTCCATATAAAGGACCGATCTGTTCTACATTCCCCGCAAATGTAGATAAATGTGATGCTGCATTACTTCAGAGCACCAAAAACTTTGGTATTGGACAATGAGCCTAGCTTCATAAGCCCAATCATCATCAATTACATAAAAACCCTCGGAATAAATGTGTACTTGACCCAAGCGAAGAAACTGGAACAATAGAAAGGGTCCATTCAACAATCCTAGGAATCCTAAGAATATAAGGATTTCTCAATAAAGGAACCGGTCAACGTCGCAGTCGAGGTATAATAACTCAATACATTCTGTTATTGGGAAAAAACCATGCGACATTTTCCTCGGACGAACACAATGCATTAATTACCAGGACTTGTGGGACTTCAAAGAAAAAATAAATAAAGACGTCGTAGAAAGGATAAAGCATAGTCAAAAACTAAAAATGCAAAATGAAAACGTTAAAAAGAGTGAGCCGAAAACGTACGAAGTGGGAGAAACAATATATAAGGCCATTAAACAAATACAGGGGAAAAATAAACCAAAATTCAGGAAAGAGACTGTGTCAAAAGATAACAAAGTCACAGTGTTTACTAACTCCGGAAGGCGCATAAAACGCATATCAAGAACATCAATAAATAAAAGCTTATTTCTTTCCAGCTTGTGCCTTTGGACGACGGTCACGTCACTGAACATCTACCACTACGACACCCCGCTAATATCGGTGAAAGAAGGGAATGAAAATATCATCAGTGAAAACTTCAAGATAATTCACCAAATAGATCTAAGCTGCTACGAAGAAATCCTGTCCCGAATCCAAACAGAAATAAAGGACATTAATCCATCTAACATCTTTAAACCACAGCTGACATACCAGATTAACGAGATCAATAAACTTAAAATAAAATATGCGGAATATAGTAGCACCAAAAACCGTCAC
The DNA here is from genome assembly GCA_963556175.1 of Tipula confusa. NCBI lineage: Eukaryota > Metazoa > Arthropoda > Insecta > Diptera > Tipulidae > Tipula > Tipula confusa. The sequence goes on along the minus strand of OY744476.1, from coordinate 192,915,144 downwards.
TTGGTTGTATAGCTATTATAGCTAAATATAGCTATTACAGTTCTAAACCGGGCTTTGACAGAGGAAGCAGATCAAGGAATTCAGAATTCTCTCTAGGACAACAGGCTCTAAAATAAAAAAAACTTTATCTGCCGTTTTCCTGGTTTTTGCACAAGCTTTTGATAAAGTGTGGTATGAGGGCCTGATATATAAAATAAACACACAGATTATAAAAAAAATTCATGCAATCCTCATGCAAATCCTTGATGGATTTTGTCGAATAAATTGGATTATCGTTCGCTGAATTGAGGCCAGGAGCTCTGAAGGCCTCTGAAGGGAAAACAATGTAACTGGCGTGTGTTGCTCAAATGAAATCTGTCGTCTGTCGATATATAAGAATAGTTTCTATAGTTGACATAGAACCCCTATAGACAAAACCCTATAGACAAAACCCCTATAGACAAAACCCCTATAGTCGACATTATTGTTTTGCACATTATTGGTATTTCTGAGACCTGGCTTGAGGGTGGTGTGCCAAAAAGTTCTTTCTAAATTCCTGGATATTTTTTAATTAGCAGTGATATAGTAAGTCGAGGGCTGGAGTTGGGTTAAATTTTACAGACTATTTGTAATATTTATCGGTGTTCCGATGTTAACAGCAAGGTCAAAAAAGAGTTTTAAATGTTTTAATGATTTGGTTCCAATACTTTTTAACCATCACGTTCCGACTAGGCGTACATTGTGCAATAATGGGTCAATGCCATGGTTTTATCAAATTATTAAAGAATTTATGTTTATATAGTCGTCGGTTAATCGTTGATCGTTGAAGAGATCAGCCGTGTTTTTCTCGATCTCTTCATTTAAAATTTAAAATTTTTAATTTAATTTTATTTTGTTTAAAATGTGTGAATGGGTGTGTGAAAATTTGTGAAATAGTGAAATGGATCGGAAAATCTGTCACTTTCCTAGAGAACAAGTATCAATGCATCATTTAATGTGCATTTTTTCATATTTTATTATATTTTTTGTACATCATGTTGCCATGTTGGAGACATGATTTATTTGGTGAATAATTAAAGATGTCGGATGTGCTATGAACACGACGTTTGGTATTTTATTTTTTCGTATATTTAACACGATTGAATTAGTGATAAACATTGTGTTCTAAAACATGTCACATAAATGTCACATATGACATGTTACATAAATTACAATGTGCATCTCTGTCTAATCGTTTTGAGTATATCGAAACAGAACGATATTAACAGTTTATAGTGGCATATTGTTGTGCGATTCCCATGTTTAATTGTAAATAAAAAATTTGCGATCCTTGCGGTGATACAAACAAATATGACTAGCAGAGATCCAAACCATTTAAATTTTATTCACCACCATAACCTTATATCCATTTTATTATTATTTCTTATGCACACATCCAAATATTTATTTAAATATTTAAATAGTTTTATTATTATGGGATGTTATTAATAATTTGACATCTATGGCTGAGCCATAAATAAATGGTTTGTTTGCAGAATTTAAAAAGGGTTCTAGTTTATTTATTGCGATTGAGTTATACAGTTTTAATGCTAAAATTATTTCTTTATATTGTTTGTCTCACTTAAAACAGATTTTCCAGCATTCGGAGGGTCTCTTTGCACAGGCGTAGTCATCCTTCTGTTTTCCTTAGCCGTTGTCTTTCTGTTATCCTCTCCCTTTGGCATTTTTTAGGCACTTTTGGGTTTTAGATTTCCGAATTTGGTACATTATCGAATTTTATGGCAGGTGTGTCGGTGGTTGGCAATGGTTTTGCGAGGGAGGATGTGATTGTTTCGTTGAGTTTTTGGCCCGGGTTTTAGATTTTGCAGAGTTAATTATCAATGGCAGACTTGTATGGGTCCGGTTCACCAAAAGCGCTGGCGTTTGGTTTTTGAGGGCTTTTCGGTTGTGAGTGGGATGGTTTGGGTTTTGGGTTGTGTTTATTTTGATTTTCAGAAGTCTATACACTTGTAGAATTTCGAGTTCTGTTTCCAACCTGTTGGATAAAAGATGGCTTCCACCTTTGCTGATTACGCCGGTATGATCAGTGGAGCAGCCGGTTGGTGAGATTTGGCTATGAATGGGTCATAGGCGAGAAGCTTGGCAGACATAAACTTACAATTTTTGTGGATTTCCGATTGGGAAGGTGGAGGAAGGCTGTTGGGCTTACTTGATATACCATCCCACCTGTGGTTGCTGCTGTTTTCAGATTTTGAATGCTTTGTGTTACTTTTTCTTCAGTTATATTTCTTAGGTTAAATTTAATATTTACATCATGTACTTTAATATTCGATCAAACTGTGGCCGAAAAGAATCACTCACATGGACGAAGTACGAGTGCATTGCAATGGCAACTACGACTGGTTCATCAACAACTAATTCAGCAATAGTAAGTGCAATTTCTTAAATGTATATCTGGTGGAACCTCCTGTCAGATAAATTAAATATATGCGGTTGATTCAACTATCAAATCAAATTTTAGAGACAAAAACAAAATCGATTTGAATATAGTGGTGACATGACATTTAAAGGAGTAATGGAGTTTCGATACCTTGGATGTAATTGCGACGCGTTATACTCTTGTAAGAGTAGTTTGTGGAACACGTTCTTCAACTAATAATATTGCTTTATAAATCTCATACCGTTGTTAGGTAAATCATGATATATCACTTCAAATTCTTCGTTCACAAAATAACCCTTGAGTGGTGATGTATAATTTACAAGAAAAAACAAATAACTAGCCTGCGGGATCGTAACATATGAAAACAAATTGCTGACATGCTTTAGGCCAGCAATGGCCCGTAAAAACCGATTATTATTATTATTATTTGTTTTATTGATTGTATTATTCATTGTCTTATATAAATATAATTTACAACCTATTTTAGTGTACGAACTGTATTATTATAAATAATTATTGTGGTTGTTGTTGTTGGCTGAGACAGAACTAAATCTTGGTATGAATATGTAATTCCCAAATAAGTGGTTTCACTATCAACAGCAAAGCAACAACCACAAATCTAAATTATACGTTGTGATTTATTTATAAGAAATATTAAGTTATTATTTGGGATTTAAAAAGGAGTCAAAACACTTGAGGTATTTAAAATTAGTAATTTTGTATATAACAAATTTCAACGCACAAACACATTTACACAATGTACCCAAACTATTTTGGGAAGATTTTATTTTTTTTTAGCTTTGTTTTGTTTTTGGTTATGTATATGGGAATCATGTATAATTATGATAATCACTATAATGATGGTATGTATAAATAATGCCAAATTTAACGTCGACCTATCTCAAAATCATTTTCTAAAGACACTTATGTAATTATCCTAACTGATTTATATTATGGTTCCGGAAATGTTGAATTGAAAAAAGTTCGTTGCCTTATGGATTTCCTACTTTGTTCACACAGTGGGTATAAGTAAGATAATTTCACAACAACAAAATTATATTCAAACGTAGGGATCTATTCGTTCGGTAAAGTGGACGTATAATTCATAAAAAATAAAAATCCACATTATCTACGGGAGCAGGAAATAAAAATATATTATGTTTAAGCCTGCGAATGAATAACTTTCAACGATATCAGCCATGAAAGAGTATCGCTTGGAACTTGATATACTCTCCAAGAAACTCGTAGACCAAAAACTGGGCACATTGCTTTACAGTTGAGATGCGACTTTGGCAATCTTGGTGTTGATTTTCTTCTTGGGACCTAGTAGAAAAAGGTTGTTTTCGGTTTCAAAACAGTTTTGATAATCGTATGCGTTTAAGCTACTTTTACGGATGTTTATGTCATTTGGGTGGACTTCTCAAAGATGAAGACTCTTTTTACAACAAATTGAATGATCTGATGGGATCCATATCGGAGCACGACGTCAGAATAGTGATTAGTGACTTTAATGTTAAAACATAGGTCCGTTCTCCCGGCATGATCTAAATGATGTACTTTGCGATCGCGCTTGACCTTATTGTGGATAGCACATTCTTTCCTCATTAAAATATCTGGTTGAAAATATGGACAAACCCTGGTAAGACGTCCCAAAGTCAAAACTGAGTTGTTGTAGTTTTAAGAGTACAACAACTCAGTAATGAGCGCAGTTCACGTAACTTCTTTAAAGGAGTTACCGGACTGTACTATACCTTCAGACCTAGATCTATCGCCATTTGGGACCAGGATGGAAACCTCCGTAATAACATCGAAGCAGTGCTTGACACACGGAGGGAGCATTTCTCTTCTTTACTGAATGTTCGACAAGAAGTTTCAAATGCTGTATTTAAAAGTGTGAAAGTTGTCAAATCCAGACTGCGGAGATGTGCTTAGAGGACCCATCCTACAGAGAATTTACACTGGCTATGCAGAAACTTAAAGGAAACCGTTCTCTTAGAGTTGATTGTAATAATTCCAACCCCTTGATATTCGGAGGAGATACTTTGTGGAACTATCATTTCGAACTCGTTCGATTAGTAAGCGGAGTTATGCCTGAAGAATGAAAACTGGCCGCGTTGTGCTCTGTCCTTAAAAAAGGAGATCGTACTAAATATGAAAACCATCGTGGCATGCCTCTTCTTTGAACAGCATACAAATGGTGGAGGAAATTGTAGGTGACTACCAAGGAGGATTTTATCCAAATCGGTCAGTCACTGAACAAGTTTTTCAGCCGAGGATGATTCTTTAATATTACTAGACATCTCGTGACGTACATCAGGTGTTCTTGGACTTCCAACAAGCCTATGACTCAATCCATCAGGATACCTTGTGGTTTGCTTTGCGATGTCTGGGAATACCTGAAAAATATGTGCGTTTATATAAAACGACAGTAATGTAGTCATAAAGCTGCGTTAAAGTTGAGCTATCAAGGAGTTTTGCAATTAGCTCTGGGGTATGGTAAGGAGATGCTCTGTCTCTTTTTTATGGGTTGAAATCAAAGATGTCAGAGATAGCATACAGAAAAATGGACCATATTGACCTGGACTCCAAAAAGTTCATAGTAATAGCCCATGAATTAGGTATTGTTCTCACTAGCTGCTCATTTAAAGAACCAGATCCGAACCAAATTCAAAATGTCCTACTGAAATACATTCCTGACTCGGGATTTAAATTCATTGCAAATTTATTTTCTCATTGCTTTGAACTTTCATACTTTGCTTTTCGTTGGAAACAACCAAAAATGTTGCAATACCTAAACCCAATAAAAACCTGCTGCTGTAAACAATTATCAGCCCATAAGTTTGCTTAATTCGGTAAGCAACATTTTTGAGTGTCTTTTCATAATCAGGCTTAACGATGATATCAAAAAAATTATAAACAATGAGGCCCCAGGCGTTTCGTCATGTTCGTTCAGAAAATTCGTCTGAAGTCGCCTTGAACCATTAAACAAATCTGCATAAGGAACGAACAAACGAACGAAGACAACACTGAATCTGCCCTAAAACCTCTTGCTTCATTATAGTTAAGAAGTGTTGAACTAAGTATAAATATAATCCGGGAATTGAGGGATTTGTCAAATCGTCGCTGATTGCTTTTTTCTGGGTTTTTATAAATTTCCAGATGATGTCATATCAGTTTCATCATTTGCGTTTGAAAAGCTGGTCCAACGGTTAGCGATATTTGGTCAAGCTTTAAGTTCTCTAATTTTTGTAGTGCTACATGAAATTTCTAAATATATTTTCTTCATAAAAGTTTTTATACCTTACCTTAGCTTTTTGCAGACATGCTTTGCTGCGTTATGAACGAAATGACAATTGTAATTATCTTTTAAAATATTTCCATTCCATAATTTCTATATTTGTAAAACAGAACAATTCTCCATTGGTGACAATTAACATTTGCATTATCAGCTATTAATATTTTTATTGGATCACCCTTTTTTGTTCAGCCATTCGATGAGATAATGCGGGTAAAAGAACCTACGATACGTTTTCATCGTATCATATTTCAATTTCTTTTGTGAAAAGACCTTACGGATAAATATCATTAAAACGAAAAGCTGGAAAAATTTATCACAAATTAAAAAAACTGGAGAAATTTGTGTGATAACTAGGCTTGCCAGCCGTCCTCCTTTGCGGAGGACAGTCTTCCTTTCGTAAGAAATTTCCTCCATCCTCCACGAACATAAAAATGTCCTCCACCAGCAAAATAAATATCATATTTTGTGCGACCCTGAAATGTAAATAACAAAGAGAAGGACTGGAAAAGAAAGACAGTTTATTCGGGGCTAATTATTTCACCGTTTTAGATTTATTATCAAATTATTACCAGGTAGCGATGAGTCAAGAATACTCCAGATTCAATACCCATAACCACTTTTTTTACTGCTGATCGACATTATCAGTTAAATTTTGAATTGATTAGTGGACGAGACTAATGAGGAAATAGTGGTATATCTAGATGATATAATAATCCCAAGTAAGATGATCGTAGAGGGAATGGGAAAAATAGAGTGGTTGTTAGATAATGGTAATCATGGTCTGTCGATTAACCTGGAAAATAACAATTTTGAAGACATGAAGTGTTAAGATCACGAGTTAGACCCGGAAATAAAAAACAGATGCCGATGTAAATTTTATACAGCTGAAGAACAGAACTCAGATATGACTACAGTTTATGGGATTGACGGGATTCTTTCGAAAGTTCATTAAACAACTTTAATATTGTTGCAAAACTTTGGAAGCGCGGTACCGTGTTTATATGCTAAATGAGTGAATCGCAAAACGTTAGCAATATGTGACCCTAATTTAGAACATGAAGTGGTTACCGATGCTTGGCCGATAGGGTTAGTTGGAATTTTGTTGGAAGTCTATAAGTATAAAAAAGACGACCTGTAGCCTATTTAAACAGACAGACCACTCTATGTGAAGAAAAGTACCATTCATACGAATTGGAAGCCTTCCTTAGCCTTCGTCGTTTTACAAAGTTGTTCAACAAAAATAAATTTAATACCAAAAATTTCAATCTGATGGCTAAAATTTGCAGATTACGATGTTTTCATGGAATATCGGCTAGAAGTACAAATGAAGCATGTGGTGAGTCGGAATACAAACGGTACGAAAGATTTGATGCATCCGGCTAGTTTAGATATTTATAAAATGACTAATGGGGAACACGATGAGCTTGATGGTATGCACCTATTGAACGAGGATCTTAGGGAAATATTTATTACGTTGAAACGACCACATCAAATTACAGATTTTTGGCGAATAAATGCCAACTTGTTTGTAAGCCTTACGCAAGGCGCATAAATGTGTCATTATTAGAATGATCAAGTGGAGATTCGCCTAACTAAATCACGACTATATGGGATATGTGGAATTTAGAAGGCAATAAGGAATATTTCCTTATACGCTTATACGTGTAAGTTGTTTCAAAGCTTTTGCGAAGACAATGACATAAAGCATGTGATAAACGCAACCGCAACGCCGAGAGTGAATGGCCAATTGAAAGGAGATATAACTGCACAATACTATCAATCCTAAGATAGTATGGTCATCAAACGACGTACCAAATTCAACTACTGGAAATTTGCCACAATATTTAGTTTTGACCTAAAACCTAATGATTATATTGAAAAACAAATTATTACTCGCGCTTTTACAGACAAAAATCCAATTGCTGAATTCATTGAACTAAAAAAAATGGCTGTTAAGAAAATGAATCGAGCTGCGGTCAAAGAGATGTTCGATAGTGATCACCGGAAACCAAGGAACTATAAAGAGGGTCGATTTTTAATGAAAGTTTATTTTTATGAAACGTTTTTAACGCCCCTATGACGTTTTTAACGTCGACAAAAGTAGATTGAATTATGAACTACTCGGAAATTGAATTTAAAGAAATTCTTCGGCACATATCGACGAAAAGGTCGTCTTGGACTTACCAAACATGTTTTGGAGTGTTTACAGCAAAAGTTTAACTGTCTTCCTCTGAAATTTCCAAAGGTGATAAGCCTAGTGATAACCGAAGACCGGAGTTGGAGATATACCAAAAAATCCGGAGTCTCCGGGTAAAAATCTCGAGTTGGCAAACCTGACTCAAAAATTCCTAACTTTAGTGTCCTTCTTGACGGCAATCAATTAAAATGAGAGAATAGAAGTCCAAGAAGTAAAATTTCTTCGAGTCCTGCTAGATCCTAAAATGACTTTCCAAAATCATATGAAAGCCATTTGTCTTTCGACAATAAATTGTTGTTACTTTGAATGTAATTTTGTATGGATCACCCATTTGAAGAAATGCGGCTACCTCCCACAAGAAAAAAACAGAAATTATCCAAAACTAATTTTTGAAATTAATCCTCAACGTCCCAAAATGGTACAAACGATAAATTGTATTTGTATAATCAATTTCTATAAAACGATAAAAAAAATAAACTTTTGGAATATTTTATATTTTGTAAATAAGGCTAGAGCCTCCCTAGCACTAGATCAGTGAAAATAGCTTAAATTAACACATTTAAGTCAGCCATATAAATTTTAGGTCGCTTATTACAGCACATTAAAGTTATTAAAGTTATAAAGTTAAGAAATTAATTTCTTTGTTTTGAAATTAAAAAGCTTAACGGTAACTCAACGGTCCATAAGCAAAACGACTATCTGTATTATCTTTATTTTTGAAACAGTTAGTCAACAATTGACTCTCCTCCTCTTGCCCCAAACTAAAAGAATATCGATAAAAAAGGAGTAGCAAATATTTTTCGGCATTTTAACAAAATAAAAGCGCCGGATGCCGATAACATAATTATACTATTTAGTAATAGTTCAGTTAAAAATGGCAAAAAATATGAAAAAATATTTTTTTAGTAAATAGTTTCCATCTGCTATATCGAACTCCTCATAACTTAACTATCGTTCTTAACGTCTCACAATACCCCAATCATATCATTTTTTGTATGCCATTTTCAAAAGGTTCTAAATTAAAGTTTTTGTCTCCAATTGAAAAATTATGAAAAATAAAAAAATTTCCAATTTATTATTCATAAATAGTATAAATATAATACGAACTACATCAACATAAATATTTCGGTGAACATCATCAATTTAATACAACAAAAAAATGTTTTTTTGCCATTAATTTGATCCAAATAATTTAAAATTTAAATTTGATTTGGAAATTGTAAAAAATAAACCAAAAAAAAATTATATTTGATGAATCTTAGAAAATAAATTCGTTAAGACAGATATCGTCGAACAATCAATATTATATGATGCATAAAATCATCATCAACAACATCTATCTTGAAAATTCACCTGTTTTCCCAAGGAATATCAATTTGATATTTCAATTAATTGATTGATTTCTTATACTCTGACTTCTCTACATATCTTAAGTACTTTTTGACAAAGTTCTTCAAACAATAATAAAAAAAAAAACGAAATTAATAAAAAATGAAGACGACAAACGACGATAAGATTGAAGGTTGATTTTAAAATGGATAATAAGAATCGCAATCAATTTGATGAAATAAAAATTCTAATGTGAAGATTTTTTGTTGATATGAAAATTTGCAATATTAACAACAAAAACTAGTTCGGAAGACGGCGCAGGTGGTGATTTCTGGGAGTTTATGTCTTTAAAAGATGAATTGGTGATTTGCATATATTTATACAAATATATGTACAGTTGGTTTATAAAATTTTCATTTCAAACAAAATAAATTTTCAAATTTATTTTCAATGGACTCCTTTTGTGGAACATAATTTAGTGAGTATTTTTTTTTTGAGGAACATAATATAATAAAAGAAATGTTATGTGTAATAATATACTTTTTTTAGATTTTTAGGCCACGAAGAGTTTTTTTGAAAATTAGCGATTAATTTTCGCCCTGGTTAGCACCGTTCGGTCAATTAAAAAAAAACCCACGAAATAATAAACAAAACATTGGAAACAACTTTTCTTCCATTTAAAACCACAGAGGAGTTGATTGATTGATGAGACCAAGTGCTTGTCAAGTGTTCCGGTTAACGCCGGTCCTATTCGCACAGCCTTTTACATTTAACAAACGGTAGGATAGGAGGGAGATTCATATACTTATATTTCTATAACTATATTTTCATTCATGATAGAAACGACCCGGTTTCAAACACCTCATGATCATTACGGCACAATTCTATTCTATTTTTGTGGTGTAGGGAGAGGAAATGTATGTCAGTAATGAATGAACGCTTATCAGCAATTTCAGTGTGCCACCATTCAACTGTAATCTGAAAAAAAACGAGGTGGCTGTGTCGTCTGCACGGCCGTAGTGATACGTGATAACGTAAATATGTAGTGTGAGAAATGATAGATATGGATTTATTAAAATCGATCTATTTATTACTAGCAATCGCGCCATCGGCGCTGTACAAACGATTAAGTATTGATCGATGGTATGAGAAATACGATATGAAGGGCAAGGTCTCTGCGGTGATGTTCCTTTTTTGTTTCTTTTTTGAAATTTTAAAACTGGCTACCGTTCTGTCATAGTCATAAAGAGCGGCATAAAGAACGATTCTTGTATTTCAGTAAAACTACACTAAATATGTAAAGTGACATCTATTGCTATTAATATGTACTACTTTATATTGTTTCATTTCACACATATTTTTATGTAATTCGCCTCAATGTATGCATTATTGTAATACGAACTTTCATTTGAAAACAAATAATTGCAATAATTAGACAATTAGAGAGACATTCGGACTGTATAATTTGAAATTTATGTTTTTGTTTCTTAATTATAATTAATGTGGATATTAATTATTTTAATTTTATTTTAATTAAATCGCACTGTTCTTTACGCAAATTTTGACACCAAAATTGGTTCGATCAGTTAATGCATTCTCTCGCTAGCATGTTAAATCGCTCTAATCAGAGGTTCGCAGTGTGCCCTCTTCCGCCTCCTGTTGACCACAATGTGCAAATACAAAGAATAATGCATCGAGATTAAAAATAAACTTACGCAATGATATATTTAGAATGAAGTAATAACTTATATTTAATGAGTAGTCTCCATGCAAACAAGGACAAATTCGATTTTTTGAACATGCTAGCCTTAGTTCTGAGTTTAAAAACGTTATCACGTTAAAAAATCCCTAAAAACAAAATCTATTAATGGACTAGTTTATTCAAGCTGTAGACTGTAATAAATTAAATTAATTTTCACCTGAAAATCATAAATAATTAATCCATAATATAATAACACAATAATATAATAATATAATTTTTCCAATCCCATTGAATAATTCGATCATAACCTATTAGTTTATTATTTAGAAATGACATTCATTACTCACTGCACGTGAGTAATATGCAAAAACACTCATGGGTATACAGAAATCATGAGTTTTTAATATAAAAAACAGTTTTTAATGTTTGATAAGTAGGCTATGAATTTTTTTTTATTGAAAATTGACATTTAGTGTTAATTTATTCAATCGCAATAATTTCATATCTTGTTTTAACAATTTAGATTGTCTCTAAAATATGGATTCTGACTCGGAAATGGAGCAAATTTGTACACCACCTGAGATTCGACAAATAGCAACAGATACATGCTTAGATTTGTTACCTCAAAAATCCAAAAAGAAATATGAAAACACTTATAGAGTTTTCATGGATTGGAGGGATAAAAAACAAGTAACATCTTTTTCAGAAAATATTTTAATAGCATATTTTGTTGAATTGGGAGATAAATATAAGGCTTCATCATTATGGGCTACATACTCAATGCTTCGCAGTACTCTGAATATTAAGAAAAGTGTGAATATTGCAGAATACTGCAAATTGAGAGCATTTCTAAAAAAGAAATCGGATGGATATCAAGCCACGAAAGCTAAAACTTTTACAACGAAAGAAGTTAAAAAATTTATTGATGAAAGTCCTATTGGTATATATCTTGCAACAAAAGTAAGTAAACTTTAATTAGAAATATTTTTATCAAAAAGATGTTAGAATTATAATGAATTCGAAATTCCAGGTTCCAATGATTATGGGGATTTTTGGAGCATGTCGCGCAAATGAATTACATGCAATGGTCAACGATGACTTGTAAGACCTTGGATCAGCGTATTTGGTAATCGTTCCAAAAACAAAAACTAATTGTATTAGAAAAATCATGATAATAGGCAAGTACTATACATTAGAAAAAAAATATGCCAAGCCAACTAATATTAATTCAAAATCATTTTTCTTAAATTACCAGAAGGGTAAATGTACATCCCAAAATATTGGAATAAATAAATTTGGCAGTATGGGAAAAGATATTGCAAATTATTTGAGACTCCCTCATCCCCATGAATACACTGGCCACTGTTTTCGACGGTCATCCGCTACCATTTTGGTCGAAGCAGGAGGTAGCATGACGACGCTAAACCGTCATGGAGGCTGGAAATCGATTACAGTTGTCAAGGGATATATTAATGAATCAATTAAAAACAAAATGGACACCAGTAATAAAATCTACGAATCAGTTAATCAGCCAAGCACAAGCACGTTTACGCAAAAATCATCAACAATCAATGAAAATTAAATGTTGACTCAAAACCCACATTTACTTTCAATAACTGTGCAAATGTAACTATTCACATAAATTCAACTATGAATGATACTTAAAATTTATTCATATTAGAAATATAAAAAAAAAACACGTTAGAATTTATGAATTGAATTTTTTAAATAATCATTGTTACCTTACCTATAATATCCAAAAATAAAAAACAACTAAAATGTTTCATATATTTAATTGAACTATTTACATGTTCGGAGTTGTTGTTGTTCATTACCCAAAAACCTGCAATTACTCAATAGTATTGGGAAAAGTATCGTATGTAATGTGCGAGTAATAGTTAAGACTCCCTCAGGACGAAATACTAAACTCGCTACGCTTGTTTCGCAACATCATCCCTTAGGAGTAATAACATTCATTACTCGCTCATCAAATAATGTACTATTCTACAAGCCGTATGCTGCAATAAATTGGAATAGGTTATACCTGAAATGTACATTTAATTAATTTATTACATCATTAAAAATATAAAATTATACAAATTTTAATATAAATTAGATTTAAAAAAAATTGATTAAACATTACAAATCAATTGAATTAACCATTTTATGACCAGTACGTCACGTAATCGCCGAAAATCTAATTATCTTTCCTTCTTCCATTGGTTTTGGAATCTACCTGGTCGATTGTGAAGTGCTTATTTAAAAATCCCAACTGTCTTTCTTTTGAAATATTGGTACGAATCTTTTCAGAAGTAACTTTTCAAACTCTTTGAAAGTTACTGTCAAAAGTGATGTTGGTTTGAGAATCATGATGACTTAAGGCACCTTCCACAATTTGGGTACATATTAAAGTTTAAATGCCGCATTTATTTATTTAATGATCTTATAATAATTTCATTTTTTGAGAGTTCTTTCAGCACCTTTCCTGTTATTAATTTTGATTCTTGATTAAGATTGGGTTTTCCTCGTTGACTGTCCAAAGGTTTAATTATATTTTCCAGATGTGCAGCAAATCTATCGTTCGTAAACCTATCGTTCTAGCTATATCTGTGGTATATTTTTTTTTACAAAATGTTTGATATTTTGCTTCACTATGACTGCACTGCCATCTCTGGCTGAGTTGCTTCGATGTATGGTTTGGTAAACTGATATCTTCTAAATTTAGTTAATGATTCTTTGGTGAAATGTGCTTCTGATATAAGGCAAATTTCTTTTTTTTTGTATTCGGAATTAACTGTATGTACATAATGAAAGCTTTTATTATGTTAAAGTCAATTTAGGTTCTAGCATAATGTTTTAAAATACTTGCATATTTCTTTGTTTAGGAGGAGGGAACTACCCCTTTACATTCGATCCGTTGTAACTAACAGCTTCACGACTTGTAACTGCAGTATTATTATTTATGTTAATTGTTTTTGTGTTTTTGCCGTTCTCAATTTACTGCCTTTAACTCTCTACAATTCTAAGAATCGCTAAAATCAACACAAATTACAAAATGGAATCTGCTAAAACTGCTATGTAGAATGTTTGATGAAATATTTGGAATATAGATGGATTTTAGTAGAGCATATGACCTTGACTGCTATTGGCTAGTAATATTCAATATTATAGGGATAAACAAATGAATAAGAAAACGATATAAGAACCACTTGTTTCCCATCTTCTCATCTTAGACCAACTGTACCTTCTCCTGAACATACATATATATTTATGTCTAATTCATTCATTATTATTATTTTTTTTATTCTTATTTAAAACATTATTTTGCTTGTTGATTTTATTTTATGTATTCAATAAAAATAAAAATAATTGGGAATATATTTTTTATTTTATAATTTGATTGCTTGATTTACAAATATAATAAATAAATTCATTCTATGCTATACATATTATTATAATTGACAAGCCATTTGCCAATACAATTTTTTTGTTTTTAGTTTTTGAAGTTCAAACGAAAAATGTGCGGCCATCAAATATTGTGTGTGTGGGAAAATTGATTACAACATGTCCGTCTGTGGATGATGGTTTTACATATAACATCATTAGTTTGTGTCGATGTGGCTAATTAGCACAGTATTTCGTTTCCAACTAAAAATATCATTTAAATTATTATCCTCGATAATTGACAGTAATTAACAATCTAATAAGCTCTATTCGAAATATTCAATCTATCATAACAAAAAAAAAAAAAAATTATGTATTACTAACAAGATAACAAGAGAACTAATATAAATATCCATCCACCTATATATTATATCTATAACCATAAGAAGACGGAAAGACGAAACCCAACAATCAAATACAACAACAAGCCTGAACTTTTTTTTAATTTTTTTGTTCTAAAAGTTAAAACAAACAATCCCACCCAGGAATATAAATTAAACAGTATGACAGCGAAGATAAAAAAAAACGAAACCAACCTTAAGTAATAATTATCTTTAAGAAGAGAGTATAAAAAATGAAATCTTCCCAAAAAACAAAAAAAAAAAAATAATTTTTAAATTTATTAACAATCAACATGATGAGGTCTTCAACACATCTCGCAGCTTATTATCATCATCGTTCTTCGTTGATTTCTTATTTTAATTTTTTACTCTCGTGAAGATTATATTTTGCTGTCTACTTCTTATTCGTTTTATTGTTGTTATTATGATTATTTGGAAAATTCACTCCTCACACACCGCATAAATATTAAACGTGAGATGTTTGATTGATGAATTCTGGAAATTATGGTTTAATGTTGTGGGTGGAAAATCAAATTTTAGGTGACCAAAGCATTTCTTTCCCAATATTTGAACAAAGAATCTAAACTTATTTGCATAAAACTAATATAATACCAAACAATGTTTTTACAGGCCATTACTGGCCTTGGGTTCAGTTTATAAACTCTGCATTGAAACAATTTCTTGTATTTCAATTTTTCGACTACACTGCAGACAACTGTTTTTATGACTTTTCCTAGTTGTGCATCCAAAAACAATCCGAGAAATTTGAACGAACTAACAATTTCAATAGGTATACATAAATCATTACACCTAGACTCATTACAAGAGAGTGAGTGAAGAACCATAGGAGTAGGAATTTCAAATGCACTACTCACATAAAAATTCATTACTTTTGATTTTCACCAACTTTTCACCGCTATAGACATAACCTATACGGACACTTTGCAAACGATTTTGCAAATAAGATTTGAAAAAATGTAATGTAATACCTCTAAACCCGATACGATTTGCTAATAAAATATTATGATTGCCAGTTTCAAATGCTTTAGAGAAGAGAATGAATAAAAAGCAGCAGCCTTTAGATTATCATTTAAATGTTGATGTAACGACGATAAAAATGAAAGTAGGGTTTTCTCAGTAGATGCATTTTTTGTAAACCCAAACTGCTTCCCGTCTAGAAAATTGATTTTATTTAACTATTTAACAATACCCTGGATTTAATAAGTTTTTCTAAAATTTTTGAAAAGGTACTTAAAAGTGTGATATGCCTATAGTTATTAGGATCAAGCTTTGCATATTTTTTAAAAAATGGTATTACAACTCCCACTTTTAGTTTGTCAGGAAAGACTCCCTTTGCCAAGCTCAAATTAAATATGAATGCCAAAATATGAACAATACTTAAAATCACTTTTTTAATCACTAAATTCGAAATGCCATCAATACAAGCAGAGCTACTAGGCTTAAGATTAATGGCAATATCCACAATTTCTGATTCGAAAAATAGGGTAAAAGAACAAGCTGGAGCTATACTCGTGCACATGAATAAAACGATCCTTGATGGCATCCTCAAACACTATGTCTTCAATACCACTAGCAAGAATGTTATGGGGTATACAAATAGAATGATCGTTAAAAACTTCAGCAATCTTATGAGGGTCTGTGACTAAATTATTGTTACCTGCATCGATAGATGTTACAAGCTGCACTAAATTTATTTTTGAAAAACGATTCTTTAACACGCAGAACTAAAACTTTTATTTCCGAAATAATAGCTACTAATATTTTTTTAAGACGTAATTCATTCGTTTGATTTCTAGCCGATCTTTTAGCTAACCTATACCGAAAATTAATTAAATTTAACAATGCATCAGTCATCCAAGGCTTTAATTTACAATTCTTACGTTTAATTTTAAACGTAGATTTAATTTTGGTTAAAGTAAAAATAAATTTCTCAATAAAATTAGAGTAAGCCATGTTTGGATCAACCGCGCAAAAACCTGAATTCCAATCATCCAAGAACAAAGCTTCTGACAGCGCAGCATAATGTATAACGGTTTTATGAAGCGCAGGTTTAAACTGCCGATTTAGTTTTCTAGAATTAAACAAGCTCAAGAATAACACAATGGTATTATAATCCGTCACATACAGATTTAAGTTTTATACAACAAGATTGTATTGTAGACTATGTGTTGTTGCGAAGACGTGATCAAGGCCAGCGTCCGGTCTAGTAACGTTATTCAAGATGGAATCCAAACCAAAAGACCCACACAACATCAAATAATCATCCTTCAACTGGGAATCTTTCAGTAAGCCAAAATGGATATCGCCAAGTAAAATTTTATGCTTCGATCGATCTGATTCCAGGCAATCATTTAACTCTGATATAAAAGTGTCAAAATTACATGAATGAAATCGGTATATCAATATGCAAGAAATTTGTAAATTACCAAAGTGGATAGTTATGCAAAATTTAACGAACACACACTATGGATAATGGGTGACCGCACAAAGACAGCGACACCACCAGCCCTATAGTGATCATTACAGTTAGCATAAAATGTGTAGCCTTCCAAATTATAATTTTTTATTTCGGAACTTAAAATCCAGGTTTCTGTTAACAAAATAATATTAACATCGATACTTAATGCTTGTAAATGAAATAATAATGAATCAACATTTTTACGTATGCTTCTAATGTTTTGCAATACAAAATTGTAACTAATATCCTCAACCATCATAACAAGGCCTTAAAAAAAGTTTAATTCATTCATATATTCCGATACAATAAAAAAATAGAAGCAAACATATGGACCATACTTCATAAAAAGTTTACGAATACAATCAAAAATATTTAGTATACGTAAGTGTACGTTTCCACCAAAAAGTTGGTTGTTTTTTTTTACATCGCACCTCACACGGATAGTATACATTCTCACAAAAATTGCGTCTCAACACAAAATTTATTACCTACACATGCAAAACAAAAAACAACCGATTTGTAGAAAAAACAACCTATTTGTACTAATGAAGAGAACTTTTGCTGTTGTTTTTTTTACATTGGTTCTAAAATATAAAATTTCCTCTAGGAAATTTTATGGGCAACCCTCCATTTATTTGAAAAATGTCATTATCATGTATTTTTGTTGCGATTCAAATTTAAATAAAAGTTATTTATTTTTTTAAAACACTAAAAGCCATTTATTTTTTATTAAACTTTAAACATTTTAGATTTGCAGGCATTTATAATAAATTTTTATGAAAAAATCAACGTTAAAATTCAAATATTTAAATTTATGATTCTAATACATAGAATTTTAATACACATACATAAAAAAAATTAAAATATTTCCCTTTATAAAAAAAATAACCGATTTTTTGGTCGAAACCAAGAGTAAGAAACAAAAGAGTACTAATATTACTAAAAGCAGCATTTTAGTACTAATTAAACCAATATGAACCGTAAGTAAGATTAGTAATAACCACATTAATAAAAACAAATATAAAAGTAAAGATTACAACCCAATTTCTGAAAATGTTAAAAATAAAATTAAAATTCGATCTAGCAAGAGCGCCACATTAAAGAGTGTAAATATCACAAAAATTAAATTAAAAAAACAAGTATTTGAACCGTACAACATAAATTGTTCAAAAATTCACAGAAAAAATTTAATTTTTTGTAAATCGTTATAAAAATAAAAAAAAGGACTAACAATATTATAAAAAGAAAACTAGTACTCATTCTATCGAAAAAATAGTACTACAAGAATTACTATAAAATTTAAAATTATAATTCCAACCCTAGGATTGAAATTGACAGCTTAATCATTGTCATTGAAAATAAAAACAAAAATAAATAGTGAACAGCTGCTGTAAAGTAAACAAAGATTAAAAAAAAGTTTATACTTTTTTTTTATTTTTTTTATTTTAAATAAATTGACTTTATTTATTTTATTTTATTACATTCTAGTCTCCTGGACTAATGAGCAATTTGTTTCTGACTTAATTTACTAAGATAATTATATCTATGACTCCACCCATTGGCGTTTCACAGTTTCTGGTAAGTTGTTGTTTATACCACATCATTATTGTGGATCTAAATCAGCAAGCCACTGTTTGTTCTAACAATTAAACCAGTTCAAAGGGTTTGGTTCTTTTCAGTCTTCGTATAATATTGGTGTTGGTTAACAGCTGAATTGCCTCTATATTGAAATGTAGCTGGAGTCTTTTTTCGTGTTTCCTTGCAATTTTTTAAATTTTAATTGAAACGGGATCCATTTTAAGGTCTCTATGTAGATCACTATTCCTGACGTACCATGGTGTATCGACGATGTTCCTTAGTACCCTGTTCGGAAACCTTTGAATGATATTGACGTTGCTGGGTTTTGTACAACCCCAGAGTTCTATACCATAAGTCCATATTGGTTTCAGTATTTGCTTATAAAGTAGCAGCTTATTGTATGATGATAGAGAAGAGTGTCTGCCTATCAGCCAATGCATTTTTTTATATTTTAGTTTTAGTTCTTCATTTTTCTTTTTGACATGGACCTTCCATCTAAGTTTAGCATCCAGGGTCATGCCTAGATACTTAGCTGTGTTCGCATACGGTATTATTTCTCGATTTATTGAAACAGGTATATGTTCAACTCGTTTGAACATATGATTTTTCATCTCATGCATGACTTCTTTTGATGAAATCAATAGAATTTCTTAACTTTCTTTTTCAGATCCCATCGTTATTATTTGAAATTCTAAAGTTTGACCATCATGTGATTGGAGGTGCTCCGCGAAACATTGAACTTTATCTTCGTTATTTCGAGCCCATTTCCCCCCTTCTATTCTTATTGGAGGGTTTTGCATTGTTGGTCTTTTAATTTTTTTGTTTGCTTTCCAAAGTGAATAATCAGTCCTGCTATCATTAGTTAGTTTTTTCGACAGTTACTGATTGACTCATCTTTTACTTTTTGGATTTCCTTTCTTTAACTTAGTTTTATATTGAGGAGCTCTTATTTGCTGCCATATTCTTCTCGCTCTTCTTTTTTTTGCCAAGAGTTTTCTAATTTCTTTAGGGTAGTTGTTTCCTGTTAATTTATATTTAATTTTTGGGGTACTTTTCCAGGCTGATTGTTGTATATCATTTACAAATTGTTAAACTTCGTTTTATAATTGCTGGTCATTGTTAGCCTAGAACCTCAATGGACATTTTTTGCATTAAAAACTCCTCCAATTATGTATCTTTTTCCTAGTTTACTGAAGAATTCGATATGATGTTTGATTTAGTGCGTGTTTCAAAGGGCAATAAGCTCTAAGAACACTAACATAATTATTTTTCGGTTTGAAGTTAACAGCAGTTGCTTGTATTTCAACTGTTTTATATATCAGCTCTTCGTGAATATTTCAATCAGTATTTATGCTGATACCGAGAGCTTTATATTAATGTATTACTTATCAAAATAACTTCACGACCACAGTGGCGATACAATTATATGTATTAATTTGATTTCAAAGGATAATATTATAATTCTTTATGGTTCCTATTTAATAAATTTTCCTAACTTATGTTATCCGAAAACATTAAGATTTAAATATGCTAAAGCATAGAAACCAACAATAAAAAAATAAAAATAAAAATTAAGTCGAAAATAAGTTTCGAAAGAAATTAAAATATTTGCAAACCGGAAAATTTATAAACTTTTTTTTTTGTTTTTTGTAAATTATTTAAAGAAAATGTTTGTTTATTATTATTTATGTTTTCGTAAAAATAAAGGAAATATCTAATTGAAATTTGTACCAAAGTTAAAATTTATTACTAAGAAATTCATATATATATACATAAATCTTTATAGCAGTTGGAATTGGTTTCGAAATATAGGATACGAATTTTAAATACCGGAATGAAATCGTTCAGCACTAGTAATCTTCGTAGTTAGAAATTAATTTTGTGATGTCTTGTCGTATAGATCGACATATTCCCTATAAAATGGGCATGTTAAATTATAAAATAATTGAAGAATGTTTTCCCTGTATTAGTCTTTACCATTTTTACAAGGTGCTATTTCAAGCTTAACTTGTGCCTGTACATCTTTACCAATGTTTGATGGTTTCTTAATCTAAAATGTTAGTCCATATTTTCTTGTGGTTAAAAGGTACGACCAGTTTGAAATGTTAACGAACTTCAAACTTTTATGTTAGTGGTTATAGTTCGAGTTTTTTAATAGATATATAACTAAATACTCTTCTTTGTTATAGCCTTAGTTGGTTTTGCCTGACATAACTAATGAAGTTTTGAAGTAACTAATCTACAAAGAGAAGTAAGTCAAGAGGATGTACAAGCAGGCTTTCTCCAAGCATTGGATCAGTTGGATCAATTAACCAATTTTTAACATTTATACCGTAGTGACTAACATTACCATCATGTTGGTATGTGTACAATAATGTACTTAAAATAGGAACAAAATCAAGAAAGAGTGGCAAATACTAGTGTCTAAAACCTCAAATCTTTAATGGTGATCTTTCGGTAAAATGTCTTTAACGGGTGTTGTGCAATACTTGTAATACTATGCGTATTTGCAGTTGTTACGATATCTCGCATATACTTTTATGAAAATATGTAAATACTTTTGTGTCAAGATCGTAATGCGTTGGTAATCTGCGTTGATATTCATTGAAAGTTCGTGATATATTACCATCGTAAAATCCCTAAATAATTGGTAAACTATACCAAGAGTAAAATCCCTAAATGGATATCAATATACCTCTAAATTTAACCGGAAAACTGTGTCATTATAATATTCATTTTCTTAAATTATTTATAATTTTTGATTCACAACACTGACACAACACTATAGACAATTTCTCAAAACTAATGAAAATATTTAATTTTTGTTTTTCAATATTTAAACAAAGGAGTTGAAAATCATCGCCTTCTGTTTTACTGATTAAAATCAAATAAGACTAAGATGGTTGCATTCCTTTAAATATTTTGGAAGTTACAGTTTAATATTTGTACTTTTTCCTGAAAAAATTCTATTGTAAACACTAAATTGACTTGATCAAGTTTTACAGAGTGCAACAATGAGATTGTGTGAGATTCGCTTATTCTTGCAAAACAAGGTGCTATAAATTTATTTATATTCATTTATGTTCACAACAACAGTTTCTGACCTATGGCTGTTGATCTATAAGCTCAAAAGTCGTTTTTTTGTTTGATGATGGAATAAAATTCTCAATCTGATCAAATAATTTGTTTGAATTTTTTGTGGAGTTTCAACATCATACATTTTTTGAATTCTCACACTTTCGTCTTTATCGGATAAATCAAACGTTTTGTAGTTTATACGCAGACTTTTAGATCGACTTTTAAGTTATAGTTAGATCCATGTTATTTATGTCCGTTGAAGGCTCAGTTAACTGTCGGAGTTTTTTTTTAATCAGACTTTATTTCTTGACTTTTATTAATTGACTTTTACGCCTAAAATATATATATATCCCACCTATATATTTGTTTTATGTAGACAATGAATAGTCACGAAAGTCAAATTAAGAATTCGGCGCTATTTTCAGTCATTAGATAAATTTTTTCAAAATATTCAGATTTGTGGTTACTGGGAAGGAAATCACAACAGCAAACATATATTGAGCTGTATCATCATTTATTAGATATAAAATGCTTGCCGCTTACTTATAACCATCCCAACAAACGCTTCGTATGATATCAAAAAACCCTAACCGGACTACATGGGTTGTCTGATTCAAAGCATTATTATGTTGCGTTGTGGTGATGTATTGGAGACGGTGGTCATGTCGTGAATTAAAAACCCAGCTGTTAATGTCTAAAATACGAGTTAAAAGAATATAGGCTAACAATTCCAGCCCTTGAACTTAAATGCAGCACTATTGTTGGCAAAATTAATAAAGCACGTGCGAGATACCACGCACTTTTGCATTAAGATCAAACCAAGCGAATTTAAAATTTTCGAGGCAAATATAATTTAAACAATCCATAAGATATACCATTTGGCATCATGTGGAATCTTAACTATAACTTATAGTGGTAACAGAATGGCGTGTCGCCATTGTTAAGTAAAATGACTCAACATACAAACGGCCAATAACAAAGCTTGCAATGCTCCCTATTAATGATGAACCATCTTTACAGTCAACTCCGTTGGCAAAAGCATTAACACATAATGATAATATTACAAACTTAACAACCTAACACCTAGACAATAACCATAGCGTCGAGCCAAAGCTATAGGAAGAAACAAAGCTTTAGAACTACCTAGCCCAAAAAAAACAACATTTAATGAGTCGACATGCACGTACTGCGAATTAGTCAAGTTATAAATCATAGCACTGGACTTGACTTAAATCATGTGTAATAACAATCAACCCCTTCCCTAATTTTTTTCCAAGTAGAACGACACACTGTCATGTGAAAATTAAATAAAGATTATTCCATAGTAATTTAGTAGGGAATGGGGATAAAACTCAGTAATATGGATTATCCCGACGATATGTGCCTATACTAACTTATAAAAAAACCGAGCTGGAGCAAACTCAATAAACATATTGCTGGTAAAACTTCAAACCATCAAAAAATTTGGGAAATAAGAGCAATAGCGCAAAATAGAGTTAGATGGATCAACGAAAAGCCATGATCACCGACTTTGAGAGGTTGGAAAATGGCGGATGAATCGATGGATTTGATGTTTCGATTTGGTTACAAAATGTAAAATTGTATGTCAGCGAATGAGAGCTATTAGATTTTTAAGCATGATACGAAAGAAATGGCTATTGTTGAAACATTCGGAAAGTTGCCACACTCCTGTGACCGAGAAGTACCAGGGCTGAGCCATTGAAGTTTTTTTAATTAAAAATCATACATATACACATACAGACGTATTAAAGAACAGAACAAAATAATCGGTTTTTAAATGTCATTTGGTATTATCTAAGCGTTGCATCATTGAGTGCTCAAAGAGTGCAAATTTAGCGAGCAATCTGAGTACTGTAACTTTGTTTTGTGTTGGGTCGGAAACCGTGCCGTTTTCGAAGGCCTACAACCATGACAATTGCTCAGTTAAATCTAGATGACCGATATGAAAGTATTTACAGCAATTTTTTTTGCAATTTTCATCGTTTCCTATTACAACACCGTCACTCGGAAATGATACAGTTTATTGCTGTATGGTCCTGCAATAATGGTGATTTATGAATAATCATGCGATATTAAAATAATTAATCAATCCTTATAATGCAATTGTTGGTGACCGTTATACCACCGCACAGGGAATGCATTATAAGATTATGAATATCTATATTGCATGATGGTAATACGTAATGATAATCGAAGATGGCAAAACAAATAAATTTTTAATTAATGATCGCGACTTGATATCAAAATCGCGGTACTATGCCGCCAAATAAACCCATTATTTTTTCATTATTAATAAATGCTTTAAGATGATAAACAGTTTATAGTGTGTGTCTGTGGCTGTGTATATAGGAAAACCGAAGCTATCTGCATATATACATTTTTAATAAATAAATTTCCTTATCGACCTTTACGATACTTGACATTAATTTATTATCGACGTGCAAAATATGTTGAGATGATAACACGCGAAATTTTCGACCACCAAAATTTTATAATTTTAGCGTTATGTGCTTTATAGCATTATGAATGTGTCGGATATAATTATAATATATATAAACGGATTTTACAGGCCATTGCTGGTCCGTACCGTATAGCAACAATCAGGCTCCTTCGGTTTCAATACCAGGTTTTTGTTTCTTCTATTCCTTTACTACTTCAAATTGGAAAAAATCATATTCTAAAGATTAGGTCCACCCAATCTTAAACCCCATATAGAACTTGCTTGGCCGGCTCTTAAGGCCGATGAATTATGAATCTAATGTATAAACATTTCAATGCAGTATTTATGCTGATACCGAGAGTATCATTTATATCAAAGTAATCAAAGTAAGGTGTCATCGGTTTGATTCTATTTCTAGAACAAACCTCATTGGAAATTTACCACAAGTATATTTTTTAATTTTAATATTTAATAATTTTTAAAAACCACTTCTAAATCGTACAACAAAGCAAAGATGTCAGAAGACACACAAGGGATATTTCGCCATCTTTGTTTACATGACAAATTGAACGAGTCTTGGCTAACAATGGTCTAGACGCATTTTTGTTAGTCGATGGTGGAAAAATAAATAAATTCAATAGTGCAAGTGGAATTTTTCAGTCAAGTTTAGTGTTACAGGGTATTTAAACGTAAAAAGTTTGTTTATAGTGTAGTGAAACTAGAAAAACAAAAGAAAATTATTAAAATAAATGATTATACTCTATTTGGCAATTAATGACATGGCAGCAAGTGGTAGAATTAATCGATCACCTTGGTAGCAAAGACACAATTGATGTTTTTATTCACCAAATCAAACATTGAACTTAAAATGTACACTAGTGCAAATATACATGTTCATTAATAGGAATAGGAACTGTCAAATGTTAACTGTATTGATGGTTATTTGTAAAAACAAATTTTATAAGATATATATTATGTTTTTGTATTTACTTTTATTTGTATATTTAAAAAAAAATTAATTTGACAATTTAATTTAATTATTATTATAGAATTATTAAGTTATATTATTTTACACATTTTTTGGTTTTGGTATTGTCTATAAATGCGAGTGTAATTTTGGTTGTTCCTTTAGGCACAGCGTTGCGTTTACGGGTCAGTTTACGAAGGCTTTGTAATGCTAGACTGTTCGTGGCCGTTACACTAAAGGCGCTTTTATGGTTGCGTTCGTTAGAATTTTTTTCAGTATTTTTTTCACAAGTTGGTTCAACCATTTGTTGGGCGTGCAATTTTGATCGTTGAAGAGATCGAAAGTGTTTTTGTTCGATCTTTTTAGTTTTTGAAATTTGTTTTTGTGATTTGAGCTGTGTAGTTTTGTGAGTTTTATGTGAATCGGGTGATGGGGTGGATCTTGGACTCTGTCGTTTTTCCCAGAGACAGGTGTGAGTGCATAATTTTCGATTGTGCATTTTTATTTTATTTGATAGTTTGAAAATTTTAGTTATTTTTTTAGTTCGTGGTAAACACATATTTTTTAGCAATGGACAGATAGATGTAACACAATTGTAGGTTGTTATAGTACATAGTTATAGGATATAGTTATATGTGTATATGTGCACATATGTTTATTTATATTTCGTTTTATGTGTTTATGTGTATATGATTGAATAGGTTCCTATTAGAATGTTCCTGTTGATTGTCAGTTGTGTGGAAGTGTTGATGTGTGTTCGCGGTTTGAGGTGCTGGCGTGAGGTGTGAACATGGACATTGCTTGGAATTGACTATTACTGGACAGGTTGGGGATGGTTGTGGGACGTGTGGATGGGAATGGCTTTGGTTTGTTCGTGCCAGGGATGTTGAGTAAGTGTGGTAGTTTTGATTTTGGTTTGTATTTAATGTTTTTGTATTTTAGATTTGCATTTGTTCGGTATGTATTATATTTTCAAAAATAAAAAAATAAAAAATAAATGTTTTTTTAATTTTTTTGTTCATATTTTGTATATCGTTATATGGTCGTTCGGCGAACATATTTTAAATGGTGTTATAGACAATGAAACATTTCGATTGTTTTCGATTGATTTTGATCACTTTTAACCCGCAAGAAGGGTATGTATTATATAATCAATATAAGGGGGCCATAGGCAATTTAAGGGGGAGTGGATGATGCGTTTTATTCCGATTTGCATATAGCCCAAACGCGGAGAAGTGTGAATGTACACTAAATGTAAGGAGGCAACCGGTTTGACTTTCATTTGTCCGCTGCTCGAAATGTGCAACTGTGTTTGGTTGTTGTATGAGGAGTGGAGTCACAAAGTGTAGAAGGAATTGGATTATAGGTGACAGGAGGGTCAGTGGAATTGAGTGATTTTGTTGCATAGCATAGTTGAAATATTGTTGATTAGTAACAGATTGGTACATTGTTGTCTGGATAAATTTTGTTAAATTTTATAATTTGGTATTTAATGATGGGATGGACTAATTAATTATGAATTTTAGGTGGACACTAATCCAATTTATTACAGACTATGGCTTCCAGGAATTAAATTGTATAATGATGTTATTATATTAAAAATTAATTAATTATAATTTCAGAGCAAAATTAATTCAATTTATTACAGCCAACGACTAGTTCGTTAATAGTTTTGTTTTAGAAAACCTGTGCAGATTACAGACGAATAATGGCACACTGGAGTTGTTGACAAGAGATGACAAATGACAAAGGCAGAGCAGTTCAGTAAAATTGTGATGTCTTATACTAACAGTAGTTTGAATATTGGCTATCGGGAAACCGGACCAATTCTGTCATTACTGACATACCTTGGCCGTCAAGATGTCTGGAACCGCGGGTCGATCTCAATAATTTAACTAGAATCCTACCTTATCCTTCCAAATATATGTAAAAACGGGTGTACGGTGGGCCCGGTCAATTCCGGGAGATCCTGGTTAGTCTTTGGCCGTACATTCTAAATCAATCAATCAATCAATCAATCAATCTTTGTTTACATGACAAATTGATTTGTATAGAAATAACGGTTCTAATTTACTTAACTCAAAATTTGCATTCCAAATTAGTCCTTTAAGCATATACAAATGGGTTAAATATCGAAATCAAAGCCACAGTTTAACCATCAAAATATACCGAGCTTAAAGATGCAATAAAAACAGCAGTAGACAAAGAACTTGCTAACAAATGTTTCAATACTACATTAAAAGTTAATCCTTGTGATCATTCGTCCAACCGACCTCCAAGATAACCCAAACAACATTTGGAATAAAGCTAAGCACTCGGAAAACTTAAATCAGCTCGATTCGCAAGGTGCTCCAATTAGAGCTGTAACCTTGAAGAGGTTACAGCTCTAATTGGACCAATTAGAGCTGTAACACCAATCATTCCAAATAGAAGATAACAATCAATCCGAAAATCATAGTAACAAAGAATTTCTCTGGAATTTCTAGGCATATGAGCGCGGCCCATAAGTTTTCGCAGTTTATACTGTCATATGCCTGTAGTGCGGTCTTTTCCGGCAATTCTTCTTGGTCCCAAATAGAGACGATGAAATCGTATAGATTTATTGCAAGAGTAGTGCCTCCGAGCTTAATCAATTCTGTGGGGATCCCGTCGAGACCGGGTGCCCTTCCATTTTTTTAATCTACTAATAGCTGCATCTACTTCCTCTACTGTGGAATATTCAACAAGGACCTCTTCACCTGGAGGAGCTATTGGGGGTCACTTCGTCGTTCCGATTTAGCAGATTTTGAAAGTAGGTTTGCCAAACAGAGAGAACATCAGCCACGTCTGTTCTCATCTCTCCATTTCCGTCTTTGACGGCAGTACTTCTTGGGTAGAAGTCTTTAGTTAGATTTCTATGGCGTCAGTGAAACTGTCCCATGAGTTTCCTGTTTCCGCTTGGAAGCTGATGTTTTCGACGCAAGATCTCATATCGCGCTTCTTTTGTCGAAGGTATTTGTCGTAGCTTTCCTAGTGCGGAGATATTCTGCTAGAGTGCTTTTAGTGTTGCGAGCCAACCTTTTTTTTCGTAGCTTTCGTTTATTTTCGACACTTTGGCATTGATCATCGAACCAAACATTTCGGGACCTCGGAGGCCTTCTTCCGATGGAACTATCGCCGCGGTGGTTATGGCTGACTGTATAGCGTGTCACTGCTCCTGGATGTTAGGAGTAGCTTCTTCGTTGTTATTGGCCCGGTCTAAATAATTAGTGATAGACGATTGGTAACTCTGCAGTGAAGCTTGGTCTTTTAAAGCATCGATATTCCATCGAACGATCTTTTGTGCTTGTCTGTTGAACGTAGATGACAATTTGCACTTATACTTAAATATGACAAGCACATGATCGCTGTCCAGGTCTGCACCTCTGTAAGATCTGACGTCGGATATGCTGGTGGAGTGTCTCTTAGACACCATGACGTGCTCGATTTGGTTCTTTTATCATTCGATCTCCACGTTACTTTGTGGATTCTCTTGTGTGGGACAAACGTACTTGATACAACTAAGTTTTACGTTATTGCCAGGTTGGTGACGCGTTGGTCGTTGTTGTTACTAGTAAGGTGCAGGCTGTTAGGACCAATGTACGATGTATTTTCTGCACTCCTACCAATTTTTGTGTTCAAGTCGCCCACGATGATTTTGGTGCGGTATGTTATTGATGACTTCCTCCAGCTGAACAAAGAAGAGATCTTTGATGTCATCAGATTTTTCATCGGTGGGTGCATGTACATTACGAACGTGATGTTGAATTTCTTAGTGCGGAGCCTGATGGTGCATATCCGCATGTTGATAGGGTGGAAGTTGATGATATGATGCTCCGCGTGCTGATGTATAAGGAAGCCAACTTTAAATTCTCCTCCATTCTGATGGCCGCTGTAATGAAGAGTGTAACCATTGGTGGTACGTCATGGATCCCACCCCCAGGCCATCTAAGCTCTTGTAGTGCAAGAACGTCTAATGTGTAATTCTTGGCTTGGTTCGAAAGGATCTGCGGATCTCCAGGTCTTAAGGCTAAGCACGTTCCATGTTCCCATTTTTAAAGCGTTGTCCGTGTACAATTTCCGAGGTCGATTTTGTGATGAATCCGATATGGTAATCTGAACCTTTGATTAGGGTTCATAACTTTAATTGTTTTTATGAGAGCAAGTTGTTGGCCTGCTGCTCAACCCGCTTGTTTCGCGTGTGGGCCACGTACTAGAGAGAATCTTAAGGCATATCCAGTCCTATCTTGAACACATTTATATAGCGAGCCGCTTGATAACTTACCGTTCGCTAGTTGAAAATTAAATAAGATAGAAAAAAATATTACACCACTGAATATGGGCTGTACAATTTAGGCCGTACGTCTACGGTAGAGACTAGACCCCAGACCAAATGTAAAAAAAACATAGAATTCGAAAACATTATAGCGCTTCCAAACATAACAAATACAAATCGCCACTTGGAGCACATAACGTGTTAATTATTTCGGAAATTGATTCGACTTCGGTTGTTACTAGAAAGTGAGCAATCATAACACCCCCAACCACAGAGGCCAATGAATGTGTCGATAACAATACGCAATAAATAATTGTTGTTTTTACACTCAGCCCGAAGACTCGCGCGTAAATACCGGTTACATACATTTGTACATACATCGCCATCCGCACATACAATCCGAGTATTATGGGAAGAGAAAACAATTTTTTGTGTGTGGTTTTGTGCGCTGGCTGGCACACATTATATTTTGTGTTTGCGTGCTCAACAGAAATTATATTCTAATTTTTAAATTTTTTTTTTATATATTCAACACAACTTAAGATGTAAAACATAACATCTGCGCTTATAAAAAAAAAATATTTTATGATTGTTCGGGAAGAGAATTTAGTGAAGACGTTTAGATAATTTTTTTTTGTACACAGTGTGTGTGTTAACGTATGAACAATAATCTGATGATTTGTAAATTAACTATTTCGAAATGTACAACGTACGACTATAATTAAATTGAAAACATCATCAACATCTTTATACACACATAAAAAAGGTTAATTGAATGAGCATATAGAACGTATGTGTGCATATCTATATATGATACTTTTATAAGAGTTTCATAGAAATTTTGAAGTAGGTACGATGAAAATTCTATCAATCAAATATGTACAAACGTGGAGTAGTATCTAATGATGATTGAATTGATCTAGAAAAATGGTAATCTTGTTTGATTTATTCAATAACTGATAAGGGGATACTCTAGTATTGATTGAACGTTATGAACGCATTTTCATCTATCATATAAATATATACACAACATTATATAGGTACAACAATTTCCAATGCAAATTGCAACAATATTTTAATGTACACAGGGTAAAATAACAACCACCCCTATGAACAAAAAAAAAATCAAGCAAGTACATAAAATATGTTGACAATAATTATAATGTTTATGCTCTCTTTATTCACGTATGAACATACATATACACAAGTTTATAAAAGGATATATATATATATATATATATATATATATATATATATATATATATATATATATATTTATATATATATATATATATATATATATATATATATATATATATATATATATATATATATATATATATATAAATAACATAAATAAAGTATAAACATAAAGATCCTTTTTGTGTAAAGTATCGTATATGTGCATTCATAATTTTTTTTATTGTTGTACATTTATCAAGCGTTCGTTAATTGTAAACAATAAAACAAAACAAAAAGTAATGAACAATTGAACTCTTATGTATGGCGTATATATTTAGCTTATCAAAAACCCAAAACCCTCCCACCCACATTAGCATTATGATATACATATGCGCCCACCATAATTATTATTTTTTTTGACCTATGTGCGGCGACCAACGACGTTTTATAATTATATAGGTACTCATGCATCAGAGCGAGAATTTCGTCCTTTCTCCAATTTTTTAAAAATGAATTTTAATTAAAAATTTATTAGGTTCGTACGTAACTCGACGAAAACAAACAAAACACGAAAACAAAAAAAAATGGTTTGATTTTTACACAGTACAAAGGAGGTATAGTTGTTAAACATTAGAGGGAAAATATGTTACTATTTCCCGAATTTATATTATATGTTTGTTTGGACTTGGTGATTTAAAAACACAATACGCCATAAACAATGTGTTCGAATTAAGAAAATGGCTTTAGTGCAATGCGACTTTTCGGTCAGTTAATCAAGGATAATTTAAAATTAATCGGGCATAACCAATATTTGTGTTATTGTTTTGGTAGTTAAGGGTCAAATCGATGTGAGGGGTGACAGCATATTAAATCGTCCTTTGACCAATACATGTGAATTCGATTTAGAAAAGTTCATGAAAAGTAGAGTGTAACAATATTTATATATCTTAAAATAATATTCGAAGATTAACTAAATCTCCGATTTAGTTATGATTTTTATAGAATTTAAACCAAATTCTATTTTATTTCAAAATGCATAACCTTAAACGTTTACAAAAAATATCAGAACAAGTTCAAGACATTTTTAGAGGCATTTCATCTCGTGTTCCATATTCCACTGGCATTTCCGAGTACCTTTTTACGTTTTTTGGCCCTCGTTCCTGACTATTACGTGACATAATCACAACCCCGGCATATGATCTTTCGGTAGTAATCTCTTAGTTTCCATTGACGACTGGTTGTTATCTCTTTTCATCGCTGGTATATCTCCATCTATACTTCAATTTCTTATCTTGATTGGCTGTTTGTATGTTGTATCAAAACGCCTCGTTGGTCAATGCGCAGGTCATTGTCTCTCCTGCGAACCTTGCTTTTGAATACAACACTACAGCACTTTTGGTCTTGTCATTTTGCACACAGTCAATGAAGGTATCGATCTTGATTCTCTTTATGTAGTCTGGAGCCATGTTGGAATGTGTTCAATCTTTTGATATTTACCGCATGATCTTGTAGTGATTCCCAACTCTTTTGATGTAGGGATTTTAGCTCCATTCTGTAGAGTTTTTACTTGATAACCTCCATATTTTCACTTTAACATTATCATTGCTGCAGTTTTTTTTGTAATTTTTTTTTGAGAATCTAAATTCTTTAAATGTTTCAATTCAATTCAATAAATATTTAACCATTTTATTTTGGCCGGCTCCGATCGTTTCGTATCATCTAGCAGCCATTAAGTTTGACAATCTGAAGTTTCTGACGGTTTTTATTTTATTTCTACAATTTTCTCGTCGATTCCTTCTGATCTATGATCTTTATTTTCTATTTCGAACTTATATTCTTCGGGATTTAACCCTTTTTTATCCAAAACCTCACGAAGTTGTACCAATAACGTCTTTTTATTACCGTTAGCAGGTAAATGTCATCGTTTTAACTTCTTTTTCAATTTCACTACTTTCAATTTATAGAGATTCTATTATTCATAATCCCACCGCTGTCACCAATTGTTACGTTTTTGTCTATTCTCGGTTCGTATCATAAGATTGTTAAAAAATTCCACTAATATTTACTGTCCATCTATCCATCAATAGTGCACAGTTAAGGGTTGTCTTTAAACCAAAATAGTTTAAAAAAGCACCATAATTTATCACAAATTTAACATTTTTATAGTTTGGAAACATTTTACAAATGCACCTTTAAAAAATTGGCCATAAACTTATTTACATTTTACCATAAATCGAAAACTACTAAGTCACGATGTAGAATGGTAGTTATTGTCTCTGAAAATTTTATAATTGTCACCGTTTTAAAAATAGTGAAAATACATGATAGGTCACGGAAATTATGATCCTGTTACCATGAATTGAAAATTTTCAAAATCTATAAGCCACATGATGGATATAATAATCCTTGAAAATATTAAAAAATTGACCTTAATTGATAATTTAACCCACTATACTTGTAATTTATTTGGCCATAAACTGAAAATTTGGAACATTAAGAAAAACCAGTTGTACAGCCTATGAAAACTATCAACATTTTACCATGATGGATAAAATGCCCCATGAAAATACCCCGATTTAGATAAATGACCATGAGTTTTTGTCGGATATTATTAAACATTTGTATGAGTGTCGGAAAAGTCTCGACGTTGGTGAAGTATCAAGAAGGAGTAAGATTAGTGCCGTGATGTCTTTTTCAAGCAAACCATAGGACTAAAGGCTTCATGGTGTGTTTGACATGTATATATGTAAGATACAAAGTGCTCAGTTTCGCCAGGAAGACTTCATTCCCACCTGAAGAAGTCAACCGACTATACAAAGATCTGTAAATCATATGCGCAGTATGATGGTTTTTGTAAAGATCTCACATGTCTTTACAAAAACGAGCTACTGACTGGTTAATCATTTGTGCAGGTTGGCGGACGACTGAAGGGAGCAGACTTATCATACGGTGTTAAGTATCCTATATTATTGTTAAAAAACCATCAATTGTTTATTTTCACTATTTAGCATTTTCATTTAAGAAATGTGCAGTTGTCACGGCCTTTGTCTTAAGTTATTTTGCGATAATAGCACACATTTTGTAGGATGCCTTCGAAAGCTTAGTACGAAGAGAGATTAGTAAGTTATTTTTTTACCAAGAAACATGGGATCATATCGTTCATATGTGCTCGAGGAATATCAATCAGTTCGTGCACATACCGCCATGCTGACCACATTTTTGCGGTTAATAGTGAAATTTTCATAATTCATAATTCGAAAATTTCAAAAGTCAGTCAATTACATTTCGGTAAGTCTTAAACGCATTTTCATAAATTTGCATAACCGCAATGAAAGTGATCGAATTTTCAACATTTGTCTGGATTTAACTGCAAACGGTGCAAACGGTGTAAATAAGGATGTCAAAAGGGACATGTGATTCAATGTCTGACTTGAAAATAATGTCTCTTAATGACTTTGGTATATTTTTGCCCGTGTTTTTTACTTATTCGAATGCTATATCCACACATTAAAAATATGTCTAAAAGGATGGAGGTATTAAATCCTTTTCTAAATTACCATTCATTAATTTTCGGTTTTTATTTTTACTGAAGTGGCATGTGCAATGTCGTACCGTATATTTTATGTATAGTTTACGAAGTGCGGGTCATATACGAGTTGCATAATTTAAAACAAATTAAAAGTGGCTTAAACTGAACAAAAACAATCAAATCAATCAAACATCAAACCCGCCAGCTGAGTATATATATTATATGCGTACTTTAGTTTTTTTTTTTCAAACATTTGATTAAGAGCCAACATCCTTTTTAACTCCAACATCATCTTACGTTGTACAGTACTAAAAAAAATATTTTAATTCAATTGGCAAACAAACGCAATTGTGCACTTTAATAATAACAAAACAAATAAAAAAAATTAATTAAATTAACGGATGTTTGTGGTTTTATTGCTCTGCAAAGGAATTATAAGTATTCGATTAAGATTTGTTGCGGTGAAAGTGTTTGATAAGAAATCTAGAATCGCGTTTGAATGAATGCGTATATTAGTTAAGAATATTAAAATAATTCTGCATTGTTCTTTGAAATATGTGTATATATATGTATATGGTGTTATTCAACATTTTGTTGTTGTTTTATCGTAAGCCCATTTTCTTGGTTCATTCAATGTCGTTGATTTATATATTCTTGGAAGTGCACAAAATACGTAATTTGTTTTTCTAAATTCAGGCGATTTGTGTTACCATTTTATTTTGATGGAAATACATTTTTAATTAGCTCATATTGAAATGAGTATGAAATCTACCCTGCGGTTAGTCACAATCATAAAAACATTCTCCAAACCATCTGTAAAATAATTCAAGCCTAAAAACACTTATAGTTGGGAATACAGTATTAAAAAGTATCTTCTAAAGACTGTCTAACATATTCCGAATACTTTAGGCACTCTTTAGAAAAAAAACTCAGGCTGGAAAAACACCCCATTAATTATAAAATGAAAGTATACAACTATCCAGTAGAAATTATAGAACTTTTGACAGAAAAAAATAGAGCAAGAAGTACAGTACCCAATAAGAAGTTTCATTTTGAATAGTCTGCTATTTGGGCAGCTGTCAATTTTGAACCTGTCATCTTTTGACATTTGACAAGTAAAAACTACGCCATTACTAAAAATGGTACGATGCACGCTTCAACAACACACTAAAATTGTTAAAATTCACTACAAAAATGGTGAAACTTTTATCTTAAAAAAAAACTATGTAATGAAATGAAATACCGCTACTAAGCGATAGATGTCAGTTTTGTCAATTCCAACCATATAATGACGAACAAATAATTATTATTGTCAAAAAAATCGGTCTCTTACAAGCCAGCCATCAGAGTGATACACACCTAAATAAAAAAATTGTATAAAAATCCAAAAAACGTGATTTGTGAGGCGAATTTGTGAAGCGAAGTAGTTAAACACGGACTTGTCGTTAAATACGTGAACTATCAAATCGTGAGATAGTATCAAAGGAACAACAATAATTCAATTGTATTCGTGAATTGGTGCAGTGTAGTTAGTGATCAGTGAAAAATCAAAAATATTGTTAATGCCAATGGCGGAGAACCGTGCTATTAATCGTTTGGTAAAGCATCTAGAAGGCAGTCGAACGCAAGTTTTGACCTTAATGGATGGAATGCTAAGAAGCGAAATAGCTTCAAAACAAAACCTTCTATAAGTGTTCAATGGAAAAAGCTTCAAAATTTAGAAAATAGTTAAAAGGGGAAATTTGATGTCGTAAATTTAGATTCTGTCGAGAAGACTGAAGAGTTTCATTTTAAATTGCAAGACCAGTTATTCAAATCGGCAAAAATTAGCGACAAGAATAACCACAACCCAGTCAATTATCCCATGGACGCGCTGGTTTTGAATTAAACAAGTTTCTGGCCCGATACTTCGATATTAAATAAAAGCGAGGGTAAAGTGTGTTTATCACGGGTTCATATTTCGAAATTAAGCGGAATATATTCAGAGTTTATACCAATCCGTGACCTGTTTGTAATAATAATTCACGGTAACGCTAACATATCCATGGCGCATAAAATGCAATATTTAAAAGGTTTACCTTAGGACGAATCATTTTTATTCAGATATTAATATTTAATAAATATTTTGATTTCAAAATATTTGTTTCTGTAACACTGACATTTCAGTGTTACAGAACCTAATTACGAGGATACTTGGGGAATGTTCAAATTATGTATAGCAAACAAAAACACGTGGTTAACCTATTAGTTCAGACAATTCCTAAAGAAATCAAAAATGCAGCGGTGTTGCTCAAAGTAACTTTGGCATCCCTCAGACGTATCAGATGAGGTCATTCGTTGGTTAAGAGTACTGGGGAAAAGCCCGAAGGCCTTGACCGAAGGCAGATTGGGCTCACGAAACCACCGGAAACGTTTAATCGTCTTTAAAACAATTTTTTTCGATTTTTATAAACAAGGGAAGTGAAATCTAATGTTTAAGTTCAAATATTCTAAAACGAGTTCTGGCCATAGTATCCCATTTAAAAGTATCATGTCCATTGTGTTTCGTCGACCACTATTAGTTCCTAAAACTTCGCTGGGCTGACTACCCGCATCCGTAAAAAACCCAACAGTTGAAAAGCTCAACAAAATAAAAATGGATACCGCCAAAATTATACCAGACCCATGCCTATGATAACGAACACGCAGTTTTAGGATTGGTACGTGGAACGTGCAGTCGCTAAGAAAACCTGGCGCGTTTGATGGCACTATATTAGCCATGTATCGCTTGGAACTCGTTGCTCTCCAAGAAACTCGTTAGCCAAAAAGTGGAGACCATTTATCCCAAGGCTATACATTGTTTCACAGTACAGATGTCCGCGCCAATCTTCGAATTCGTTTTCACATTAAGCTCTAGGTAAGAAAGGCTGTTTTGGATTTCAAAGCAGTTGATAATCATATGTGTAAGCTACGTTTACGCATGTGACTAGCCAGCCTGTCAATCATTAATTTAACCCAAATATAAAGACTCGTTCAACAATTTGGATGATCTGATGGAATCCATACTGGAGCTCGACGGTAGAATAGTAAATGGTGACTTTAATGCTACAGCTTACAAAAATCAGACTAACTTATGTGAAAATATCGGTCCGTATTCCCAACACGATCTAGTGACCGATAATGAGAAAAGAATGTTGTACTTTGCAATCGCGCATGATCTCATTGTGGCTATAGCACATTCTTTCCTCATAAAAATATTCACTTGGAAACATGGACACGCTCTCGTAAGACGTCCTGCAGTTAAATCGTCCTTGTGTTACTACTAAGGGAAAGTCTCGGATCATCCATGATGTGAGATCTTATCGGTCGGCTGCCAAATTTGTAGGCAGTGATCATCGATGTTCACTGCAAAGCTATGATGTCAGTTTTCATACAAACGAAGGCACAATATCATGAGAAAGCACAATATCAGAATGTTGTTAGCAGTAGCATTATGGAAACAAACCCCCATTTTGATCATGTGAACGTTCTATGGGAGGTATTGAAAACTTGTGTTGCCAATACTCCTGCCAATCGAAAGGGATACTTCGTGGAACTATCTTTTTGACCTTATTCGATTAGTATGGAAAAGCGAAGTTATGTTTGATAAATGGAAAGTGGCCGCGTTGTGTCATATTCTTAAAAAAAGAGTTCGCTCAAAACACGAAAACTATCGTATTGGAGAAAATCACTCCCCTCGCAGATGAAATTGTATAGGTCCGCTGGCTCGATCACGTTCTGCGAGCCGATTGCAGAGGTCGCTGTCGTCGACGATGGCCCCTCGGGGTAACGAACGGTTTGTTTTCTTCGGGATGTCTAGAACAATACGAAGAACAAGTTGGGGATCGAATCAAGATCCAGATTGATTACTTGGTACGGGCCTGTAATAGCTTGTAAAAGCCGTTTTACTATTATTATTATCATCATGAATTTTAAGGAATTTTGTAAACTTTTTAATTTGCCAAAATATTTCCCTATTTTGATAGGCTAATCATTATGAGTTTATGAGAATTTGGA
The DNA here is from genome assembly GCA_963556175.1 of Tipula confusa. Lineage (NCBI taxonomy): Eukaryota > Metazoa > Arthropoda > Insecta > Diptera > Tipulidae > Tipula > Tipula confusa. The sequence goes on along the minus strand of OY744476.1, from coordinate 192,876,811 downwards.
AACTTTTTAATTTGCCAAATATTTCTAAGTCCATCATGAGATTCTGATAATTTTAGAAAATTCCTAATTTCTAATATTTGACTAAATATTTCTTATTTTCAATTTTAAGTAGCTTTTCGTCATGAGTTTTAAGAAAGGCCAACCATCATGAGTTTTTGATAATTTTTGGAAATATACGAATTTGCTTAAATATTTCCCAACTTTGCTAGGCTAACCATCATTTTTTCAATCGGTATAAGGCATAGTTTTGTACCTGGTAGTGCAGTCAGATATTGTTGTGGGAACCCTGAAAGCAAGATCGATCACTATACTACATATTTTTGTACTCTTAATTTTTCGAGCTTTGTGACATTAATTCCGTTCATACAAAAAATCTATTAAAACATTTGTTCGGCTATTTGGAATTAATAGAATTAATAGATCAGTCAAACCAATAAAATTCCAAACCGTCAACACGTTTAGATATGCACAATCTCATTTCAATTCAAACACTATCCGCATTATACGTACGAACGATTATTGATAAATAAAACTATCAAAAAGCCATTATTACAATAGTAATTCGAAAACTTCAACATCCGGTAAATTTTTTTCATTCATCATATACATCAACATAAAAACATATACTATATGCGTTAAACGATTTGGCGCAAAATCAACTTGGGTGGGTATTCCGCTATATGGTCACACACTCATAGTAAATATATGCGCGCTATGTTTATATACAGAAAACAAGGTGTCTAACCTTTTATTGATTATTTCTATCAATAATCACACTATTACTATTTAAAAAAAAAAAACTATCGGTTTTTTGGCCACAAACGATTTAAACGTATTACAAATTACAATCACGTTCGCGTATCAACAAAATTTTATATACAGAAATGAAAAATTTGCATATTGAATCGTTGTACGGATTTTGATCGACATGGTTTTAGTGGTATTCCAAGATTTTATGTTACTGATAAGGCTAATTCTAGCAAGTTACTATTTTTATGTAATCCGGTCGGTCACATTTAACGTATAATGTTACTCATATTTATTTTTTTTTGGAATGTTTTCGGAATTAACAAAACAATTTGTGTTAATCGTTAATCGGTTAAAAAATAATTAGTGGCGCCAAGTTTATTGCAATATTGTAGTATCTATTCATTCTTTGTAAAATATTAGCACCCAGGTTCGGCAAAAATGACAATGAATCAATTATAGATTACTTATTTTATTTAAATTTTAATATTTTAACAAATTATACATTAAGGCATTTACATCCTCTGTGAAAAAATTTGCGTTTAATACAGCAAACTCATCTCCGGATGAACAAAATTTGTATAAGAGCTGCAGATTTGAGTGTTAAAATTCCACCAAAATGTTTAAATTATATTAGGCATATGTTGAGCCCACTTTAGAGTAGATGCTACCGCCTACTTAGACCGATATCGTTCCATTGTGATATGACAGGATCTTATTTCTCTAATATCCTTGTTGGAGCCGTTCTAAGCTACTGATGTAGCAAAAAATGTTTCGCACCTTAAAATCTGCCAGATATAAAAGATTGTCCATTATATATTTACCCAAGTGTCTATATTTTCTTTGTGCCAAAACCGGCATAAGCATAAATTGTGAACCGGTGTTTTCTTCTCCTTTTCTCCATACATATGAAGTAGTTATTAATTTTCAGGCCCAGCCTTCTGCTATGCACTCCAGAACACTAATGTCAACAACTGCCCTATCCGGTTTCAGTTGGAAAATCGTACGTCTATCTTGCAATTTTCCGTCCGTGTAACGAGCGACCAGACACTGAATAGCTTCAGTTCGCAATATTGACCTATTTTTCTAAGACTCTCTTGAAGTGAATAAGACTTGAAACCTTTTTTGAAGCAAAATACTGGTGAAGTATAATCAAGGTTCGTCGCTTCTTTCTTTATCGAACGGCCTATTGTCTAGTGACCGGCCCGAAAATTTTCCCACTGAGACATTACAGTGAGTCAGATGGCTATATTAGCCGCCATCTGCTTACATAATTAAAAATGATTAAGAAAGGTTATAAAAAATGGTGGCTACATTTGAGTCTAACGAAAAATTGAATGGCATAGAGAATTACGAGACACGGAAATTTTCTGCTCAACCGTATCTTGAGATGAATGGTCTTTGGTGTCATATTGAAGATTAGGCAAAATTCATGCTGGAGAATCAAAAGCCAAAGCATCGGTTATTTTGTTAGTGGCAACTTTGAATTTTTCACACTTTTAACAAGCAATGACGATTAAAGAAGTTTGGGACAATTTAAAACTTGCATTTGAATATTCTGGTGTACTTACATCGTGTAGCACATTTGCGTGAACTTGTTTCAACTATAGACTGGTGAATTGCGATTCGATGGAATTTTTGGTGAACGAAATTATTATGACCACTCCTTGAAAGATACGTCGGAATGGAAATAGATGATAAGTGTATGATTAAATGGCGAATACAAACCCATGATTATGGCGATGGAGAGTTCGAGCACAAAAATCTCACTGACCTGATAAAAACTATAACGAAGAAAATCAAGAAGATCATCTGGATGGTAGAGTTGAGTGATCTTCATTAGCCATGTATAACGCAAACGAAGTCCAACTCATTCTAGAAAAGAAAAAGAAACAAGGAAAGGACGTGAAATGTTTTGGATGTGGTGAAGGAGGTTACAAAAAAAAAAACCAACGTCCAAAAGCGAAGATGGCTAGTCATTCGTCTGTTTTTTAACAGTTTTGTGAGTACGATGGTTCAAGACGTTCTCTTCGTATCGGGTCCTTGCACAAACTTGTCGGCCAGTTAATTAGTTGACAAAAGATTTATTGTCGAAGAAAAACAACAGGTTACTTAGGCAAAAGTGAATGTTGGAGAGTTCATAGTGGTACTGGTTTAATGAAAAACTAGCCTGGGTTGCGGAATGGTTTTGTGGAAGGAATATATTTTTGTCTGTGGTCACTAAGACAAATATGAAATTTTTATTAAAGAAAAACAAAATGCTCTTCCGTTCAATGCCACCAATGCCAGCAAATCTCAACACCTGGAATATTTTCAAAGCTAAATTCTTTTGCCATTACGAAAATTCAAATGGGTCACAAACTCAGAACATTTCGTTCAGATAATAAGACAGAGTACTGCAGCAAAACACCAGACGGCATGACAAAAAGGATGAATCGAACGTTGGTGGAACGTGTGGGGTCGTAGGACTGATGCTAAAATGACCTTAGAAATTTGGTCTGATAAATGGGCCTGACATTTGGGTTTGCTTTGTCTAACTTTAAAGTGTTCGGATGCAAGAATTTTGCACATTAACTTTCTTACATTTATTGATTGAGAAACCACTGCAAATAATTAAAAAGTATTTAATAATTGAATGGTCAAGAGGTCGTAAATGTTACTTACCAAATACATGTTTTGAAATCAAAGGCCAATCAATTAGATTAGAAGTTTTCCAGTTGAACATTTCCCTAGGAACAAGTAAAAGGCCCCGTAGAATCCACTCCATCCACACCATCCATACCATCCACACCATCCACACCATCCACACCATCCACACCATCCACACCATCCACACCATCCACACCATCCACACCATCCACACCATCCACACCATCCACACTATCCACACCATCCACACCATCCACATCATCCACATCATTCACACCATCCACATCATCCATACCATCCACCATAAAACGCCCGGATTAAGAAAAAATTATCAATGCACTGATACGTAAATTCAAACAGCTACTTTTCACCATCTTTATAGAAACCTCTTCTTTATTCAAAATTACTTGTTATACTTCAATTCACAAGATATTGCAACTACAATTATAATCAACAACAAAATACGTATAAATTATCAATCATAAATATTCGTTTAATTAACAAAATTTTTGAATAACAAACAACGTTAGATAAAGGAGTAAATCTTAAGATTTACGTCCAATGGTCTTTCAGATTTATAGTAAGAAGTGCATTTATATGCAAGAAATGAATAAAACTTCTGTTGTGCTAATTTTTTTGTAAATTCAAGATGAATATTCAGATTCATGACATAGGTATATAATATCTTGATTTTATACAATTTATTCGACTGTGCGCTGAATATACTTTGTTAACGGCGTTTTTTAGGATTATGAAATCGATATTATGGCTTTTATGGTAGGCCTTTCGCATTGTGATGATTAAAAAACTTGTTCGCTTTAACTTAATCGAAACAAAAATTGATCGGCTGTTGTTTTAATGGGAATGGGTTCCTCGTTGTCATGTAGCCATATTTTGGTTAGTGCGAGAAAGTTGCATCTTTAAATCGCTAAATCTGTAGAATAGTAGCCTCGCTAAACTAAGTAGTTGGGCCTTAACTAAAATTAAGCACAAGTGTCTGTGTGGATGCGGCAGTGCTATTACAAAATTGTAGCTCTTTTGTTGCCACTGTTGTAACCAGGTGCATGATTTATTTTTTTCTCGGGCTGGAATAGGATTGGAGCCATCATTGTTGGTAATTATATATAAACCGTGTATTTCTATAGCTATGCTCGAAAACGTGTAAAATTCTTGAATCAGAAATTTGTGACACGCCTTCCCCAGCCTTAAGCCTTTGAGATTAAGGACTAACCTATGCAAACATTTACTTAAATTACAGTACCATCACAACAGTACTACAGTACAGTATGCTTGTAGCCTGTATGCAAAAAGAACTCAATTTGTTCTATTTTTTAAACATGACGATTTGTATGGGGCATAGCTATGTGGAGCTCGAAATATTTCAGCCTATCTTTTTTAACTCATTTATAATACTTGGCCACCACAAATTGTCAAAAGCTCCAGATACGCCAAAGAATTTTTCAAAAAAGTAGTTTTGCTCTGACTATGTTGAACATTTTCACCATAGCGTCCTCTGTCGATCGATTTTCTCTGAATCCGAACTATTTCCTAATGTTTTATAGGATTTCCTTTTGATAATTACTTTGCACATAATTACTTAGACACTCGTTCAGAAAGCGCGTTTTTAGTCTATGCTTTTTGTATCACTTCGAACTCGATATTATCGAGGCGGAGTGCTTTGCCAGTTTTGATAACATTATTGCGTCCGCCGTTTCATCATTTCTGAATTCTTCCACGTCGTGAGTTCTAAGTGCTACAAATCTAAGTGCTCTAAGTTCTTTATGCACTTCTGTGTCACTTGTCACAGTGTCATCAGGAAGCAGTGCATTCAACAAACATTTTGTGGTATCCTTCCAACACGTATAGTTGTCAGTTGGCTGGTCTTGTTCACATCGCTCTTGTATTTATTACGGTATGCTACATAATTGCATTTCTTTGGCAGTCTTGCTGCGCGGTACTTCTCTTTTTGATACACCTTTTGCATTTTTGCTACTGTATTATTGAGCCCGTCATTTTATTTTCTATTACATCTACATCCTCATTAGATAAACATGTTATATTTTTCGCTTACCCTTGCCAAGTTGTTTCCAATAAGTTATGGAACTTTTCCCAATTTGCACGTTTGAGTGCATATCAGGAAACCTTGCCTTAGAATTCATTGCTATTATGTGTGCTTAGAGATTTTATTTTACTTCTCAATTGATAACTTTCCTGAATAACCCAACACTCACAAGTGTCAAATCAATATTTGTTTCACCATTGTGGCAATCGGTGCTTGGCTGATTTTCTCTGATATTGATTAGATAAAAATTACCTAGAGCAGATCTTATACTTCAACACAATATGTGTCGCAGAATTGTGAGACTCTTAATAGCTCTACGTTATTATTAAACTGTGGCAGCCTTTTGGTTGTCACCACCACCAGGGACAACTCTTGTTGATGTTTTTCGGACGACTAAATTCGGAGCCCATTTGTATGCTGAGCATATTCTGCTCTTTGAGAATGGTCGTAGGCTTAGTTAGCTTTTTTAAAATGGAAGAGCCTAATTCCACGTTCTGTAGACATAATTTATGGCCATGTCCGACTTCAGCGCAGAGTTTGCTAGTTTGATTATAAGCGTGTAAATGCAAGTCTTTATGCATAATGTTCATCAACGACGAGCGTGAGAGGTGCAATTGTTGGGCACGACGACGAGTTGAGGTGGACGGCTCTTCAGCCACACTATCGCGTACAGCAGCAATATTTTCTGCAGTACGAGCTGTACGAGCATGCACTGGTGTTTTAAAATCTCCTACAGATTTGGTTTGCTGAGTAACTTTAACGTGTTGCTCGATTGTGTATCTTTTCACGGGTCAAATTGAGTTAGTCTGAAATTGAAAAATGTCAAATGAAATGCAGAAAAAAACTTGACGTTTATGTGTGGTTCACATTCAACATCGGCCCCTTAAAATTTAACCACCCTTTACATTAAAGAAATCAATATACAATTACATGGATAAGCCGATGCTAGATAGATGGCATCGTTGAAGACCAGTTCATGATTCAGACTAGAATTATGTACAGCAGGACTGATTTGAATGTTAATAAGATGAGTTTTGTTCAACATGATTGGTCAAGTTCTACATTGGAAATGTTGAAAGCTCATATGACACTACTAAAATTTGACATAAATATTGCTTTTCAATAATATCACTTAAAGTGTAATTGGCACAAACACAGGGTCAATTTTGCTCAATTTCTGAACATGCTTTACGGTTTAAAACTAAACAATCGTGTTTTAGTAGTTTTAGTTGTGGTTCAGATGAAATAGGCTAGTACATTTGTCAATGTGGAGTGTTCTATTGATTTGGCCTCACATGGTCATGAACAATGTACCATACTGTACGAATTTCAACCGCAAATATAACAAACATTAGCATATATCATCAGTTACATTATGTAAAAGGTTAAACCACAAATCTTTACTTTAAATATATAACATTTCTCAAATCTCAAAAACATAATTTCATTTATCGCATATGCTCCAGGAAATATGTACACAACAGAAATACTCTCATTGAAACGAAACATAAAATTTGTATCTTATGTACCATCCAGTTTAATTTAAAAATAATTTATATTTCTTCAAATCTCTGGTCTAGTATATATATATATTTTTTTTACCATATTTTGATGCGGTTATGCGGTTCGAAATGATGATAATAACATGATGATGAACCCGAATATTTCTTAGAGATTGTTGAAAAAAAATTTAATTCACTTTCTAATTGAGTAGAATTTACTTGTTTCGGTTTTATTTGTAAAATTCCGCGCTTTTCCACTTAGCAAAACAAAAAAAAAACTTATCGGTTAAATATTTCATTGGGTGGTTTTCCATTTCTTTTTTAATGTTATAATTTAGACTTTAATTCTTTCGATATTGGTTTCATCTTCTTTGTATATCTCAATATTTTTTATTTTTTTTTATGAAGAACATATTTTTTATTATTGTTATTAATAAATAACAACAATAAACGATGGAAATGTATAAAATATGATCGTATACGAAATGGTAAAGAAAATGTCGATAGACAGCAGAGTCAGAAGACCACACCATCTGCTTCATTGAAGTTTTTTTTTTTTTTTTTTTTTTTGTAACAAGAATAATAACATTTGTTTGGTTAAAATTTACAAAAAAATATAAATAATAATTTATTATTATAATATCTATAATTTAAATGAATTAAATAATAAATTAATTTGTTATATTATAACAATGTACGCGCAGACATAATTTTCATTTATATTATTTAACGAACAACATCAGATCAATGAATGTGAAAATTGAACAAAAGATTTGGTCGTTAAAATTTGTTTTTTTTTTCATTTTTAAATGTTTTCCGTGTCAATAACATATTTGAAAATTGTATGTATGGTTAATGAAAATGTCAATGTTGTTTGGTTCATCGATTATCAATTGTTATTGAAATTTTGCCGATGTGTGCGGTTTTACGTTTGTCATATGTGCATGTTAAAAATTATAAATTATTTGAAGTTTGAGTTTGGTGAGAATTATCCGCATATATTATTTAAAAAAAACAGGGCTGGTCATCTTTGTGGTTTGGCAGCAATTTGGTGGCATTTAAATGATGCATATCAAGATGTCATATACCGGGTGATTTTTTTAACCTGAAACTTTTAAATTTCTCGAAAAATAGGCAGTCAGTGAAAAATAAATTGATGCCCTCAAACTGCTTTCATAAAAAAATTCAGCAGATACTTTCGGTAATATTTTTGCAGTTAAACATGATTTTTTTATTTGCCTTTGGCTTTATTCTTGAATCTTTCTTGTCTAGGAAACTCATAAGATGTAATCAAATCTTATAAACTTAAGTTAGTTCTTAATATTAATATGTACTCAGTAAATTACTCGAAATTAGCTAACTAGATCCAAAGGATCTTTTTTTTTAAGTCGCCGATATGTGGGCCTTTTTAAGATTTCCCTGGCTAAAGCGTTGGGATGTTGTTCTAATTTTAATCGGTACTTTTTGCTGTACTGCTGGATTGTATCTGCTACTGTTTCGATACTTAGATCCCGAAGTATATTTGTATTACGTACATACCAGGGTGAATTTACCATTGTTCTTAGTATTTTTGACTACGTTCTTTCCAATTTTATTATATTAGAAGCACAAGCTGATCCCCATATTTGAATGCCATATGTCCAGATAGGTTTAAGTACAATTTTATACAGCAAAACCTTACACTCCAGGCTTAAGTTTAAATGTTGTCCTATTAACCAGTTCATTTTGACGTACCTTAATTTGATTTGCTGAAGTTTAGTTTCGATATGTTGTTCCCATGTAAGCCTTCTATCTAAATGTAGGCCGAGATATTTAACGTTTTGGTTTTAATGTAGCATGATATTATTTAATCTCACAGGTGGACAGTTCGTTGGCCTTAATTCTCCATTTAGTTACCCATTTTTCTATTACATATAAGTATTCCTGCAGATTTCTTGAAGCTATCGTGGGATTCTGATGCGTAGCTAGAATAGCTGTATCATCCGCAAATGTTGAAACTTTTACGTAATTTGATGTTGGTAGGTCTGCGGTATAAATCAAATATAATATTGGACCCAACACACTGCCTTGTGGAACACCAGCATGGATTTCGTATAGATTGGGGGATGCGCTATTGCCACTAACCAAAAATTTTCGATTGAGCAAATAATTTTTAATGATTTTATAGAACCTTGCCGGTAACTGTGTTTTAATTTTGTATATAAGGCCTTCATGCCATACTTTATTGAAAGCCTGTGCTATGTCCAAAAACGCTGCAGAGCAGTACTTTTTTTGTTCTAGGGCGTTCCTGATTTCAGTTACGACTCTATGAACTTGCCCCACGGTTCCATGTTTTTCTCTGAATCCAAATTGATGATCCGGTATGAATTTTTTCTCATGTAGAATTGGCTTAAGTTTCTTTGTGTCTAATAAAGTGTATATAAATTAGATTTTCGGCGATCATATGATGCATTTGTCATACAACGGTTAATTTAATGGATTTGTAATGTTTAATCAATTTTGTTAAAATCTAATTTATATTAATTTTAAAGGTTTGTGTCAAATAATGTGTACATAACATAGATTTTCGAGACTTATATGACGCATTTCATGCAAATACTTGATGTATTTGCTAGTTACTTGGGTTATTCTATTGTTGTATTGTTGCATTGTTGTGCTATTACATTATTATATTTTTATTTTTTATATTTTCATATTTTCGTAGTATTGTATTATTGTGTTGTTATATTTTTATATTGGTATATTATTGTGTTTTGATATTGTATTAATTATTATTACATAAAATGATTTTTAGCTACTATAGGACAAATTAATAAATTTGTTTTTTCAGACGAGAATTAATCCAATTTACTACAGCCTGTAGAAATCATATTATTATGTTATTCTATTATGAATTAATTAATTTATAATTTCAGATGAAAATTAATTAAATTTTTAAATTTAACAACATAAACTTTGAAATTAAAGAAATAAACTTTTAAATTAAAGAATTAAACTTTTAAATTAAAGAATTAAACTTTTAAATTAAAGAACTAAACTTTTAAATTTACCAACATAAACTTTTAAATTAAAGAATTAAACTTTTAAATTAAAGAATAAAACTTTTAAATTTTCAACCATAAACTTTGAAATTAAAGAAATAAACTTTTAAATTAAAGAATTAATCTTTTAAACTTAAGAATTAAACTTTTAAATTAACGAATTAAACTTTTCAATTAAAGAATACAAACTTTTAAATTAAAGAATTAAGCTTTTAAATTAAAGAATTAAACTTTTAAATTTACCAACATAAACTTTTAAAATAAAGAATTAAACTATTAAATTAAAGAATTAAACTTTTAAATTAATGAATTAAACTTAAAGAATTAAGCTTTTAAATTAAAGAATTAAACTTTTAAATTAAAGAATTAAACTTTTAAATTAGATAATTAAACTTTTAAATTTACCAACATAAACTTTTAATTTAAAGAATTAAGCTTTTAAATTAAAGAATTAAACTTTTAAATTAAAGAATTAAACTTTTAAATTAAAGAATTAAACTTTTAAATTTATCAAAATAAACTTTTAAATTAGAGAATTAAACTTTTAAATTAAAGAATTAAACTTTTAAATTAAAGAATTAAATTTTTAAATTAAATAATTAAACTTTTACATTAAAGAATTCAACTTTTAAATTTAGCAACATAAATTTTTAAATTAAAGAACTAAACTTTTAAATTAAAGAATTAAACTTTTAAATTAAAGAATTAAACTTTTAAATTAAAGAATTAAACTTTTAAATTAAAGAATTAAGCTTTTAAATCTACCAACATAAACGTTTAAATTAAAGAATTAAACTTTTAAATTTTCCAACATAAACTTTTAAATTAAAGAATTAAACTTTTAAATTTACTAACATAAACTTAAATTAAAGAATTAAACTTTTAAATTTACCAACATAAACTTTTCAATTAAAGAATTAAACTTTTAAATTTATCAAAATAAACTTTTAAATTAGAGAATTAAACTTTTAAATTAAAGAATTAAACTTTTAAATTAAAGAATTAAATTTTTAAATTAAATAATTAAACTTTTACATTAAAGAATTCAACTTTTAAATTTAGCAACATAAATTTTTAAATTAAAGAACTAAACTTTTAAATTAAAGAATTAAACTTTTAAATTAAAGAATTAAACTTTTAAATTAAAGAATTAAACTTTTAAATTAAAGAATAAAACTTTTAAATTTTCAACCATAAACTTTGAAATTAAAGAAATAAACTTTTAAATTAAAGAATTAATCTTTTAAACTTAAGAATTAAACTTTTAAATTAACGAATTAAACTTTTCAATTAAAGAATACAAACTTTTAAATTAAAGAATTAAGCTTTTAAATTAAAGAATTAAACTTTTAAATTTACCAACATAAACTTTTAAAATAAAGAATTAAACTATTAAATTAAAGAATTAAACTTTTAAATTAATGAATTAAACTTAAAGAATTAAGCTTTTAAATTAAAGAATTAAACTTTTAAATTAAAGAATTAAACTTTTAAATTAGATAATTAAACTTTTAAATTTACCAACATAAACTTTTAATTTAAAGAATTAAGCTTTTAAATTAAAGAATTAAACTTTTAAATTAAAGAATTAAACTTTTAAATTAAAGAATTAAACTTTTAAATTTATCAAAATAAACTTTTAAATTAGAGAATTAAACTTTTAAATTAAAGAATTAAACTTTTAAATTAAAGAATTAAATTTTTAAATTAAATAATTAAACTTTTACATTAAAGAATTCAACTTTTAAATTTAGCAACATAAATTTTTAAATTAAAGAACTAAACTTTTAAATTAAAGAATTAAACTTTTAAATTAAAGAATTAAACTTTTAAATTAAAGAATTAAACTTTTAAATTAAAGAATTAAGCTTTTAAATCTACCAATATAAACGTTTAAATTAAAGAATTAAACTTTTAAATTTTCCAACATAAACTTTTAAATTAAAGAATTAAACTTTTAAATTTACTAACATAAACTTAAATTAAAGAATTAAACTTTTAAATTAAAGAATTAAACTTTTAAATTAAAGAATTAAACTTTTAAATTTATCAAAATAAACTTTTAAATTAGAGAATTAAACTTTTAAATTAAAGAATTAAACTTTTAAATTAAAGAATTAAATTTTTAAATTAAATAATTAAACTTTTACATTAAAGAATTCAACTTTTAAATTTAGCAACATAAATTTTTAAATTAAAGAACTAAACTTTTAAATTAAAGAATTAAACTTTTAAATTAAAGAATTAAACTTTTAAATTAAAGAATTAAACTTTTAAATTAAAGAATTAAGCTTTTAAATCTACCAACATAAACGTTTAAATTAAAGAATTAAACTTTTAAATTTTCCAACATAAACTTTTAAATTAAAGAATTAAACTTTTAAATTTACTAACATAAACTTAAATTAAAGAATTAAACTTTTAAATTTACCAACATAAACTTTTCAATTAAAGAATTCAACTTTTAAATTTTCCAACATAAATTTTAAATTAAGGAATTAAGCTTTTAAATTAAAGAATTAAACTTTTAAATTTACCAACATAAACTTTTAAATTAAAGAATTAAGCTTTAAGATTAACTTTTCTTTACGGATGGATCGAGAGTTGACAGCAGGGTTGGTTGTGGAGTGTTCTGCAAGGAACTAAATTTAAACCTCTCTTTTCACCTGTAGTGTTTTTCCGTTGGAGCTCATCGCAATCAAAGAGGCTATGGATTAGATGAATTATAATGTAATATCCTTTAGGGATATTGACATTTTTACGGACAGTCAGGTAATCATTTAATTTCTACAGTCAGGCTTTATCAAGTTTAACATGAGTGATGGACTCGCTCGACAGGGTACCTCCTGTTGCATCTTACCATGCCACGCTGATAGAGAAGTACCACTTGCCGTATGTAAACTTCTTGTAAAGGAAGAAGCTTATAAAATAACAGACAGTAGAAGGGCAAATTGTGCCTCATGTGTAATTACTTGGCAAATTTGGCCTACACTAGACTTAACCAGGTCTAACTAACTAATATCCATGCAACGGTGCAGTATTAGTATAATCGTGGGTGTCATTACTGGACACTGTCATTGGTAAGCATGCGAGTTCTCTCGCGTGATTAATGTAGAAGTTATAGGGCTGAGGAGGAGGAGGAGGAAACTATACTATATCCGTTCTGTAGCTGTCCTACTCTGGCTCGATATAGGCTAAAGTTTTTGGGAGCTCGCCTACTGAGTGATCTGTCAGACCTCAGTAGGATGAGTGTCAGTGATATCAACTACATCGTTAGAACCTCGAATTGATTCCAGTAGTTAGTGATATCAACTACTTCGTTATAACCTTGAATTAGTTCCAGTAGGTAGTAAGTGTAGAATATATTTGTTATGGTAAGACTACGGACCACTTGTGTCTAACGTCCTTTAGGATGGGCACCTTGACCTAATCTAACCTAACCTTCTTTCTGGTTTCCACTTAATATATGTTACAATCTAACAAATAAACATCATGACTTTAAACTAACCATTAACCGAGCAATTGGCGCAGTGGTAAAAGCTGCGGTGTTTGGGACGGGAGGTACCGGGTTTGAATCCCAACGGGGGAGGGTTGCAAAAGGGATTTTTCACATCACATGATTACGATCGGTGATGACGATGAACACAACTATTACCCCCTGTTGGAGTGCAGAATCTATGGGCTGAACCATCGTCCATGTCAGTGCTAGCTGGCTGAAGCAATGCAATGTGCAGATGAATTTAAAATCAAACCTGCGTATTCGTGCGTCCTCGATTTGGCTGGTGATGGAGTAAGGTAGTACGTTAAAAATTAACCGTGAAAGAGTTGAGAGAGCTTCAGCCCCAGAACAGATCAAAGAGTTCAGAAACAAACAAATAAACTAACCATTACTTACCCAACTCAGTTAGTCGAATGGTGTCGTAAAAGTAATTGGTATACCAAATAGAGTCAAAATCTAATGGAGGCAAAAAGGTGTAGAGTTTATTGGGCGTGTATTTAATTAAAAAAGTCAACCAAAACAAAAAATAAAACAAGCCATAACGCATGTTATAATGCGCAGCAGAACAGCTAACGGTTGAAACAAAGAGTGGAACATTTGTTACTTTTCTAGGCAACCCAACCAATGCTTTCAGTCTTTACCGAAAAACAGTTCATATTATATGTGTTTAGAGGTATTATTTTTTGAAGCCTTTTGCTGTGGTTCTAATTTAAGTGATGATGGTCGCTTGGGATAGGCAAGAAGTCCTGACAATTTGATTTGTTGTCAGAAAGGTTAAGCATATCATATTTCGAAAGCAAAATTTTCTTTTTAACTAATGAAAATTGTATCGGATTTTCAACAGTGGAATGTACCTTTTCGGTATTTATCATTCTATCCATCATTTATTTCAATTTCCTCTTTTACAATGGAAGTCACCTCGTTTTTAACGGTCATTTTTATGCGATGTGATTAGTAAAGATGAATATTAGGACCAGACTTATCCATCGCAGTACAAAGAAGCCTGTAAATCTAACTAATACTTCTTGTATTTATATAAGGTTATTTAACATTACATAACTATTTAATGTGCTTATAACATATTATTGTCTCTTATATATTTGACCGATCCATCAATAATGCATATTGAATTTAGAAACGTATAATTTTTTATTAAATTATATAAAAATGTCATAACAATGAAACATTTCTTCAATTTGTCTATTTATTCCACCCTCTCACATAATATATAACTATACAATCAAGTACATGTAGGTAACATAACAATTATACAAAATACATAATTTCTTTAGTCGCATATGTAATAATATGTTATTGGCTTCTGCATAATAAAATGCTTTAAACTCGTACATATATTTGATGATACAAATCAAAACTACATATACTTATGTAAACTATAACTACCGCATTATAAAAAAAAATGTCGTTACAAAATTAATATTTTACAGTTCGTCCAGTATACAGTACTCGTATATGTAATATATATGTATGCTATTATTATAAACTGTACACCGAGATTATAATTCTAACCATGATTCCTAATAATTTTCATGTGAGATTTGATAAATTTGTGGAAACACATAAAAGTCATAAAATTTGGTTGCCTATATATGAGACCTGTGAAATTTATCTCATTTAAATTTAAATTATACAGTCGTTCGCATACGTAAAATGATTCATCGAGCTAATTTTTTTTTTGTTAGTTAACAATTTTGACAGGATGTTATAGATATACGACACCGAACTACTGTACACTAAATTTTTAAGTTTTTTGTCCGAGCTGATTTGATATTCATCGCATTATCACACTTGATATCATTTGAATAAAAAGTTTATTACCGTAATTTCTGTGTTATACTAGACAAGTTGTACAAGCTTCAAAGTACTCCGACTCGATATGATATTCTAATTTGTTTTGTTTTTGCACCTAACACATAGAATAAATCACATACCGGTCGTATATATAAATTAAAAGTGAACGTATATAGGGAATATTAATGAAGTAATGCGTGGTTAGCACTTTTATATCAAAAACACAGGTGAGAAATATTTTTTTTCACCATAATATGGTGACGGTGCTCTATGGCGTGGCAAGTATAACACGAAAAAAAAAATGTTAAGTGCAATTACAATTCCGATTTTTGTTCTATGAGAATTAGCGGAATGATGTCAACATGTTTTTCTATGAGAAAATTTTTCTTATCAAGTATTTCTTGATGTGAGGGTAGTGAGAATGAGCAAAATCATTAAAAATTATTACGAAACGTCGATAAAAGTTTATCATTCCTAAGAAACGTTACAGTTGATTTACCGTCAGTGGTCGTTCGAAATTTTTGATGATTTGAACCCGTTCTATCGATGGTGGAATACCTTGTTCAGTAACCAAATGGCCTAAAAAGGGAATTTCTGATTTAGCAAAAACGCATTTATCTACATTTACTACTAAACCGTGTTCTTTTAGTTTAGCGAAGATATAATTTTGATGTGTTCGAGATGTTCGTCATAATTTTTAGAGGCAATGAGTACGTCGTTCAAATATACAAAACAGAAGTCAAGTCCACGTAATACTGAATGCATTAGACATTGGAACGACTGTGCCGTATAATTCCTAAGACCGAAAGTCATTCTACAAAATTCAAAAAGTCCAAAAGGTGTCGAAATTGCAGTCTTCGGAATGTCCGTCTGTTCGATTGGTATTCGATTGTAGGCCTGAACAAGATCAATAGTTGTGAAAATTTTGCAACTCTCAAGACGTTGAGTGAAATCCTGGAGATGTGGCATCGGATACCGATCTGGAATCGTTACTTTGTTAAGTGATCGAAAATCACCACAAGGTCTCCAACCTCCGTTCTTTTTTTGCACAAGATGCAGAGGGCTAGACCAAGGACTGTTGCTGGGTCGACAAATCCCGAGTTTCATCATATGTTCGAATTCTGTTTTTGCAATAATGAGTTTGTCCGGTGCCAGTCGTCGTGTCTTGCATGCAATTGGCGGTCTGTTAGTCTCGAGTTTATGAGTCACGTTATGTTTAGTGTTAAATATGTTGATGTTACCGTGAATGACTGTCGGAAATTTTGTGATTATGTCGAATACTCCTGGGTCCGTCGTTAACCTATCAATCGCTGTTAAAGTTTGTGTATCATTGAAGGAAAGTCTACCGGATGTATACAACGACGTTAACGGGTCTATGAGCCTTTGTATATCCACGAGCAAACCGGTGTTCTTCAAAAAATCAGTGCCGATGATAGGCAACGACAGGTCAGCAACAATGAACTCCCAGGTGAATTCACGTCGCAACCCAATGTCTAATTTTAAAATTTTAGTGCTGAAAGCGTTTACCGTAGAGCCGTTTGCTGCAAACAATTTAAATGATGGGTCGACTCTTTGACTCTGAACAAAACAAGCAGGCAAAACGGAAATGTATGCACCAGTATCTATTAAAAAATGAATTTGTGAATAGGTTTCAAAAATTGAAAGACGGCTGAATTGAGATAAATCATTGCATTCAGCCAATTGCGAATGACTTAATTGTTTTTTAGAATAGGGGTATTTGAAGAATTTTTGCAAAGAAATTGACATCCGGGCTTACACTTAAAAGCTTTGGTACCAAAATGTTAGTGATAAAAACAAGTAAAATTATTAGCTGCCGAAGGATCACCGAAATTTTGATCAGAAAAATTTTGATAGTTTAGTGAATTTCTTCTATAGATTTACTGGAATTATTTTGTGACCTAGAATTGCGACGGAATTTTTTTAATTCCAATAATTTTTGATCGATTGTACTGGTCGAATTTTCACAATGAGAGTTAGGCGCAGACGTCTCCAGTACACTTATTTGAGCTCGCTCAGCCAGAACTGTCAAGGAAACATCATTCTCAAACGAAGTGAGTACCATCTGAACCTGCTGAGGCAACCTCTTCATCCAAAATTGACGGATGGTTGCATTATTTAAATTATCTCCAGCATTCAGTTTCATCACTAAGAGTTAAGCCATGCATCAAATTATTAATTTTGCTTTTTTCCGACTCACCAAGTACCCAAATTACTTCAGATTTAAACGTTGAGTAAGGTGGAGGGCCTTTCGCACTAGTTATTAGATATGCGAAAGTGTCGTGGTATCGTGCATCCAGTACACCAACCGTATGAGCGTATTTAATTACTTCTGATGCAATTCCAGCGACCTTAAATTGTTGTTCCAGTATTTCGAACCAAACTACTGGATTCTGGGAATACAGAGGTTGTGGAGGTTTAAATGCAACCCGAGCAATCAACCTAGCAGAAGTAAACGGATTCTAAGAATCGTGTGTAGTTTCTTGCTGGTTACGACCAATGAGTGTCACATCTCTGGTGACAGCATCATTGGTCATAGTTGTTAGTTGTTCGGGTGTCAGTGTAATTTGTCGTTCGTTAACAAAAAATTACCCGATTGAATCGACGTTCTTTCCTTATCATCATCCGCTGAGAAAGGAGGAGGCAGTGGGTCTCTAACACACTGTACGACACGCCGAAATAAGTAAGAAGAATCAAAAATAAAACCGAAAAGCAAAATAGAATTGGAACGAAAAACATAACTAAATTAAGCAAAAATTAAACCGAATAATAAAATGGATTTCTAGTTCTTGCACAAAATAAAAAAATAGCTGAGTAATTACAATTTGTGTTTTCTAACGTTTAATTAATTTAGAACGTAATTATGTGGGACTTTAACAAAATTAGCCAAACTTGCACCAATACATATTTTTAATTATTCATTATTAATTTTTAAGTAAAACAAAATATATCGTTTAATATGGTGGCAAAAGTAAAGTAAAGTATCACAAGATTTTTAAAAATTATATTAAAATATTCGATATTGAGCAAGAACCCCACTATGGTTTTTTGATAGGTCTATAATAGGACTACAAAATGGCAAAAATCCCATTTGAGAAGCTAATGGCTTTTACATAGTTAGAATTAGAAATTTCTATACAGATATTTGGGAATTTTCTTAAGAAAGTCAATATCATAAGATTTTGGATATTGAGCAAGATTTTAGATATTGCGCAGCCTATATATAATTAATTACTATATGTGTATGTTTAGAAGCAATAATTATTACATTGGTAAACTGAAACATGTAATTCGATCGAAAGTATTGGTGAAAGCAATCAAATTAAATAATCGTGGACATTTTGGTAAAAACTAAATGGACGTTTGTTAAGTTCGATTACACCTCTAGACAAAGCAACATCAATTAACCTATTAAATTTAGTGGATGAATTTATGGTGTATAGATTGCATCAATTTCCACCTTTAAGGACATTTGCTCCTTCATACATATTCATAGCAATAAAATTGATGTGTGCAAAGCCAATTTCGGCTCATTACCAAGCAATCTCAATGGAATTGCAAAGGCCACATAAGCTAATTCAACCAAACTAAGTAGAACGAACTGCTACAGTCCTTACAACAACCAAAAGCTTTCATTGTGAGTTGTGTAAGAGAGATGATCATTAGGTTATGAGGTGCTATCAGTTTTTAGCAATGTTAGCCGACGAACGTAAACCGAATGTTGATAAGCTGAAATTATGTATAAACTGGCTAAGATCATCACACACTCTAGCTCAATGCAGCAGTCAAGAGCACTGCTGGATTTGCCAATCTAATCATCACACTCTTCGTCACATAAAATCGGGAACATTGAAGAACTCAAATCAGACTTCAAATCAAAGTGGTATCGGAGGCATTCCTACCAAACCTACTTGATGTGAACGTTTGGATATTTGATCTCGCATAAACGAATTTCCATTTCAAATTCAAGCGTATATTATGCGCAAAATCTCCGATTATCGTAACCTTTAAGTTATTGTGATATTTTCATTTGGCCAGTCTCAGAAAACATTAAACTCGCAGATCAACAGTTTTTCAGATCACGGACCATTGATCTTCTTCTGGGAGCAGAAGTTTATGGTCAACTATAATTAGTAGGAAAACAATTGCCGATTTTACAAAACACGCAGTATTATAGGATGGGTTGTGATAGGCGGTACAACAGCGTCAACAATCTTTAGATGCAGTAATGGGGTATCAACTGATTCTGATTCTCAACATCTTGATGAGTTACTGGAAAGACATTGGAAGATTGATCAATGCAAAACTCCAAATTCTAATGTACTTCATATGGTAATATGTGTAATCGCCACTTTGTTGAAGCATTTTCAAGACACGAGTCGGGAAGGTTTGTGGTTAGGCTACCATTTTCTAATACTCCTTCAGAGTTAGAAGATTCTGCAGCACGGGCAAAAAACAGTTTCTGAACTTAGAGAGTAAGCTGGAGCGAGACGTAGATCTTCGTTGCGCTTACAGTCAATTTATGGCCGAATATTGGGTCATATGGAATTGGTGAATAAATTGGAAGAATCAAATTTCTATTCGGCCCATCACTGTGTAGTAAAGCCTGATTCATTCTCTACCAAACTATAAGAGTAGTGTTTTAACGCTCCTTTTCTGGCTACTCGTTGTCTTCTATAATTTGCTTTAGTAAATCAACATAAGGATCCATTCGTAAGCTTCAGTCATCCAAAATGATATCTACCTCGATGACCTATTATTTGAACCCAATTGTGTTAAGAAAGCGGTAAGATTGAAATTAGCTATCTCGTCTATTTTCAGCTAGAATGACACTCAGAAAATGGAGTTTTAATGCGCCAAGATATTATTGGATACACTAATGGAAGATCGAGAATTTTTGGTGTTAAATGCCGGTGCCACTCATTGGGTATAAAAACGTTGAGTATGTACTGACAGCCAAAGCTCGACCATTTTAATGTTCAAGTGGCTACAGCAGTTTTGTAAACTAAAAGAATAACCAAAAGAATCGTTATTTCACATCTGACAAGTATTCCGATCCAAATGGCTAAATGGCTAAATGGAAAAAAAATTCTCTTACAAAAACTATGGGCGTTAAAGATTCATTGGGATCAAAGGAAATGCGATTTCGGATGCGGTCAACGCATACAGTTGGCTTCGCTGACGCCAGTGAAAAGGCTTATGGTGCTACAGTGTTTGTGCGTTTTCGCAAGATATAAAGAAATTTGTTGTCACTCTATTATGCTAAGAAATACGAGTAGCACTACTTAAGCAATCTTGTGGAAAACTTATGTAGCAAACCGTGTATCGCTCATCTCAATCCGAATCCAAATATTGGTTGCATGTAGAATCAAGAAGATTAACACCTAAATCACTATTATCATCTAGCTTATGGTAGAATTGCCCTTCATTTCTGTAACTATATGACTATAACTACGTCGTATATTTATGCATAAAATTGCTATAAAACGATTTTCAATTCAATGGCATTTGTAGCTCACTTCATCCATAATATACGACAACCGTCTGTGAAAAATTCATGTCTATTAACAACATACCATTTAGACACCGGTGTAAAGTTGACGCTGAGATCTGTACAGAAAATATTATTTCCGGAAATTTACTATGGGATCAACACGATGTTTAGAACCCGACACTAAAACCTTTATCCCTAGTTTTTGGATAGCGATAAAATATTTCATTTGGTGCGCTGAAATTTTTTTTCATTTGGTAGGCTAAGATCATTACATCAGACAATATGGCTGACTTGCCAGCAGAGCGCGTAAATATAGCTCCACTATTTTATAATGTGGGGATTGACTTTGCTGGACCGTTATACATTTTTAACATCAGTTGCATTTATGGGAACACTACGACAATTTATTGCCACATGAGGATTGTGCTGTAACATATTCACAGGCAATGGCACAAACTTTTTATGTTTTTATTGCTTTAAATATAGAATTAAGGTAGTCAATGACTTCGCTAGTTTTACTTAGCGTTGCCGTTATTTTTTTTTCTTTTGAGGTTTGTTTTGGGAATAAAATTGCATCTTAGGTTGAGAACTCTCAAGTACCTCTCTTTGTCTATCACAGTGTATTCATTTCATTGGTTCGTTTTTACTTTTGTTGCAGTCTTTTGATAGATGTTTCCCAGCGCACTTTACGCATCTGGGCTCTTTATTACAGTAAATGCGTTTGTGGTTATAACCCTTACAGTTGAAGCATTGTGGCATTCTAATATCGTTCTTTTTTAATGTCTTAATCTTAACTTTCATATTAAGGATAGATTTGATTCCGCATATACCCTAACAATGCTCTCAGTGCATTAGTGAACCTTTTATAATGGCGTACAGTAGGATATTAAGTTAACCGCAAAAGAGTGCATGGAATAAACTATAAAAAAAATGCTCTCAGCGTTGTTATATGTCAGCATGAAATGGGAGAGGCCATTTTTTGTTTTATACCTTTTACCGTTTGCGTTTTTAGTGATCTTTTCTAAAGTATATTTACAGCATTTAGGATTTTGAATTCTTTCTGAGTAAGTTCCACAATTATTTCTTTATTTGGGGGCATATATGATGTAAATCTTTGGCCAGGACATTGTTTGCTCTGTTTACATATAAAATAGTGCAATAGTGAAACTGGTGGAAAAATTTGAGCTGTTGGGACAAGTTAGTGATGTGAAGAATCGAAACCGTGTGCGTCGCTCAAGAACAACTGAGAATATTTCTGAAAAAAAAACCCAGGTTTGTCAATTCCTCGTCGATCTTTGATTAATGATTTTTTACGGCCGAAATTGGAAGATATTGATGTGGATGACGTTTATTTTCAGCAAGACGGTGCTACGTACCACACAAGCAACGAAACATAATCGTAATTTTGCAAGAAAAGTTTCCTGACCGTGTTATTTCTCGAAAAGGTGATCACAATTGGCCACCGAGATCTTGTGATTTAAAACCTTTACATTTTTTCTTTAGGGCCACGTGAAAGATAAGGTCTATGTCAATGCTCCACAATCGATTCAAGACTTTAAAGATGAAATTCGTGAAGTTATCGAGGACACAGCCGTAAATGTGCGAATTGGTCATGAAAATTTCATGAAAAGGATATGGTGGTACAAGCGCAGCCGTGGCGGCCATTTGGCTGATATCGTTTTCAAATGTTAATGATATACTTTCCTCTTTACAATGAAATAAACATTCATTGATTTCTCTTAAAAAATACTCCAATCCTATCATCCAATTCATAGACAAAAAATATAGTTTGTCACTATCACAGTAATTTCTGGAACAAACATTTCGAATCTGCATGTCTGATTAATGGAAATATGAAGCAAGGACACATGAAGTTCACAGGCAAATATATATTAGTTACAGTTTTGGTAAACCTATCTTGGGGTCCTTTTTGCTCGGAATAAAATTTTGGAGTGATGTGATTAGCAATAGGAAATTGCAGTTGCTGCGTCTAATTAAGGTTACAGATGAGCTACACGGCAAATATTTACGTTTTTAAGGCATAATGTATTACTAGGTTCTAAATTGGTTGATCAGTTAGGCTTTTGGATCCTGGTTGGAACCAGAAATGATTCGACAGCCCATTACAACATGGACGTTTTAAAACTGGATATTTCAAAATAGGATTCGACAAAACGAGATAAGGCACAAAACTAGATATTTCAAAATACGATATTTCAATACGAGATAAGGTACAAAACGAGATATAGTACAAAATCATTTAAAAAATCATTTTAAAATCCCATTCCCATCCTACATATCGAATTTCATAATAATCGGTTTTGAACTCGCCAAGTTCCTTCCTTAGTGACCATATTCCAGAACTTTTCCAAACAATCATTTTAAAATTCCAGTTTGTTTCTACATATCGAATTTCATCAAAATCGGTTAAGAATTCGCCGAGTTCCTTCCTAATTGGCCATATTCCAGAACTTTCCTAAAAAAACATTTTAAGTTTAAATCACATGTCGAAATATCTTGTTTTGAAATATCCAGTTTTGTACCATATCTCGTTTTGTACCTTATCTCGTTTTAAAATATCCAGTTTTGAATTATCCTGTTTCGTCAAATCCAGTTTTAAAATATCCAGTTTCAACCGGTACCCAGTAATTTGCTTAGGATTCATATGCATTTAAAATGTTTATACACCATTCCGGAATCAGTAAGTCACAGTTATACAAATTTTCGTTAACTTGCTTGATTGGGATGGGTTTTACTTGGATGTTATGATATTTTTGCTAATGAATTTAGACCTCGTAATTCAGCGCATTGGTTGATTTATGCATTTAATATTGCAATACTAACAAAAAGTCTAGTAGATGGAAAGTTTTAAAATTATTGTCTTAAAGTTATGCTATTTTTGGAAGAGATATTGTTTTAAACGGATTTGTAAACAAATGGTTTCATTGGCTAGACGAAGACGATATGTATTCAAAGTACATGTGCAAATCTATCAACGTACCAATCGCCGGATTTAAAAGGTTACTATTATTTTAGAGCATTCTTGAAACGCTGTAAAAAGATATTTGATGGTAAATAATTTTGTATATATTGTAGCGACTACACTGCCATCTATGAATCATAGATGGCACTGCACCTAATCAGCTTGGTGTTGCCACGTATATCAATTAATTGATGTACGTGGCATCACTAAACATAATAGAAAACAAAAAACATAAAAATTCTTTCTTTTTGGGTTTGCTGATCGGAGGAGACAAGACATAATCAATAAATACAATTACAATCCATAATTTATGATCAATAAATACAATTACAATTTACAATTCATAATCAAGAAAGAAATATAAGTGACGGCGCAGATCCACGTGGCAGCGGTGAAGAGTAGTAACAAATATGTATATATATATATATGGAGAAGTAACAATGTATACTAAAGTTACTATACTTATACTTATGTATACTAAGTGCTTGTACACAAACAGGGAAGTAAGAAGAAGTTCATTTAATTACTTCCAGTTTAATGACTATAACATATGTAATTCTTAGTAATTCCGATTCAAAAATATTTGTTGCTTATCCTAGTATTTAGGAGTACTACACAGCTTAATTTATTTGAATTTTTGTTTAATTTTAGAATTTATGTATAACTTAAAAATATTTATATAGTTGTTGTAATCTACTGGCAAAAAAATGTACTTTGATGTTGCTAAAAATTGAATTAATTAATGCATATAATATATATAATTGTTTCATTTCTGATTAAATTACATTATTTGAATTTTAATTTAAAGAAACAAAAAAATACTTTACGAAAATAGTTTTAATTTATTTAAATGTATCTAAAGTTTTATTGTAGACGAATGAATATATACATTATGCAATATTACCAAAAATGTAGATTTCTAAGAAATCTTCTAAAAAACTATTTTTGTCGGTTTTGTATTAGAATATGTATTAGGTATTTGCATTTTGATAGATTAGAATATTTTGATGTATTACAGCATATCCGGATTCAACGTAAGTTGATGCAATAAGCTAAATTTAAGACGGGAATCCGCCTTTCATATTTGACGGGAAATAAATACTAAAAATTAATTGCCATGGTTAGTTTTGCGATTTGTATACAAATGGTTTATGACTTGTAACTTATCTTGAATTCGCAGGTGTTTCAGGAGGCGTTATTTTGTTCCTGGGTTTGCATCGCCAGATCAAATCTGATCTAAATATATGTTTTACTGCATAATTTATACATGTTCATAATTTTGTAAACTAACGTCTTGCCTGGACCAAAATGATTTATTAAAATATATAAATATTTCAATACAGTATTTATGATGATACCGGAAGCTTTAAATTAAAGTAACACTCATCAAAATCGAACCACTTTTACGAGGTTTATTGCATAATGCAGGAGTCCCCGACTAATTTTAGAAATGGGCCTGATGCGAAATTTATGATTTTTAGCGGGCCAAACTTATTCTTTCAATATATTTTTGTTTACCCAAAATAAAGTAAACCCTGTATTTAATCCAACATAAAGTGGCATTTTATCATAACGGCAGCCAAATCATCAATAATGAAAACTCACAAAGTAAACACTTCACCAGATTTACCAGAGAAATTCTGGCCAGGGCAAATCATTTGGCATAACAGGCCGGATCTGGCCAATATCTATCCAATATAAAACCAATTATAATATAGTGGAAATAAGCAAAAAAAAATTGTTTACCGATGGTGACTATGTTAAAAGAGTTTGTTTCCAAAAATATGCCCTACTAAAATGAAAGATTTTGAATCGTTAATCTTAGCTTCATGGACCGTAACAAGAAGATTAAAAGATTTGAGCTGATGTTAAGGTATATAGCTTAAAGAAAAAATTCACGAAATTAAATATTTTTCAATTGCTAATGATGTGAGCAAAGACTTGAATCACACGGCATTTTGTATTTATTTTTGGATATACATTCTCGCTTTAAATCGTATAAAATTTAATTAAAGTATCATTTATGAATAAATTTCTGAGAACATCATCAGCTTTAAGATCAAGCAGTTCTTGAATATCATCGACAAGGACCTCAAATGGTTTCTGAAATAGCTTAAATGGCCAGTGACATGCCGACTTGATCTATTATATTCTTACTTAAAGTTGTTTCGGAGTCGCTGATTCGCCCATAAATCTAATTCTGGTAATTATTGATTCAAAATATTTAGCTGTCCACAAATATCTGATAATAAAAGCAAGATGAAACAACCACTTATGGAATCAGATAATTCACCAACGGGTTTTAATTTCTCGTTTAAAATTATGTCAATTTAGTATCTTAGGTCAAAAAATCTCCTCAACACCTTACCACGACTCAACCATCGCATTTCAGCGTGATATAATAATCACTGTACTCAGCTTCGATTGATTCAAGAAAACGTTTGAATTGAAGATTTAATACATATTTACAGATACAATTGACTGTTTTTATTACGGTGGATATAACTGTTTTTATACCATATTTTTAGCACTATCCTTTGTGACCGCTTTCAAACTTTTTAATGCCATTAGATCTTCAGATATTTCGAAATTTTGATCTATACCTCGAATTTAAATTAATAATTGAGCCGTGTGATTCAAGTCTTTGCTCACATCAATAGCAATTGAAAAATATTTAATTTCGTGAATTTTTTCTTTAAGCTATATACCTTAACATCAGCTCAAATCTTTTAATCTTCTTGTTACGGTCCATGAAGCTAAGATTAACGATTCAAAATCTTTCATTTTAGTAGGGCATATTTTTGGAAACAAACTCTTTTAACATAGTCACCATCGGTAAACAATTTTTTTTGCTTATTTCCACTATATTATAATTGGTTTTATATTGGATAGATATTGGCCAGATCCGGCCTGTTATGCCAAATGATTTGCCCTGGCCAGAATTTCTCTGGTAAATCTGGTGAAGTGTTTACTTTGTGAGTTTTCATTATTGATGATTTGGCTGCCGTTATGAGAAGTTCAATACCTAACATCGTATAGTGAAATCTCTAAAAAGATATGATATAAATTCTGTTGCATATATATATATATATATATATATATATATATATATATATATATATATATATATATATATATATATATATATATATCATAAGTGTAGTATTTATAACAATATAAGTATGTATAATACAAGGAGCACAACAATAGCATATTATACAGTACTTGTATATAAAGAAATGTATATATCTATGCTATATACATTTCATTATATACAAGTACTGTATAATATGCACAATATACGCGACGCAAAAAATGGCGTCGTGAAATATGTCGTGGATCAAGAAGAACAAAAAATGCAAATTGAATACTTTGAATGAAATTTGAATACACCCAATGAAAGGTATAGTGGAAGTCGGATAACAAAAATAATTTTACTCCTTCTCAAGATGTATATATATACGGTAAAGGGTTATTCAAGAGTACACCGCCATATTTGTAAATAAATCGAAGTATTTCGGGACTTATATAGTTTGAATTGATTTAGTGTGACTTTCAAAAATATTACCATATACTGTCATTATTTAGAATGTTTTAGATCGCTATATAATATATAAATGTATATATATATATATATATATATATATATATATATATATATATATATATATATATATATATAAATATATCGATCTAAATAGAGTAGATACTCGTACATAAGCTACATGCGACCCTTTAATGAAAAAACTTGCAAAATAAATTTGGTATGAATTTTTAAAATAATTTTTAAAACTTATAAGCAAAACCATAATCACAGCCGATTAAAGTCATTATATATAGACAAATCATTATTTAGTTTTTTTGTGAAATTAAATCAATTATTTTGCATTATATTTCATCAATAATTTTTATACAAAACTAAAATTATTAATTTATGAATTATAAATTATTCGAAACATTTTATGAAATCAAAACTTTTGTTTAAACATTTATGCTAATTTAAGGAAGCAGCCAAACATTGGGAGTTTATTTTTTATATATACCAATGTATAATGTATATATATATATACATACATATATACACTAATGTACTTTCTGAACGAAAATATATATAGGATGACAAAATTACGATGGTTAATTGGCTAATTCATGTTAATAAATAGGAAAATTATTAAACGAATGCACGGAAATTTAAAATTAATAAGTGCAGCAAGTGTTTTTAAATAGTTCTTTCCCTTTAATGTCACAGAACTCATAACTTGCTGCAAATTATATTGAATATTCTGTGATTAGTTGATTGATAGAAACATTCAACCAAGTTATAATTCGAATTCTGGAATAAAATAACCCTTCAAAAATATAACAACCAATTTTTATGCGAAGAATATTTTTTGGCAGTATTTACTTACAAATCAATTAATTGAATTAATTCAATTAAGATGCAATTTCTCCTTAACAAGGTGCTTTTCATTTTTTGGATGCACCAGATACAAGTAGGGAAACTTTTTTGAATTTGATTAATATTTGCACAAATTTGTTCACAACGTAAGATAAGAAGTCTTCTGACAACCATTACTAGTAATGTCACATTTTAGATATGCCGATAAAACTTTTTAAACATTTAACTTTAAATTTTCAATAGGTTAGAGAACTTATGATATGTGCTACCAAAATGTTGATGTTGATGATTGAAATTTCTAAACACAGGGCATTTTAAACAATAATAAAATGGTTTCGTTGTCATGGTTTCGTTGTCATGTGTCACCCCTAACCATGGTTTGCAACTCGGCTTGAACGTAGTTTTGGGATGAGATAATTTTTCTCATCCCGTAGCATTTTAGTGATGACAGCACCGAGTTGTTCAATTAGTGAGTACCTAAAACTATAAATATTGGTTTTAATACATGTAGCCATCTGCAAACATGTAATCATTTTTTAAATTCTAGCTGTCAAATCAAAATAAACTGACGGATATTTTTAAATAAATAATAATAATAATACTGGATAAATGGAAAATAAAAATAAAAATAGAAAAATATGGTCGGAGGGGGAAAGTAATATCTTTATTGATATTTGGGGCGAGAACCTCGAAAAGCTGAGAAAGGCCAAACGAAACGGACACATTATGGCGGAAATGGCACAACAACTAGCCGAATTCAATATACACGACAATACAACAGAAGTGCTGAATAAAATAAATAATTTGACTTAAATATACCGGTAAAAAAATTGAAATATATATGTGTTTATATAGTTCTTTCAGTGGAAATTAATTTTCGTTGCAGACAGGAAAAACCGGAGTATCTGGAGGTATAACTCAACGTATATTGATAATTTATAAAATCGCAACTATATAATTTATTGACAGGTCTAAACATTGGCGAGAAGTCAAATGATAGTTTGTAAGTATTTTATTTACATTTTTGTCTTTAATTTCCAAACACACCTACTATATATTAATTTATGATTAGTATACATAATTCAATGCGCTTTTAGATTTCAGATGTAAGTGATATATTAGGAGCATCTCCAACTCCATCTACTTCGGCGTTTGGGCCAATAACAAGACCGTCCGTATCAATATCACCTCCAGCACCATCCCCACTAGCTAAAGACGGAAAAAATAATGAAGATTACGAAGAAATTAAAAAACTAATGGAGAAATCATCTCAAACTGTTGCGGATGAATTAAAACGATCAAACGATTTATTGGCAGAGGCAAACAAAATTGAAGATCAAAAATTAAAATTAGTAGATAGTTTTGTCAATGCCACTATAGATTCCCAAAAAACTTTATTGGCAATGTTCAAAAACGACAAAATCTAATTTAATAAATGTAATTTAAAATAACGTTGAATGTGGTAAATGGATATGGCAAATATTATTTTGTATTTTGAATTTATAATTTTAATAAATTGAAATTTTTTAAATGTGGTTTTTATCGAAGATGTAAATTATATTAATAAATATACCATACCTAAGAATGTACAAATTGCATTGCGAATTCCGTTGCCATCTGATTCAACACCATCTCCTACACTTGTTGAGTTGACAAATCGTTGTGGTCATTACGTATCATTGTGGTCATTACAAATGTTGTTTAAATACAGCAATCATTTATAAGGACGTTGACGTTATCGACGTGTACTTCTAACCTTTTCCGATTCTTCGACATCTCGCTTTTAATTGGCCAAATGTATTTTCAACAACTCTGCGGCATTTTGAAATATGGTAATTAAATAACTTTTCCTCGTAAGACTGAGTTGTTGAATAAGGATATGGCTTCATCATAATATTGGAAATTCGAAATGCGAAATATCCAATCAATAGGACTAGAACTTTGATCTCTTCGATTCATTTATATTTGCTTTGAAACAATGGGTTACACAGATGCTCTGCTCTTACCTTAGACATTTCAAAGATTCCAGAGTCGTTCATCTTTCCTGGTGATCCTACGTTGCAATAAGTGAATCTATATCGGTAGTCCACAACAGCCATCAGTATTACAGAATACCACCCTTTAAAATTATAGTAATCAGTGGCCTGCTATTTAGTGGATGCACTCTTCAATATGGCAGCCATCGATAGCACCAAAACATTGAGGAAACCCTAGAATTTCGTACCCTCGAACTATTTCTTCATTTTCCTCGGGAGTGGGTGGATACGTATTAAAGCATTCAAGAACAATTTCTCCAACTGTTGTTTGACCGACTCCAAATAATGAGGCTATTGTTCTGTACTCCGCTGAAAAATCTAATGAAGATAATGCAATTGCCAATCTTTTATCGATATCGATAGGTGATCGAAATGTGGTTTCCTGTCAAGCGACGTGTTCTATACGACTTTTAATGAAATTAAAAGTTCTTCGCGATACTCGAAACGTATTTTTAAATTTAAATTCACCAAACTTTGGTACCTTTTCCTCCCAATGGCGTGATTTCTCGACAATTGACCAAAACCGCCTTCGTTTATGTTTTACAACCCGATTTTTATTCATCAACAATGAGGCATATTGTTTACATTTGTCTAAATTGTAAATAGACGTTTTTCTCGTGGCTATTTCTTCCTGAATCGCGTGGATTCTCCATCCATTATATTAATTAAAATGTTAAATGCTGAAAGTTGTTGCATATAATTGATAAGCACAGCCCTTTTATTTGGCATTTGTAAATAATAGCACTCACAACACAAAGTTTTCTGACACAGTTTTATAAACAAAAATATCAACTTAATGAATTTTAATGAAATATGACGAACTGTCAAATGAGATGAGAACTACAGTGTGTCATCTATTCTCATCTCAAAAACCACAGTTTCATAGTCCTAGTTACGAAACCAGATATGTGTCTATGGTATAAGAATCTTTGGTTGTTGTGTTTCTTGTTGGATATTATTATCAGTTGAAAATAATTAATCCAACTATTATTAAAATAATATACAAATATACTAATATAGATGTATGTTGAATTTTTAGTAATATTATAATTTTATGCCATTTCATTAAAAAGCACAATATAGTTGGCAATAAGAAATTCTGTAGTTTGATTATAAATCATTGCTGATAATTATCCACTTAAATGAACAAACTAATATACATTTTAAAAGTAATACACATTTATTTATTTTAATGTATTTGAATTTATAGGCTTGCAGCTTGATGAAAACTAAAAACTATAAAACGAGAAAAAATTTTTAGTGTTTTTTTTTGTTTTTTTGTTTTTTTTTTTCAAAAAACAAAAGGATTTTAAGTTTACTAAGTTTCTACAATTATAATTTTGTTGACCCAACAAGTTGGTTTTGTGCCCAACAATTTTTTGTGAGCAAGTTAATTTTCAATAATTTTATAATACTATAATTGCGTAGCAGGGTATCAAGGACGTAAATCTGGAAGAAATCTTGGAAGCACAACCAAATCTCATAGCTTTTGAGGGTTTGGACAAAAAGTCCCAGCGAACTCCAAGTGGCGTAAAAAATCGTGTGAGCATTTCGTCGAAGTTTTGCTTGATATTCGTTTCAAAGTCAAACTGCATGTAAAACTTGGTCATTCATATTCAGTTTTGACATTTTTGCTATCTTATATCCAGTTTATATTGATATATGAACATATTATAGTTCATAATTTTGATCTAAAAAAAATATCCATTAGTAAACGACATTAAAGTTAATAAAATTATTAATACAACACGTGATATGCAAATTGAAAAAAAAACAATTTTTTTTTGCCAGACAGATTTTTGAATTCAAGTTTTGAATAGTAAGAAAATCTTGTTCACTAACGTGATTAAATGAGTTACTTATACCATAATCAGTTGTTAGCAAAGGAACACCATCACAGAGAAAATCACGCAATCTATCTGAGTTGAAACGATAAGCCTAAAAATTAAAATTGGTAGTAATATAATCATTGCAGCAGCTTGTCAGTTCAACCAGCTTAGTGATAAGATATGTCCGTTTGGCCGCATTGAATTATAATTTTGTTTTGTTTATAAAAAAAATGTTTTTTGGAAAACCAGTTCCTGACTCCGTTCAAGAACAATGGGGCATAAGTAAAACAGCGGTAACCGAAGCAACAATGCCCATTATATATGCCGCAGTACATCTAGACCTAAAAATCTTTGACTGGATAATGATGGGCTATTCAGAAGAAAGATCGCACACGCCAACAAAATCTATCACAAAAAACAAGGCAATCTCATGATGCCTTCATAACCGCGTGGAAAGCCTCGTATCGAATATGCAGGCAAAAGAAAAATGATTGGCATGTAGAAGAGTCACATATCATCCAAAATTCAGGTCTAAGGGATTGATAACGATACATAAGAGAAATATCTAAAGAATTTCATCCGCAAGTAGCAGCGCTATTCGCAATGGAGCAGGAGAATTTCAAATGGACACTAAAACTATCCTAGAGTTATTTCACTTCGCTTCTCATATATTCCACCGCATGTTTGAGCTTGTAGCAACAATCTGGTCAAAAGAAAGTATCTCAAAAAATGGAAGACGGTTCTTATCTGCCCACTACATAAAAAAGAAGATTGGTTGAACTGCAACAACTACCGCGGTATAGCTTGGTTGAACACAGGCTACGCGGTTTTGGCTAAAGTAGTGGCGACAAAGTTATCAACATGTGGTTTTCGTCCAAACAGATTAACGACTGATCAAACTTTCACTCTGAGGATGGTTCTAGAAAAGTGCTACGAAAAGGACATCCGGTTACATAACGTAGACTTCATATTCGTAGATTTCCAGCAGGCGTACGACAGTATTAAGAAGAACGCGTTATGGAACATATTGTCCTATCTGGGCACACTGGCAAAATACTACCATCATAAGAAAAAATCAGTTTACCCATTGGTGTTCCAGATGTCGGGTCGATAGAATATCGTCAAAATTTAGAATAAATATATGACATTTATGCGATTATACGTATAAAAATATTTTGATTATTTTAAAACGATACCAGTAGCGACACCTAGCACATCAATGGGCTAACATACGATGGTAGTGAGTTATTTGGTTGTGAGTCTTGGACATTGACAGCACAAAACGTCCAAAAACTTGGTTTAACACAACGCAAGATTATTCGAATTATTCTCGGTATCATATAGGAGGAAACCGTGTATAGAATGCGAATGAATCACGAGATCAGAAATGATCTCGATAAAGTCGACATCATCGGATTCATATAAAGATGACTCGTTCACTCTTCATAAAGACTAGTTCTTCGTTCACAAAATCGAACCACAAAACAGGCCTTGGAGTCGGCACCAACGAAAATGGGTTTTCGTTTGAGATCGTCTCCTCGTTGGATGGATGACGTCGAGAAAGAACTGAACAAACTCGATCACCGTGTCTGGGGTTCAAAAGTCCATGAGGCAACATCAATTTAAAATTGGTCATTTAAAAAAGGCAGTCGGTGCAGAAATAAAAAAAATCAATGATTTTAGTTTGGGCTTAACACAAAATACTATCTCGACGAACAAAAACTTTATATTGAATGCTTTTTGGATCTCAAAAATGCCAGCTACATTAAAAAGCTAGGAATTTTAAATCACCTAAATCTAAGGTGACCATCTCTTATATGATCATATCATAATTAGTCTTACAAGATTTGTTTAATTTCTTGGAAATATTGTGGGGTTTCAGCCTTACGATTGCCGTCATATGCCGTAATCGATTATATTGCATCTTTGATTTAGAATATATCCATTTATTCTGAATGATTGAGGGATCTCGTTTTTCTTTTCAATTTATGAACTCTAATGATCTCTAATTTATCTGGTTGTAGAATAATCAGACATTGAATTGTGCAAGCCTTAAACGAAGCTTACGCATAAAGTTATTGACTGCTTTGACATCCAAAAGAACCTTTGTTACCTGTGGCCCTAGAGAAATCCAACACCAAGATTGCCGAGCTCAACTCTACTGTAAAGTCTTGGGACATATTGTTTCCACTTTGCGATACATACCGTAGCATATTTTACATCCGATCTAACAAATATAGTTACACCTCAACCCGGTCTATCATCCCTACTATACTAAGTATAATGAAATAATTGCGGATATTAAAATTAAACATTACTTGACTTAACCCAGGCTTCTGTAAATACAGTCATAAGAATATTAAAAGAAAGCGAGTTGTTCTGTATATAATCGGGTAAAAACAGGTTAACATACCTAATCGGTTAAGCATATACTTCTCTCTCCCATATATCTTAAAAACTATAATTTCGACACTATATAAAAACGATTAAGCGCCACATAACAAACACACAAGCTAACACTCACACGCGTAAAATAAATGCACCATGCAAAGCTAAAGACAAGAAAATCTACCAAAACCAAAAAATAAAAATAAAAATCTCAAGCCACACACGAACCCCACATGATGTATCAAAATTAATAAAAGTCACGTTTCGTAATGTAATTAGGAAGATTTTTTTGTTGCTCTGTGCGGTGCAGTTGTGTACAGATGTATTGAAGTATCCCCCAGTACCTTTATAAACATGTTTTTTTGGCTTTTCAGTTTTTCTCATCGATCGACCAAAAACATCAATCTACGTACACAATTTTTTTTTCTGCTATACATAAAAACAAAAACAAATCGTAAAATTATGTTTTTCTAAACAAACCAATAGAAAAGCTTTAAATCATTTTTTTTATCTACCTCTATACACTTTAAACTTTTTCTTGTATATTTTCCAAGTTCATAAAGTTGATGATGGAAAAGATTTGGTCAAACGGGCAGAAGAGTATGGTAGTCGAATAGGAAGAATTGAAAATGTTGATGATGATGATGATGATGAAAAATAATTATTTTAAAACAAAAAATTTAAACGTTTTTCATTTTGGTTAACAAGGTGAAGACGACATTAAGATAAAAAAAAATGTCTAAGACATAAACTTGGATGAAATAAATTCTAAAAATTTTATTTTATATTTATAATTTATTAACTAAAATTAATATATTTTTGTGAATGAAATTTTTATTGGGCTGGATTTGTTGTTGGTCTGGACGTTTTAGAGTTGGGATGAAAGAAAAAAAAAACTTTTAAATGTGTAAAATGAAATGAATAATCATCTTTCGCTGATTAAACTTTGGCGCCATGAATTTTTTTTTATTTATGTTTTTATGTATGGACACGGATTGGAGCCCAGTTCAGAAAACTAAAATTATATGTATTACCTTTATGTTAAGTTTTTTTTTTGTATTTCGATGTTGTATGTTGATAATTATAGATTTGATGATTGATAATTCATTGACTTTAATGGTGAATTGTTTTCGTGTGGTATTTTGATGTTAGTTTTGGGTTATTGCGATTAAAATTTATAATGGGTGTGTGTGT
Source organism: Tipula confusa (assembly GCA_963556175.1). Lineage (NCBI taxonomy): Eukaryota > Metazoa > Arthropoda > Insecta > Diptera > Tipulidae > Tipula > Tipula confusa. Next base: position 192,841,158 of record OY744476.1, on the reverse strand, counting down.
ATACGAGTTAATACTTCGCGTTTCCCATTTTAATTTGGTGAGAAGTTTCATATATTTTAATGATGTAATTATCTTATTTTCCGCTGACTTTGGATTCACACTTCCTAGTTCGAGCCGTAACAGTTAACACTTTTTTAAATCTCGTCGAAGTAATAAGATAATATACCTTTGACGTAAGCAAGGGAACAAAACTATTGTGATTCCGATGCTGTGTGCCTCAGGTCGATTTTTTAGACTTAACAATGTACTAAACTAACTAACTAGCACTTCCATCAACATAACTCACCTTTCGCAAGTCGCAACAAATCGCCAGAAAATATACTATTAATTTTATATAATGAAAGATGATTTTATTTATAAACTTTACGCTAATTTGTTAAAGAAGTTAAAGGTGCCACGTAAAAATTTGATGGCAGTATGTGATAGTTAAATCAAATTCTTTAGTATTATTGAAGGAATCCCAGGTTCTGTTCAGGACCAAAGCGTCCTACGATTCACTGCGCTCTATAAATTTGACAAGTCTCTCTTTCGTGGTTCATCTTTCTAAAAAATTTGGAATTAATAATCTAGAATTTCATAAAAATGATGTAGATACCGCAAATTATGTAGAAATACGCATATTCATAAGTTATGCAATAAAACACGTAAAAGTGGTCCGATTTTGATGAGGGATACTTTTATTTAAAGCTCTCGATATCAGCATAAAAACTGCATTGAAATTTTTATATATTTCGATAAATCATTTGGGCCAAAAAAATAAGGCAAGGGGTTAGCCCACAAAAATACGAATATTCATAAGTTATGCAATAAAACACGTAAAAGTGGTCCGAATTTGATGAGGGATGCTTTTATTAAAAGCTCTGGATATCAGCATAAAAATTGCATTGAAATTTTTATATATTTCGATAAATCATTTTGGGCCAAAAAATAAGGCAAGGGGTTAGCCCACAAAAATACGAATATTCATAAGTTATGCAATAAAACACGTAAAAGTGGTCCGATTTTGATGAGGGATACTTTTATTTAAAGCTCTCGATATCAGCATAGCACTGCATTGAAATTTTCATATTTTTCGATAAATCAAAAGTGGTCCGAATCTGATGAGGGATACTTTTATTTAAAGCTCTCGGTATCAGCATAAAAACTGCATTGAAATTTTTATATATTTCGATAAATCATTTTGGACCTAAAAAATAAGGCAAGGGGTTAGCCCACAAAAATTCGAATATTCATAAGTTATGCAATAAAACGCGTAAAAGTGGTCCGATTTTGATGAGGGATACTTTTGTTCAATTGTTTGCTGGAATTGTTCAATTATTAGCTGGAATATAGAATGTATCGGTTTATCGTTTCTTTGGTAGATTATTTATGATAAAATATAATTATTATTTAAAAATTGCAAGAATTTAATTTTCATTAAACTCCTGATCTCGTAGTTGAATAAAACTCAATAAGTGTCGTCGTCGTCGCGTTTGCCATGTATCATGCGCATGATTCTTCTCTCGAATGTCATCAAACATATCTCATACTCATCCGTCAGGATGTAACTCTCACACCCATCTTTTGTCTGGCAGATTGTAAAAAATATTTAATATGAATAATGTGGACCAGATACGTTCTACACAATATTAAATTTATCACTGTTAATAATATAGATACTATGGTTTGAATATTGACTATCTGCAACTTTACTAATTTATGCTGTGTTTGCATAACCACGGGACATGCAAGTTATTGCTCATATGTGAATTCAGAAGAATTGTTCAAATTAACAGTTTTGATTAACTGATTTTATAATCCAAAATAAAAATGAATCATATTGACAGAAGGTGTCCACTGTCTATTTATAGTTAAGTATAATCTCGTTTTGTAGGTCACATACAATTTCTTGAACATGAAGGCAATAACTATCAATCTTAATTAACTTAATACTCACCTGTACTAAATCAAATTAATAATTTGTTTGATCCCAAAATTAAGTCTAATTAAAAATCAATATATTAAATGAAACAAATCATAAATCAAATTCAAAACTATTTTGCATAGACATATAGCAAATTAATAATAAAAAATCGTTAAAAAAAAAATTGGTAATTAATAGGCACTTAAAAAATTTATTTAATTATCCATTTCTAAAATATAATTACAATTTTTTTATTATTTTTTTTTAAATTTTATTAAGTTTATGTGTTTCCCGTGCTTGCATATACCATGTATACATAAAACATAATAAAGCCAGGTATTTATGGATATATGGTATCAAATGATAAAATTTATACGTATTCACAATCGATAAACAGAATATAAATTTTATGTAATAAATTACAAATCAATCATAAACAATTTATGTTGTTTTATTTTATTATTAATTAATTATGCATAAATTAAACAGTTCGTTCAACAATAGTCAATAAAGTAGATTTTAAATTGTATTTATGTGTTTATAGAAACATTAAACGGAGAAGCGCCGACAAGAGCTTGGGTCATTCACTATTAAAAATACATAATTTTGGTAGTTTTGCAGCGTGACATCATGGTGACAGCATTATCATTGCCATAATGATAAAAATGATATTACACATATTTGCTGATGTGCTATTGATATAATAAGTTGTTACGAAAAAAACTGGCTTTAAGGTGACAAGTGTCTTAATCGGAAAACCTTAACCACTAGTGCAAGGCTAAGCTGAAGTTCGAACTTGTAAAAAGTAAATAAGTACTCCAAAATTACAGTGTGAGATATCTTTTATATAGGAAGGTCCGGCATTAATTTCTTGAAAAATTGTCCCAATTCGTCATATTATCACAATAAGGTCCACAGTAGGTAGGAAAAGCAACAACATGAAATTCTGATTCGAGTAATTTATCAAAATAGCGAAATAACACTTTAATAAAGTAAACCAATTATGTTGTCAAGTTTAACATTGGCTAATAATTTAATTAAAATTAAAATAATTAATCTTCACGTACATTATAATTAAGAAAAAAACAATCTATACAGGAAGAAACTGCCTGAATGACTTTCTAAAAGTTATAATAAACTTATCAACAGAAATTTAGTATTAAAATAATACATACATTTAGGCGAATTACGTTAAAATTTGTGTCAATAATAAAAAAATATATAAAAAGTAGTACATATTATTTGTAATAGATGTCAGTTCAAACTTTCACCGTAACCCGCACATTTGGTGATATTTGTCTTGCAGAAGCTTCCGTAGTCACTGATAACATCAACTTCAGTTTCGCATTCGGATCCATTATAAATTCCTGTACTTAACGCTATATATTAGCGTGAATTCTGATATACCCTTCGAGGTTTGCGGTAACTTCAGTCAATATCGATGTCATCACTAAACCCGAATTCGTGCGAATGCTACTTATGCACGTTGTCACGTGGATAATCTACGACCGTGCAGATGCCACAGCTCACACTGCTTTTCCGACGTTCTGAATATTTTCGATTTCCGGCATAAATTTCGCAGGTTTGGTAGGCTAACCATCATTTTTGGAGTTTTGGACATTTTCGATTTTTGGCAAAAATTTCGCAGTTTTAATAGTTTAACCATCATGCATTTTCAGGCTTCTGGACATTTTCTATTGCCGGCATAAATTTCGCAGTTTTGGTAGACTAACCATCATACTTTTTTGGAGTTTTGAACATTTTCGATTTTCTGGCAAACATTTTGCAGTTTTAATAGTTTAACCATCATGCATTTTCAGATTTCTGAACATTTTCTATTTTCGGCATAAATTTCGCAGTTTTTGTAGGCTAACCATTACTTATTTTCAGGCTTCTGGACATTTTTGATTTCTGGCATAAATTTCGCAGTTCTGATAGGCTAACTATCAAGTATTTCAGGGTTCTGGACATTGTCCATTTCTGGCATAAATTTCGAAGTTGTTTTAGGGTAGCCAGCATGTTTTTCAAGCTCCTGGACACTTTTCATTTCTAGCGTAAATTTCGCAGTTTTGATAGGCTAACCATCAGGTTTTTTCAGAGGTCCTGACATTTTCTATTTCTGGCATAAATTTCGCAGTTTTGATGGATAATATCATGTTTTTTCTAGATTTGTTCGATTTTGAAACTTTCCCGTTTAATTAGTATTAGTTTGACGGTGTCCAGTTTCATAAGTATTGATTTGGTTATGGTGAAAATTATTACTCTCGGACTTTACATGGTCGATAATAATATAACAATAATTCAAATATAAACATAAAAACAAATACTCATTTTATTTGTTTCGATTGTGTCGAAGTTAAACCATAGAGCTTTATAAAAATTAATTCGATGTTGCCATTATCATAATGTTGTGCACTGCTGTCGTATTTTTCCAAAGACTACATTTGAATAAAAATATAAAATCGTCAAAAAAATCATAAAAATTCTTAATTTAATTTGCTTATATTATTGAAATTATCGTTATTATTATTGTTATTATTATTTTTGACATTCCATTTTGTGAGAATATTCGGGCACTAATAAAACGAAAATTACAAATTATTCCAAAAATTTAAATAGTTTATGTCATACTTACAATAATCGTAGATTACATTTTTATTTAACTTGTTAAATTAATTAAATATTCTATTCATGAAATCTATAATAAATTAAATTAAATTAACAAAAAAACAAAAACTAAATTTAGACGAGAGTCATCCATCCGACCATCTCCAAAGTGTATATTGATTTTTTACTGTACGACCGATGATTCATCGTGTTGATTATTAACTAAAAGTGGAACTGGGCGAAAAAATTTAAAATTCTTAAAGCGCATTGACCTGTTTTACAAAGTATTATATCGCAATAAAGTATGAGTCACTATAATCTTACCGTCATCCTGGAAACATTAAATGTATTCAATTTATAAAACTACAGATATACTACTGGGATATAGTACTGGGTAATTACACACTTTGTAACCAGATCGAACTATTTTCATATTGAATTCATATTCAATTCTAATTCAATTCATATTCAATTCATATTAAATTCATATTCAATTCATACTTAATTCATATTCAATTCATATTCAATTCATATTCAATTCATATTCAATTCATATTCAATTCATATTCAATTCATATTCAATTCATATTCAATTCATATTCAATTCATATTGAATTCATATACAATTCATATTCAATTCATATTCAATTCATATTCAATTCATATTCAATTCATATTCAATTCATATTCAATTCATATTCAATTCATATTCAATTCATATTCAATTCATATTCAATTCATATTCAATTCATATTCAATTCATATTCAATTCATATTCAATTCATATTCAATTCATATTCAATTCATATTCAATTCATATTCAATTCATATTCAATTCATATGCAATTCATATTCAATTCATATTCAATTCATATTCAATTCATATTCAATTCATATTCAATTCATATTCAATTCATATTCAATTCATATTCAATTCATATTCAATTCATATTCAATTCATATTCAATTCATATTCAATTCATATTCAATTCATATTCAATTCATATTCAATTCATATTCAATTCATATTCAATTCATATTCAATTCATATTCAATTCATATTCAATTCATATTCAATTCATATTCAATTCATATTCAATTCATATTCAATTCATATTCAATTCATATTCAATTCATATTCAATTCATATTCAATTCATATTCAATTCATATTCAATTCATATTCAATTCATATTCAATTCATATTCAATTCATATTCAATTCATATTCAATTCATATTCAATTCATATTCAATTCATATTCAATTCATATTCAATTCATATTCAATTCATATTCAATTCATATTCAATTCATATTCAATTCATATTCAATTCATATTCAATTCATATTCAATTCATATTCAATTCATATTCAATTCATATTCAATTCATATTCAATTCATATTCAATTCATATTCAATTCATATTCAATTCATATTCAATTCATATTCAATTCATATTCAATTCATATTCAATTCATATTCAATTCATATTCAATTCATATTCAATTCATATTCAATTCATATTCAATTCATATTCAATTCATATTCAATTCATATTCAATTCATATTCAATTCATATTCAATTCATATTCGATTCATATGCAATTCATATATAGCAAAACTCTGGAACTAAGCGAACAGCTGAAATCATTCACTAACTGTAACTCATTACTTTAGAGCTAAACAGAAATCATAAGAAGTAAAGCAACAAAAATTAAAGGAAAATGCTCAAACTTAACAAGTGCTTATTAGCACTTTAACCTTTTGAGAATGCCAATTAAAAACTCTATGAAAAGAGTTAATGCAACTACTTTTAAATCTCTTTAAATGTATTTCTTAGCAATGTACGATGTCCAGCTTGTTAAATTGACGTAGTAAAAACACAATTAAAAAGTGTGACGTAAACCACCTACATTTTAAACATTCATTTATAACAATCTCAAAAACGTCCATGGGAATATTTAAATAGAATACCAATTTGGTATGGTTCAAAGAAAATTGGATCATATAACGATAGTGATTATGTTGTGAAATCACAAATGAAATTCTTCCGAGGTACTCGTATAATAATAAATAATAATGATGATACCACGCATATTGTTCTATTTATATATATAGTTAGAATAAATTATGAGATAGAGCTGCCCTTTCTTTATGTCATGTCGTCATCATCAAACGTTTTTATACCGTGTTCATTTTATTTTTTTATTTTTGTGATGTTGTCGTTTATCAAAACAAAAGAATAAGAAGTGTTTAGAATTCTTATATTCATCTTTACAATTTGATACCGATGAATAGTGTAGTATATATTGAAACGTTTATATTGAGACGAATCCTTAGTACGGGTAACAAAAATTAAAAGTAAACATAACCTCTTTTGTTTTTATTTAGTATGAATATGAAAGGAAAACTCTTCTGTGATTGGTTATATATGCAATATGTATACATAATACACTGAATAAGTTATGTAATAGATTCTAGATCTTAAGAACGGTGACTTGGGCTTTGTCTATTTAGTGGTGATCTTAAAAGACTTTAAAATTCCCTAGTTCTGGTAATCAGACTGAAAAAAATACTTTGTCAGAAGCAGGAGCAAAAATACAAATTCACATAAGTCCTTTTGATTTTGACAAAAGGATTTTTGATTAAATATTTTTCTAAGTCACACTACGTCAACGGTTTTATGAATTTTATTATTAAAGTTTCTTACAACATGGAGAGAAGATAAGCTTATACCTGTTTCGCAAGTTTAATGCCTTCTTTAATAATTGTGGCTTTAATTAAAAGTGCATTAGAAGTTTCTAAATTTTCGTTTTACCTTGCATAAGGCACATTCATCGCCCGATTCAGGTACTTTTGCAATTTTACTCATTTTATTCATGATGAACAGCGTTGTCTCAGTAGATTTCTTTTTTGCCTTTCCTCCAAACTTCCTGCTCCGAATTAGTAATGTTGCATTCCTGAAATAAATAAAACATTAAAGTTCTTTAAATTATAATTTGAAAAATAAATTTGTATATTTCGTCAACACAAGAGCGATTTATAACCATCGCACATTGCCTCCAGTTTCACCCTTTTGAATATTCATCCTCTGTAATCTCTCCTATTAACTTAAACTAGCTGGTTGTTGTTGTCCGGTTTGATGAATCCAACAAGGTCGCAATATCAATGGAGTTAAACTCGAAATGCATTCTAATCCTATAATGGTTCTCAGCTACTTTTATGGGGCTACAGATCGTTCCTATAACCTATATGATGATTTTATTGGGAAAACGTTTTATAACTCAGTGCATGTTCAGGAAAGTGTGTGAAATTTGACCTTTGTGAACTAGGATTACTCGTTTCAAAAGGCATTCATTTATTTTAAACATTTGATTGCGTAAGTTTATCTTTGATCTCGAGACCTCATTCGCAATATTATTACAATGAGGACAACAGCATGTAGGAGAATCCATGCCACGAATCTCTGATTTGAGCAGTTTATCATGATACCGATCATAATATGAATACACATAGTATTACCATTTTATGTTAGCCCATTGATTTGATAGATGTCGCTACTAGTATCGTTTTAAAATTATCAAAATATTTTTATATGTATAATCGCCTAAATGTCATATATTTATACTTAATGTTGACGATATTCTATCGACCCGACATCTAGAACATCAATGGGTAAACTGTTTTTTTCTTATGATGGTAGTACTATGTGTATTTTTATTATGTACCGATAGAACGTTTTAATTCAAACTTAATTTTTTTTGTTCAAACCAATTCTGGTTTCAAATTTTGTGTAAAGAAACAGTGGCGGTTAATTTAAATTTAATTAAAATAAATAATCTCCACATACATTATAATTAAGAAAAAAGCTTTATTTATATACAGGAAGAACCTTGAATGTCTTTCATAAAGTCATAAATCATAATATTGTTATTTCATTTTAGAAGAAATTTTAGAAGCAAAAATATAAAAAAAACATATACCATTTGTAATAAGATGCCACATTACACCCTTATCGTAATCCGCACACTTGGAGAAGTTTGCCTAGCTGAAGCTTCAGTGGTCCGTGACGACATCAGTTTTGTATTTGAATGCATTAACATCCATCCCGAGTTAACAACGCAACACCTCCTTGTTATGGAACCATTGCTCAGACGAGTTGGCAATAAAACTCGTAACAGTGGTTCGATTTTCCAAAGCTCTCGTGTCTCTCGTGTTCACAAGGATTCTTGAAATCCAAAGATGAAAAATTTTATTCAAAATTTAAAGTTTTTTTAATTTAATTCTAAATCTCAGTTCAAATGAACTATAATCAAAATATCAATCAAGATCGAGATTCTATTAACTTTACTTCTAATTTTAAATTTTTATCTAACTCTTATTTTAGTAGTTCAAACGATTTAACTATAGATGAAAATGATAAAATGTGGATTTTGCATCAGAATATTCGAAGTTTAAGGGTTAACAGTTCCATATTATATTCCCTGTTAGCATCGTTTAATACTTAGCCACACATGTTGTCCTTGACGGAAGTTTGGATTATATATCGTGAATAGACTGCATGAATGTTCTGTAGCTAGCTTTATATTTGAGTTTGAATCCTACTTAAAGCAGATTCCATCAAATAATCTTACTGTTGTTGGTGACATGAACATTGACACTATTAAGCTTAACAGTAGTAGCTTAACTCCTATTGAGTATAAGTATGTTGCGATGATGTCATCTTTTGGTTTAGAATCTCTGATCTAACAACCTACTAGAATAACAAACAATACTGCTACTTGTATTGACCATATTTTCGCTAGGACTAACATCAATGCCAATTTTAAATATATACCGAAATGTTACAGTTTTGATATAACAGATCACCACATGACTTCAGTTAGAATAAATGGATTGCGCCTGCCATCATTCGCGAATCTCAACTATAGGATTAAGGTGAACCTTCTTCAACTGGAGAATTTTTTGATATCAGATTCTTGGGCTGATTTTATAAAGAAAATTTACCTTCTACAGATTTTGATATATCCGTTTCGATATTTTCAAGCTATATTTCCCAGTGTACTAACGTCTTATTAAACCGGTGAAGCCAAAAGTGAAGCCTTGGATCACTTTCCCATTGTTAAAGACGATTCGAATTAAAAATAAATTGGCGAATATTTTGTTACAACACCCGAGTAATACTAAGCGACTTCTTAAAGAAACGATATTATCAGGATAAATTCGCTCTATATGATAACAACCAAAAGATGCAGTGGCAATTAATTAACTCTATTATTGGTACTTCTAAACAAAAACATACAATTTCAAACAATATCGGTCAGAGTAGTCCAAACTTTAGAGACTCTACTTCCGTAGCTGTTAGATTTAATGAGTTTTTTCTGAAATTGGCGCCCAATTAAAAAATACTGTTATTTCAAATGGTAAAATAGCAGAATCTCTTACGTTTCATCATGAAAGTTTTTCCGTAAATCCACTGTGTCATATTTTTAAATCAAGCTTTTCACTTGGTGAAGTCCATAAAGCAATGAAACTAGCAACAGTAATACCTATTTAAAAAAAGGGTGATCGCAGTTTACTCTCTAATTATCGCCCCATATCACTACTATCTATATTTTCTAAAATATTAGAAAAGTGTGTAAAAACTGGAATTCTATTGTTTCTTAAAAAATCTAAGTTTCTCTCAAAACATCAATATGGTTTTCGAAGAAGGGTTAAGTACTGAAGATGCCCAAGAGGACTTGTTGACTACATTATATGATAACTTAAACAAGAACCATGAGCTGCTTTTAAATAAGTTAAACTTTATTGGTATATGTGGATTGGCAAATAAATGGTTGAATTCTTATTTAGCTAATAGAGAGCAGATTGTGAACGTCAATGGCTCCATGAGTGATATTAAAAATATTAACTGTGGTGTTCCTCAAGTTTCAGTTTTAGGTCCACTTCTATTTTTAAAATGTACTAATTCACTTGTTGAACTGCTTTTAAAAGCCACCGTGGTATTTGCTAATGATTTGGCACTAACATACTCAAATAAAAACCAACGTGACATCTTTAATGCAATGAGTCACGATTTAGTTTTGTTACGTTAGTAGGTTTGATTTGCATTTTATGGTAATGAGTGACAAATCAAAAGCAATGTGTTTTGCAAGTTCCACTTCAATTGAAAATGAGGTTAATAACCTATATAGGCACTCTGATCTTTGTCCGAATTATGGAAGTTTTGATTTACTAACCGATAAATATTGTTTAAATACCTGTATTAAAATTGAATTTGTGAATATCTTAAAATATCTTGGATTGATTATAGATAATAGATTAACATTTAAAGCTCACATTAGTAGACTACAAAACCACCTAATCATTATAGTAATCGCAGTCTGTATAAATTACGTTCACTGTGCTCTAAAGCTACATTAATGAAGTTATACTTCGCTCTGGTGCATTCACGGCTTACCTATGGGCTTATCATTTGGGCGGAATTTATTTTGGAAACATCAAACCTATGCGCACAATTTCCGATGTTTCCAGGCTTAAATCGTCCAAACCGCTGTTTAAAAAATCAAAAGTTTAAACAGTCCGAAATCTCTACATCTACAGGGTATTAAAACTATCCTATCTTCGTAGTGGTAACCGTAATATTAAAACATCAAAATATTTCCTACGAGTAAACAAATGCCTGGCTCCTGCATCTAATAAAGAGTATTTTAGAAGATTCTATAGTTACACAGCACCTACATTTTTCAACCAATTGCCACTTAAAATAAGTTGCCTCACAATTACAATACTGTAATTATACAAGTAAGCATCTGAAAATGAAATAAAAAAAAAAATATTTTTCGAGATGACTTTCCCCCTCAATGTTTTTTATTTTGCTGGTGCCAACTTTATTTAATTTTATTGTGCACTGCTGGCTTTATTTGGATCTGTGCTATAACCATTTGGTGACCCCTGTAAAGTCTGCGGCCTATTATTATACCTGCATCTTGTGAGAAACTTTATGTACATATAGGAACACACCATTTTCTTTTGAATACAGATACAGTAGTGTGTATATGCGACATAAGAAAACCGTTTTTAAATGGTATAACGTCATCGTTTACAGCTTTCCTCTCATGTTATAAAACAAATTATTTTTTTTTATGAATTTTTCATTAGCAATTTTTATCATCATCATGAACGACATGATAAATAAACGTCGTATTGCATGGAATGGATTAAACAAAAATAAATGGTTAACGAGTACTTTGTTCATCGCACTTGGCATAATGAATGTCCTTGTGTATTATGTGGTTTTTATTGTTGGTACCAGTTAAAATGGTGGCTATATAAATCTCACAATCAACATTTTGTTGCGACAATAGATGCACGCTTCGTTTTAGGTAATATATAAACGCGCGGTGCCACACACTAATTTTTTCGGTTGGTTTTTATAATATTTAAACAAAATATATGGATGGTATTGAGATGACTCCACAGAAGTAAAATCTAACAACGATAATATATATAATCGCAAGAATTGAAAGAAATTTTAAATTGGCGCCACTGCAGTTATACATATATATTTTTGTTAGATTTGTATCAAAGATTATGGCAAATATACGTGACTGCATGATAAAAGAAATTGTATTATGTATTACTAAAAAAAAAAAAAAAAATCAAAACCATTTTTCGACAGTGTTTTGTTGTTGGTCTTATATGTGTACAAATGTATTATTCTTAAATATTTTGTTCAAAGGATAACCGAATTTTGTTTTATATTAGATGATACATGCATATACACATGTCAGATTATGTGTACATTTTTCCCATCATATACGTATATGAGCTAGCCACAAGAGAGCACACAAGTTGTTATCTTATCGTTTTTTATTAGTTTAGGTTGAATTGGCGTGGTTTGGTCGATTGTCAAAGTAAAACGTTTATGTTGGTCCTGAATATTTTTAGCATACATTTTTATTTATTTCATTTGGTTGGTGGTACATTCAGTCGTTCTCAAAAGCTACAGGACTTTTATGTTAAATAGGATATTAATTATTTTGTGTGTACGGTCTAACTCCGGAGTTTCCCGATGGCAAGAGTCCGCAAGGAGAATAGTCGGATGCTTATTCTTTAGACTAAGCTTATTTCTTGTGACCTTAAGGACGGTAATTCACGGTACATAAACTCAGGTTTCTGTATATACCTCTATGATTCACACTCTCATATTGATTGAAGTCATAATTTTTATACTCAGTATGATGAATCTGTGACTGGCATAGTATTAGTGTTATTTAAAAAGTCATCTAGCGATGAGCAGAGGAGTAATCCTTACTTGTCCTAAATCAAATTTTGACTTTTCATCAGATATACCTTCTTGGTAAATATCTGTCACTAGCCAATTAATTTTTATCCTTTTAAACCGAGTTAATTTGCCAACAAGTTCATCACACCAATAGGCTCTAGAAGTATGTAAAACTTTAAAGGTTATTCAAAGATGCTGTACCATTGGCCAACAATGAATTTCTAATGTATGAAACAGCCAATTATCCAATTATTCGTTATATCTAATAAAAAGACATTAAAGGGCCTACTCTTTCGGCTTAACATCTGGAAAGTATAGTTAAAACCCTGAATTAAAATCTAGTTTTAATCAAGAATCTGATTATCAATATTGCGTCGTGTTCTGAAGTTATAGACGTTATACTATAATAAATAAAAAGCTGAAAAATAAGAAAACACCAGGGTTTGACTTAATAACAAGAAAGGTGCTGAAAGAATTCTCGAAAAATGCTGTAATTAAGTTTACCAAGTTTCGTACTTAAATTATGGAAGACGGTTATCATTACTCTAGAACCTGGGAAAACCACCACAGAAAACAACGCCGTACAGATCAGTAACAGAACACTCCAGTAATTTTTTACAGTATTTGAAAAATTACTTTTGAAAAAACTGCCACCAATAGTGAAAATGCAATTGGTGATTCCGAATCACCAATTTGCATTTAGAAGAGAATTCTAAATTCTCAATTGCAAAGGTGCATATAGGATCAATAATGTTATTGGAAAATCACTTGAAAAAAGCAGGTGTCATCCACAGCATTCTTTAGTGTCGCACAAGCTTTTGATAAAATGTGGCATGAATGTTTAAGCTATAAGCTTGCGGACTTTACTATCAAAGAAATACAGTAATAAATTACCATCATACATAACTGCTATATTTCAGAAAAGAACAAAAGCACGAATATTCTAAAATAAAAATAATAATGGTTGAAGTTCATCAAGGAAGTATTTTGGGATCGCTATTGTCCTTATTTTTGTCTCATGATCACCAAAACTAATGAAAGAAGGAAACATTTACTTGCGACATTTACTGATGAAACCACTATCATGACAGTAAAGAATAACATTGAAGAGATGCCACACTCAAAGTACAAGCAAGCATAGACTAAGGTCATCGCTGGACCATAAAATGGTAAATACAATTGAATAAATGTAAATTTGGATACATGGACTTTACTAATAAAAAAGTAGATCATATAAACCAGTATTTATAAATACGATAGCCTATTTCATATGCTAATACAGCTAAACATATGACACTAGACGACCAACTAAGGTCGTCTAGTGTCATATGTCACCAACTAAGATGAAAGCCCATATAGGACGATCAAGAATTACTACTAAAATATAGCTTCAATTATAGGAAAATAGATATAATGTAAAGATTCCAAAATAAAGTGTTGTGAATTATTGCGAACGCACCATATAATATATTTGAACAGCGATCTCCACAAAGACTTGCCAAGAAGTCATCAAAAGAGACTATAAATGCATTCTAACGTAAAGGCATCACGTTGTAAATAACTTGACTATAATTATAAGGTTTCATAATTATAAGGCGATTTAACGTGGTATGGTGCTGAGCACGTTAGAACATGTGTGCACCTTTCATAAAGCGAAAGATGCTAATGTATCGTTGCAGCGTCGTAGCCAAGCGGACTCATTTTTTCAAAATGGGGATTTAAAAAATGCATTGCTTTTTTATAGCCAGGCTGTGGTGCAAGCACCGGCTACTCGAGCGAATCGTCTTAACGATAATGAACAATCGCTGCCTTTGGCACTTTGGAATCGATCTAAAATTCTATTAACCATGGGTGAATGCGATAAGTTCATCGAAGATTTGAATTATTCAACGAAATCTGGATTTCCGATAAAACACCAGCCCGAATACTACTGGAGGTTGGCCAATTGTTACACCCATATCGGAGAATTTAAAAAGGCCACGATTACTTATGGTTTAACGGAAAAATTGCTAGAAGGTGAAAGTGAAAATTAATGCTACTCCGAGAGGATATTGATCAAATGCACTAATTATCGAACGAAAATAGTATAGCAAGAACTTAACGTTCTAATTAGAGGAATGGCATAATAATCGTTATATCGTTGCAGCTAAACCAATTCGTGCCGGTGATATGGTTTTAGTCGAAGAACCAATTGCCATCTGTCTATACTACCAAAATATTTTGGTTCGCATTGTTACGAATGTTTTAAACGGTTAATTGCGCCGATAGGTTGTTCGGATTGTGCTGGTATTGCATTTTGTTTGGTCCCCTGTAAGGAGACTGCATGTTGTTCATATCACTTTGAATAATTTTACAGAACGACAACAAGCCAGAAAAATTGGATAAAGTTCGTGGCTTGCTAGCAGAATTGTGTCACCATTCGGCCGTGCCGCAGTAACACCTGAAACCAACCGATGAGGAATTAGAAGTGGGTGCCCTAATCGTAGGACTACTGCAGGCTTTGCAATTGAATGCTCACGAAGTTTATGAAACCAAATTGGGCGAGAATTATCGGAAAGTTTGTAATCGTCTAAAAAATGTCTCGTACCGTTAAATTACCGACTTTATAGATTTTCTGGATCCGCAAAATCACGAACCTGTATTCGTGCGTCCTCGATTTGGCTCTCGTCGGCGTAAAGTATAGGACGTTAAAATAACCGTGAAAGAGTTAAGTGAGCTTCGGTCACAGAAAAGATTGTATAGGATTAAAAAAAAAATAAAAAAAATTAAACAGCTATTAACAGAAACAGTTGAATTTTAACTATAAACATGCCAGTCACAGTAATGAGACTAGCATGTTTCTATTAAAATTCAACTAATGCGGTTAATAGATTCAGATTAAAGTGTATCGATGTAATATGTAATAATATATGTTTCTCTTTTTATTCTGGATAATTCAATAGCAATTGCATCAGCCATTTTTTAAATCTTAGCAAAAAATTAGTAGTTTACTGCGTTGTTGAACTTCTGGACTTTCAAGGCGTTTCGGATTTCAAATACCTAAAAGTTTTCCCATTTGCAGATTGTAAAATAACTTCAACTTCTTCGTCCCGAGTTGCATTTTCTGAAATAAAATAAAAAAAATTATTAATTTATGTATTTACAAGTTAAAAATTGCAATCAAATTTAAAATAATTTTGTATTTTCCTAGATTCCACGTTTTGTAACAGAAGAAAAATTTTGGAAGAAATGTATAACCACTTTGATCAAACTTTGTTTAAAACTACAAGGAACTTTAGTTAGACGACGTTTTTTTAAAAAACCTACCTCTATTAAAATCCAGTGCCTGACCTCGTACGATTTGTTCTAAGCTAATTCAGTTTTTTACATCCTATCTACTACAAGAAGAGAACTTGCAATCCCAATAAAAATGACATATACGAATGACCGCCAGCTACACCTGGTGAGTAGGAGTGAAGTAAGACTTCATAAGACTTCATATGCGGATTCTAGGCCAATCGGCTGAACAATCCATCCTTTCCGAAGGCAGATCCAAAAGATTCTGGGAAGGATTAAACTTTACATGGCAAAATTGCAGCCAGTTCAAATTTTATATTGCAAGAAGGTGGATCTTGTTAAAGAAAAAGAAAATTTGGATCTCTTTGGAAGGCTCTTCTTTCCAAGCTAAGCAAATGAATCGAGTAACTTTATGAAAAACCGAAAACCAATCGAGATACAAAAAAACTGAGTGAAATAGAGATTAATGAAACATAGAAATCCTACTAACACACTATTACACGCAAATAACTCAGGAATGTACTATAGGCAGAGACGTGGCGGGTAAATGTATGAACTCAAAGAGACTACATTCGAGGCTTATTATCGTGACTGTAAGGTTGCCAGAGAGCTAAAATAATTGAAAGATAAAACACGAAATCACCCGCAAAACGATTAAAATCATAACACACAAACATCACAAAGGGATGAAAACCCTCCACCAAGTAACGCAGTTCAAAGAAAAACGTACGCTTAGGTAGTGAAAAGTTCGGATTGAATATTATTTTACTTATTAGTAGTACATAGTACTACCATGGTATATATGTTAGCCCATTGACGTGCTAGATGTTGCTACTGGTATCATTTTAAAATAATCAAAATATTTTTATATACATAATCGCCTAAATGTCATATATTTATACTAAATGTTGACGATATTCTATCGACCCGCTATCTGCAACTTCAATGGGTAAACTGTTTTTTTTATGATGGTAGTACTATGTGTATTTATATTATGCTGTAAGTTAAGGAAGCCCTAGAGTATGACTTAATTACTTGCTTAATTATTAAAGTTCTATCTGATAAAAGATTTCGTAAGCTATTACACATTACCAATGTCAGGCTGAAAAATGTCCAACTCCCGCATCAATGGAAAATAGCGGATATCAATGTCTGATAAACCACCTTAGGTTAAATTTATATATGCCCATTTTCTTGCTGCCAATGACGATTAAGTTTTTCGAAAAACTACTATTCCACCCAATAATTAATGACAGACTTCTAATTGCTCCACATTTTATTTGGATTTGGAACAGGTGCAAAGAATAACAAGCATAACTGTAAGTACAAAAAATAAATTATGAGAGGTAATTAATTTGTCCCTCATAATTCGGTTAACGATGACACTTAATTTATATTTACTATTTATTTTCACAATATATTTTTAGACTTTACTGGTTACACGATTTATTCTCGACTACACATTTTTTATCTAAATTTACAAAACAAAGAATTGTTTTGTTTTTCCAGAATGCTGCGGTTTTTTAAAAATTATTCAAATGCTTTTCCATGATTTTAAAACGTTCACTTTGCACATTAACAAAGAGGAATTATTTCTTCTCAGTGAACGTGTGTCCTAAAAATGTTCCTGGATGTCATTTAAGCATTCGTTACAGTTTGGCACAGATATTTAAAATACAAGCTGCATAGGCACGAGCTTCTATAAGATATAGGAATCTGCTTGCTATTCTAAAACTACTTTAAGGTCTTCTTTCAATCCAATTAACATTTTCGATTGAAATATGATTATTAATACTCCGAACTAACGAAAATTTCTGCTGGTGTACTACAGGGTAGTTTCTTGGTGTTTCCAATATATAAGGAACATATCAACTACAAAGAAGAAAATATAGCCCCAAAGTCTACAAAGCGACATTGCTATTATGACGATTGGAAGTAATGCCTCCAATCACGTGAAAATTGCAAAGGATGCGACCAATTTGGTTTGTAACTGGACAAAGCGTTAATGAGGCGAAATCCTTTCTTATTATATTACAAATTCAAAGACCAGAACCGTGTACTATTTTGATTCATAACGTATAGGCTTAACATTGACTTTGGCGAACTACTTCAAGATTCATTACTCCATAAGTTGGTACTCCTCCACATTGCTAATTTTGTGTACTGATATACTAAGTTGACTAATGCCAACCACTTGAAACGGACCACACACATAAATCTCTGAAGTTTATCTATAACAGATAATATAAATTTTCATTCAAAATAACCTTAACAAGAAGAAGAAGAAGACAATGGCTAAAGAAATTTTCCATTATAATTTTTGACTACCATCATAAACTTTTTGATTTTTTTTTTTTTTTTTATGAAAAATATGATAATTTTGTTTGGTTTTGTTACGGATTTACTTGAGATAAATCATTGGGTTTGAATTTTATTATTTTTTTAAACTTTTATTTAGGATACGTACTCAGAATTCTTAAAACTAAAATAAGACAAAAAAAGTTTATTGTGGTTTTCTGTTTAAGTTGAGTTAAGTATAAAAATTGAGTTATTGTCTCAAATTTTGTTTGGTATCGTTGAATGGGGCCACTATATACATTGACTACCGCCTGTATGATAATTTATTTGTGTGCGATTTTAACTTTAACCCTTTTTTTTTGTAATGTATATGGATTATGGTTAACATTGGCGTTATAATTATTTGGTGTGGTCCAGCTAATTTGCTCACCAGGTTCAATTATATTAAGCTGCTTTGTGATTTTGAGGTTTTACAATTTACAATTATATATAGGTTGTGTATATAGTCTGATTAAAAAGTAAATCTAACCAAAATATATTGATCGAGATTCAATTAAATTAATTGGTTTGCAGCAACTTATTTTGCTGCAAACGTCGAACAAAAACAGGAACAAAATTCATTTTCTGATTGTGTGTACTAAAGAAAATAATTAAATTTGAGAAGCAGTACAAATTCTAGTAATTGCAATCAACATAATTTTGATGTTGTGCAAAAAGATTGTAACCATAATATAGCAATATACAGATACTACATATATTTGTATATATCCAACAAATAAATCTCTAAAGTACATAACTAAACTTGATTATAAAAAATAAGGAAAACAAATAATTAAGGAATATGTGTGCGGACATGATAGGGTTAAATTTTTCTGGATCCAGTACAGCATAATTAAATAAACGGCAAAATCTTTGAAAATTAATTTTGGGAAATGTTTTGTTTAAATAGAAAATCAGTTTGATTTGTGCAGTATCCAGTATAACCGGAAGGTTATTTGTGGAGAAAATTAGCAGCAATCAGTTTAACTGTGTAATATATATATATATATATATACATATATATATATATATATATATATATATATATATATATATATATATATATATATATATATTTTTAGTAAAAAGGTGAATCAGATTTCACCCACAGTCAAGTGTTCCAGCGACTAAGTACCAACAACCAATTATTATAGTTTTGATCAGTTGTCATAGCATCCTGGTATTACTGTTGCGTTTTGGAGCGTTGCTACTAGCAAAGCTCAAAAATAAATTGCAATATTACTGGTATTCTAACCTGCTTATTTTCAGAGTATGTGTCACAACTTATTTATTCTATTAAAGTTTCGCAACTATCTTCGGATTCTTTCGGATCCCTTGATATCGTTTGACTCTGCGCAAATATAAACGTCAACTAAGTGTCCTGCTGTGTTAAGTGCTCTGCGTTCAGCAACTTGTTCTTTTTGTAGCAACAAATTTTTGTGTTACATCCTTCTAAACCCGTTGGCAATTAAATTTTGTACTTTATAACGACGACGGATGTGTATGTCGTTATTTTTTAATTATTCAGATGTGTGGTGGTGTGCTGAAGCAAAGCTCAGTTTCGATCTGATGAGGAATCGTAATAGTTTTGTTATAAATTATTTGTCATCTCATCAGGCCATGGCGACCGAGTGCTATGTGTAAATGCTATTTTACGCTCTATATATATTTATGTACAGTGTACATGTAGCGTTAGCGAATTATATGAATGTGTACGAAATATCTGAATAATTGTTTTTTTTTTGTGTTTGTGAAGCGATGGTCGCTACAGTACTCCTCTGCGAGTGATTGTCTTTCTTACTCTGAATTGAAAGTGATACCGTAAGAATATGAAGTGCCCCTTTGAAGCTTAACTATTCTTTGTGAAAGCCATTGCTATATCGTAGATAACCAGTGGTTAGGGAGAACTCCAGATTGGCTTGTTGCGGTATGTGACGAACCCATGTCGAGTTAAGAGAGAAGAAGATTATCAGAAGAAGTGTTGCATGTTGCATATCACGTCGGGGTCACTATTATAACGACGGCGGTGACGTGTCGTTATTTTAATTATTCAGAATTGGATGTTGTGCAAAGCAACTATGGCCGATATATTCCCGCAGTTGTATCATGTGTTGGAATTCTGTTGTGGGCGGTTTGTGTCGGATTGGATCCAATATTTTTGGTCTGGACACCGGTAGATGTCCTGTAGTCACTATGTGGTGTACTACATTATGTTTAACGGGCGCGTTGTAATTCGGCGGAGCTGTTAAGGAAGGAAACTTTTTTAATAGCTTGCCGTACCCGTTTTCAATCAGGAAGTTCCTGGGCGAAGGTGTGTTCGCTTGTGTCAGTGACACATTGATCGACAGTTGCGTGACTGGATCAATCAGCTTCTTATTCTTAAGGTCGGCTAGTAAGCCGTATTTATTAAGAAAGTCGGCACCAATGATAGGTAGATTCACGTTTGCGATCGTGAATGCGTGCGGAAAGTTCCGTCTAGACCAATATCTACTTGCAGCGTTTTGCTTGCGTAGGTATTGATGGTGGTACCATTGGCAACTGACAGAACTAAGTCGGTGTTGACTTGAGTTCTATGATTTATACACGTTGTATAGGGAATGACGCTTATGTCAGCGCCAGTATCTATCAGAAACGTGAGTTTATTCTGATAGTCCCATATAAAGAGGCGGCTAGTGTAATTCGGTCTATGGTCAGCCGCGCCAACCGATAGACCTACTATAGTTTGGGGAATTTGTTATTCCCCAAAATCACCTTTTTATCAGGGAAACGTTGTTTCCCGGTTGTTTTTACCTGTGGGTTAGGGAAATCAAACGGTGACATACAATTTTCGGCTTTGTGTCTGAATTTTTTATGGTAACACCAAGCTGGTTGCTGGCGGACAGTGCGTTTTTTCGAATTGAATCTCCTTCCAGTGGAAGGAGAACGAGGTCGTGTTTGCCAGTTATTGGTTGAACTAGATACTGGAAGTTTGAGTCTATCCAACCTGGCGTTGAGTCTATCGAGCGTACGAGCGAGTTGCCCATTGGTGCTCGTACTACTTGTCGTAGTATTTCCATGATACCAAGTTGGCACATGATCAGACTTCTTCGTGTCGCGTGAACGTGACACGTGGTGAAAAGTGCCGACCACGTGTGCGGATGGCATTGCTTCGTGTAGCCAGTCGACTATGCTGGCCAAAACGTCTGCTTCCATATCTTGCTGTGGTATCATGCTTTCTGAATAAATTCAGGTAGTTTCCTGATCCACAGCTGGGTGATAAGTGGCGCATTAAATCGACCGGTGGCCAGTGTCCTAATTCACCGTAGGACTTCGGATGGACGTTGGTCGCCCATCTCTGTCTTCTCTAGCAGCGCTTTCAGCTTCTTCCTGTCTGAGAGTGTTGTCCGCAAGACAACACTCTCAGACGAATTTTGTTTGTCGCTCGTGACTTTGTTCGCGTCGAACAATATCTCTATCGTCTTGAACTAGGATTCCGGATTAGTAATCCAGAATTCTGGGAGACGAATGCCAGTAGCAGAGATATAAGCCACTCCCAGTTTTTTAGTTTCATCATCACTCATAGACATGTTGTCTATATCGTAGCATAAAATTTAAAAAAAAAAAAAAAAAAAAAAAAACACAACAACAGATAAAAACTGTAGCAAATAACAAGGCTGCGCGTTGCGTCCTAATGTAAACCACGTCGTTTACAATGATTGGCTGTAAAAATGGACGTCGGGGTCACCAAATATAGCTATTAATCTTCCCAGTAAGGAATAAAAACTCACTATTTATTTAATTTATTACAACTAATTTATTTTAATACACGCACTTATATATTTATTTGTAATAACAATTACAGTTTGGAGTAAATTAATTAGTTATTGTTGTTGTTGCTGTTGGTGATGGTGATGGTGATGATGATGTTGAGATGTTACTAGTTCGACGTCTAAAAATGGAATGAACGAGTGTACGTATTTTGTTTTCCATTTAATGTGGCGCTCCATCTTGTGGTGAACACAGCAACCATCGTTTCAGCAATGCGCTGAAAATAAATTTTGTTCGACTCCGAAATTAATTAAATGTCAATATTATGTAAACAAATAACCAAATTGACATGTCGTGAATTTAATGTGTTTTGTGTGATGTAAACATATAATTATGTTAGTTAAATGTTTACCTAAGTTTGTACGGATGAGTATAGTGTACTCAACCGCTACAACTTATAATGGTAGCTAATGGATGATATAACATGACAATCTGCTGATTTTTTTCGGCAGGCTGAGCAGCACGTAAATGCATGACAATATCCCGATGAATCGATGGTTCTTCATCTATGCTTTGAAAAACAATGCCCATTTTGTTATTAAGCATTTTTATTGATTTTGCAAACGGATGGTTGCTAATTATATCACCTAAGTTTCTCTTGGTAATTTCTAATCACTGATTATTCTTAGAAAGGTCCTTTCGTTGGCCTCATTTCTTTTTGAGTGCGTTATTCCATAGTTGTTTTAATTGTTTTTGTGACATCTATCCTTTTCTATCATGCCATAACTTCTTGTCAAATATATGTTTTTCGGGGCATTTCTGGACAAAATAAAATATATAGATATTTCAAAAATGACAGTTTTTGAATTTAGATTGTCAGCTCCCACAATTACGCAGTGCTGGTTCTAACCACAATATTTGCAAAGTGGATACTATGTTTTGAAAAGATCTTAATATTCCTTATTGGATAACGATCTTTTTGTTGTAATTAGAAAAATATTATATCGTAGACATACATTATTAAACAACCGAACTACGATTTGATTGTAACAAATATATACTCCTACTGTTTAGAAAAAAACAAAACAAAATCATATTTTTAGATGACTAATTTAGTCACCACATGGCTTTAAGTTAGAGAAACGTATTGTGCTGCGAAAAAGAGATGGATATATAATTAAATCATCAGAGATCTGACATTATTGTTTTCTTAGATGTGACAACTACACAGAACTTCTGGATACATCTATGAAACAAACAGAAGTTGCTGATAAAAACTTATTGATAAAAAACTTAAAAAAGTGATAAATTGTATATCAACAAATTTTTAGCAAATTTTTACAATGGTTTTTCTTAATGAAATCCATATGGTGGCAGTTTTAAGTTTTGTGCTTGTGCCACCAGGCGGTGAAATTATAAAGACTTTTTATATACAATTTTCTTTGTATCAAACCTAGAATACTTTAAGTGGGGGTTCAAATTCTATATTTTAGAAATGTTAAAATTAAACATCAAATATATTGCTTAAGAGAAAAATTAGAGTTTTCAAATTGCTAAGGAAGATCACGGAAAAATAATATTTTCAAATTAGAATAACATGTGCAAGAAGACTTGTACCACATATTTGTTTTACCACATCCATTATTCATCTCTCACAGATTTCAAAATGTATTATCTAATAGATAAATATTTTATTATTATACAAAAAAGTTCAGCAAAACTCAATGATTTGAACAGAGAGAGGGAGAGAGAAAGAGTAATTAGAGAGAGTTAATATATATTACACACCAAGTGGCCATGTGACCATTCAATAAAATGAATTTTTATTATTTATTTATTATAAGGAGATTAATACTATACATTGCTGCGCAGGATTTTTCTAATCCTGGAGAACTCACAATATAAACTCACTGTAATGGCAAATACACAAAAACACTCCAATAACGACTATGAATAAAATACGATTTCAATCCCGTGCTTTAGTAACCGATTGTTAACGTAAAAACGGTTAATTAAATATTTAAAAAAATTGGTGTAAGTTTAACAAATGTAAGAAAAGTGAAAAACAGTTTTTTGGGCTAAACTTCCGTTAAATGTCCAACTGATTTTTTGACACACACAGTTTTATTATATACAAGTATTACTTATAATTATTATTAATAATATTTGGTATTGAAAAATAATAAAAATAAATTTCTACACACATCAGATGTTACACATTCGTGTTATGTGGAATTGGTTCACTTGCTTTCGATTGTGGCAATAATTCGCCTCTCCACATACAATATATAAACGTACAGTGTTATTGTTGTATAAAAAAATTGTAGACCGCAAAATTGTTATTAATTTTAATAATAATACCAACTATTATTGTTACGATATAATATGTTACTATTATTGTTGTATTATTTTGTTGTTATTTATGGATGACTACCCTTTTTTGTACCGCTTTCATGTCATGTCAATAAAGTTAATTAGTAATTAGGTGTATTATTTAAGGCCGTTTGGAATACATATATTTGCCTGTGGTGTGTGTGTCTTACGAAATTTTTTATTGTGTGGTTTTTTGTGGTGATCATTTAACTGTGGCCTGTATAGGATTAAATTTCCCACACTCTAACAACGTGTGTGACTTAAACAACATAGTATTTTTGGAATTTAGTAAACATGTTTGTTCCAACTATTGGTACTTCTCTTGAAATCTTTGGATATAAGTATTTTATCACTCTAACGCTGGGTAAAATAAACTTCTATAGGCTCGAAGTCAAAATCAAAATTTGGTTAGACTTGTGTCAATGAATAATTATTTCTGCATTAAAGAACCACAAAATAAAGTCCAGTATTCGAATGAACTGTTTCTGCAAAATGAGAAAGGAATGTTTCTTTAGTGGTTCAACTAAGCTTATATAATATTTGGTTATAGTCAACACAGTCATATAAATAACTTCCCAAGCCCAAAAGACTACTGAGTAAAACTGTGTTTAAATTACTTACCTGAACAGGAAGTCAGCTGCTAAACAGGAAGTCAGCTGCTTAAGGCTTTGTAGCGACCATATTTGCCACATAAAATAATTATTCAGATCTCGTGCAAATTCACATAATTCGCTAACACTACATGTACACAATACATAAATATATATAGTGCGTAAATTAGAAATTACACTTTTACCTCAAAAATCAGGTCTAAGGCGCTAACGGAACAATAATCAATACCTACGGCAGTGAATTGCTTCAGGTAAATATTGAATTTAAAAGATCATTCGCTCTTTATGCTTTCATTCTATAGCAGATGAGAATCGTCCAATCATTGGCGCTGATTTTTCTGATTTATCCAGCTACTTAGCTATCAATTAATGCTACTGTGGTGAGAGTTAATACACTAACTCCCATTCATTTCTTGATCGATAACGGATGGGGCAGTCTTTTTAAAAAAAATTTCCTTCGCTAACAGCAGGCCCAAACTATCCATTTTACCGGTAAAACACAATGGTACATCACATTGTAACGAAATGCCATTTGCCCGTGTCAAAATCTCGCCGACTAGATCCAGTGCTCCATTTACAGAGTTTCAGCATATGGTAGAATTAGGGATGTGAAGTCCATCTGAATCTTTTGTCTCTTGCCCACGCCACTTGATAAAGAAGACCACTTGGATCATAATTGGAGACCATGTGGGGAATATCGTTGCCTAAACATGGTCGCAGCACCTGATCGAAATCCAGTGTCTACCATCTTATTCTCTTCGCATCCGAAGACGTTCACAAAACGGTAATTACGACTCCATTCGTCCTTTTCCAATTCACTCAAATTCCATTTAGTTTTCGTAATATCACCCAAACATTTCATCGATTTATATACGAATTCGTTCGAGAACTCGTTCTCGTCTTCATTGACGACATATTTGTGGATGCCACAACTGAGAAACAACACAAACTACAGTTGGAACAACTATTTCAAAAGTTAGTGGAGTTTGATGTCCATAGCAAGACTGTCAAATTTGTATTTAGAGTAACCATTCTTGATTTCCTCAGCCGCAAGATTATTCCTATAGGTATTCTGCAGTCTGACTAACGAATTAATATACCATTAGGAAATTCCCAGCTCCTACCTCAATCATAGGAGTCCAGCGATTCATTGGTATGGTAAATTGTAACCATCGATTGATACCAAAAATTGCTGAGATAAAACAGCTAAGAATTTTTATTTGCCCGAAGAGTGTTAGAATGCATTCACTCAACTCAAAAGTGAATTATCAAACTTAATTCTTTCAGCACATCCTCTAAATGACACATAATTTAGTATCCCTACCCATGCATCAAACACGGCCGCGGGTGCCGTTCTATTATAGTACAATAAAGAAAGTTGGGAGCCTCTGGGATTATTTTAAAAAAAAATTAATGAATGCCCAAAAGAAATACTCAGCATTCGATCAGAAATTACTGTCAATTAACCTGATTAACCAAACATCACAATTAGGGAGTAGAGATTTCACAATTTACACTGATCACAAGCCTCTGACAAAAGAAATTGAGTCAAAAACTGAACGCAATCCAAGACAATCACGTTATTTGGATTACATTTCTTAATTTGTCATGGATATTCAACATATCCTAGGCAAAGACAATGTGGTCGCTGATACCATAAATAAAATACATTCTATATGTCGAATCATCTTTGATACTCTTTACAATATTTCGCATACAAGTATTCGCGCTACTCGTGAATTGATCACATCTCGATATTTTTGACCCAGTATAAATTTGAGCTATTTTAAAACCAGAAAAGTCAAAATCTGTAATAGTGGTCTGATTGGGCTCAACTATACCTCTAAGAATTGATTTTGTTGAGAATATAAACTGGAGTAAATTTCATTTAAGTCGATCTATGTTAGTGATCGAGTTATTTTAGTGTTGAACATTTTTTGAATCTAATTTATAATAGTTATTATTATTTTTTTATTTTTGTCCAACATAGGCCTTCTTCCTGTTATTAACATCAACTTATACCATTAATATTGTAACTGTTTGCTAGTGGAGACTCGCAATTAACATAACATTGCCATATATCTACCATCAAGTTATACCATCTTGGTATATAACTTGATGGTGGGCTGGTGGTATACAAAATTATGACATTTCTTTATTTTCAAAATGGCGTCATTATGATTTTATGTCCAAACTTTGTGTTGTGTTATTTTTTTAAAACCAATTTCTAAAATAAAAAGCAAAAATATATTAAAATTAATAAATTTTTATAAAAACAATCAGTATGTCTATGGAGTATAACGAGGTTATACTCTAAACATTCATTATCACGAATGATCTCTAAATGTCAAATTTATCGTACATTGAACACGGGTCGCCATCTAATAATTTAGTTTTATGCTACGTTAATGGTAATGGTATGATTTATGTCAGATGGTGACTGAAGACGTAGGGTAAGACTTGTTTTGTTCGAAGTCTCAAAACAAAAAAAAAATATTTTTTTTATTTTTTTTTTAAATTACTAAAGTAATTTTAGTAATTAAAGTAATTTAGTAATTTAGTTTTAGTGCCAGTTGACCTTTTAGGTGATAACTAAATTTAATTTATTACAGTTTATGGCTTAGACAAATTAGTGACGTTTACAATTTTCATCTGATTTTTATAATTAAAAAATCAAGGAAAAATTAGTGTGGTCAAATTCTAAATATTACATGCTCGCTTATATGTATTTTGCAAGACATTCAAAAAATTACCCAAACACAGTGAAAATTAATTTAAACAGTTTAAGAATAGTTTTTAGCTGGTAGTTCTAGGTAAAGTTTCTCTCTCCTAAAATCTCCCCTAAAAATAACTATTTATAGCCGATTTTCATTCATCAAATTTTTCATCTTGAAAAAAACCGAGACACTAGATTGAAAAATTATGCAAGCCAAACCGAGAAAAAATTTCTTCTTGTAAAATAAAAAGATGAAACCCGAGATCCAAACCCAAAAACTGTTATAAAAAATATAATCTTGTATTTTACAAGATGAAAAGTTTTATCTTTTTGTAGTAAAACATATAAAAAGATGGCAATACATGTATAAAATTAGTATAATATACTATGTTTTGGTTGTGTGAGTAACCAAAACATAGTATATTATACTAATTTGCTATCGCAATTTTTGTTTTTATTTCAATTTTACAAAATTGATTTCAAGATCAACTTCTTCTTCAAAATTTGTTGGATTTAATAGCCGATTTACATTCAACAAATTTTTCATCTTAAAAAAAACCGAGACACTAGATCGAAAAATTACGCAAGCCAAACCGAGAAAAATTTCTTCTTGTAAAAATAAAAAGATGAAACCCGATATCCAAACCCAAAAACTGTTATAAAAAAAGATGATCTTGTTTTTAACAAGATGAAAAGTTTTATCTTTTTGTAGATGATAAAAAGATGACAATAAATGTGTAAACTTAGTTTAATATACTATATTTTGGGTACTCACACAAATAAAAACAAAATGTTATGTTAAAAAACAAGATTATCTTTTTTATAACCGTTTTTGGGTTTGAATCTCGGGTTTCATCTTTTTATTTTTACAAGAAGAAATGTTTTCTCGGTTTGGCTTGCATAATTTTTCAATCTAGTGTCTCGGTTTTTTTTAAGATGAAAAATTTGTTGAATGTAAATCGGCTACTACTAAATTGATTTCAAGATCAACTTCTTCTTTAAAATTTGTTGAATGTAAATCGACTAAAAATTACCATTTTGTCTAATCAGTACAATTATACCTTGATTAGAGCTGCCATCTTTTAAAAAATGATGTAAACCTAATCAAAATAACTCGTTTTCCCGCAGAGAGAACATCACTTTTGAATATGGTTGAAACTTGATTCACTGACAAGTGCGTGAACTATTTTTTTATTTTTAAGACTTTAGTTCATGATTTTTGTATTTATTCAAAACAATATTAAAAAAAACATACTTACGACCTACAAGTAAGTAATGTGGGCTGGGAATTTCAGTTCTATATATTTTTAATTGCTTGGGTATTGTAACAGATTTGTGTTCTAATTTACAATTTAAACATCGGTTATATTACCATTTCGATATAATTATACACAATTCAATAGCTGTGGACATTTTTTCACATCACATATCAATTATAGGTATAGATATAATATTTAATTTAATTATAAGCTCAAAATGCTAATAAAATTCTAATTAATAATTAGATTTTTACGTTATAATTAAATAATATAATTACTTAATTTATCCATCTGGATATATGATTTAAAAGTTATAATGTTATAATGTCTTTAATGATATGATGGGTGAAGGATTTCGTATGGCCACTTACTATGTATATATATGTACAAGTATATTGATTTAGTGTGTTCGCGTGGGCTCGTATACATAAATTTTTGTTTTTGGATTCCCTTCAAATTAAATATTAATGTACTAAATAAATATTATTTAGGGCAAAACACGTTCAATGAATACTTTATTACGATTTTAGTTCAACGAAAATTACTTTTATCAACACAATAATTTTTGTTTGACTAACCCCGTAACTTATTAAATTAATTCAGTTTTCTAATTTTAATACACTAAATATAAATAAAAATCAAGATGCGGGAGGTGAATATCAATTCGATATAAGACGGAAAGGATCAAAATGCCACAAATAAAAGCAAAAAATTTAGATCGGAATTAGATGGGATGATGATAATTTTATTGTATACATAAATGATAGAGATTTACGAAGGGTTTGTATACTAGATACTGGTTTAAATTTCTGCACACACCAACAGGAATACACATATATTTACCAGGCAGATTTTCTTTGGTTTTATGTACATATTTATTTAAGATATAAAATAAAAATCTCAGTACACCACGAGAGTATCAATTGCAAATCTAATAAAATGATTTTCCCATTTTAATTTTTTTTAAGGGTAGATTTTATTTTATCTTAACCATAATTTTGGTTTTATGTTATTTTCGTATTATGCTTATCTAAATGATATATCTTTCAATCGAGAAGATCAATTGATTGGATATTTTTGGTTTGTCCTTATTATTTACGATATATAAACTTAAATACGAATATATTCCGAATTTTATTTTTATGAATAGAAGAAATAAAATTCGTTTTAGATTTTTGACAATTTCGTCAAATCGATCGAGCTAGAGTACTCTAATTTGGAATCAGGAAACAAAAATTTAGATGATTTTTTTTTTAAAATCTATACATAATCCATTTCAATGGGATACATTGAAATTTGTCACGTGTCAAATACAATTCAATCAATCAGTTTCTGCGGTTGTATTGGTCTGGTTGAACAATTTTATTTTATTGAATACACTGGTAAAAAAGTTTTAAATAAATTAAGATTTTAAAATCGAAGAGACGCTTGGGAAGTTCTAAAATATGTTTTAGTAGTCCGTTTTCCAGGCCACCTGGCATTTCTAATCGATTCTTACTCTGCGTATAAAGTCAGTTTAGTTAGTTTATTTATCATTCGTTTAGGAGGTTTTGATTTTAAGGCTTGCGTACTCAACGTAATAATTATTGACGATCATACAATAAGTCATAGAGGAAGTCAAGTATTACAAATTCTAGTCAAAGGCTTTACTATGGTTTTCGCTCCACTTCGTTTTGTGTTGGAATTGATCGACTCCAAATTAAAATAGTACAAAATTAAAAACTAATTTGTATTTGCTGTTTATTTTCGACTGTCGTACTGACAACCCGAAGAAGTTATGTCGTTCTCTACCCTGAGGAGCCATTGTTACCGACAGTGACCACCATTCCTGCCAAATGACTTAAAATATCGACAAAAAAATTCAACCAAAGGTTTCAACAAGCATTCAGTTGTTCAGCTGACACACATCAGAATTATAGTTATGCTAATATTATTCAAGTTTTGCGGCAAATTATATTCGGAAGAATTGCTATTTATAAATCGAAACATGAATACAATTTTTTAGGATGTTTTAGGTTTTTTGAGCCGAATTATCTGTCTATTCTTTTGGTAATTCCGAGAGAATAATATTAAATAACATTTAATAATATTTTTTTTAAAATTTGTGCCAAAAAAAACCAGCAAAGTGTAAAGTGAAGTGACTAAGTCATTTAAAATAATTTGCTTTAATTCATATAAGTATTTATTGAAGCTAAAGGTGTTACTATATTCATTGGCTCAGCGAATTAATTATTAAACAGACATTATAAGTGTTAATATAAAACTAACTGTAAAAGTGCTGAGCACATTTTATGTAACACATTTTACATAATTGACGAATACGCGGTTTTTACAGCGTAAAATTAATCGCATCTGACGAATCCTAACATTCGTTCAAGGTAATCTGTCTAGTGAGCCTATAAAGAAAACTTTAAGGTACAACTAAACTCTGATGATTTAAAACAATTTATGGAACAACCGTCAATTACCCAAGTTTAAGCGAAATCACTCCAACATACGCGCGATATCTCTGATGTGGTGTTACGAGGTCTGAGTCTCGAGCTCTGAGGTTAATCCACATTCTGATAACCAAACTAGTTTGGCTTCCAATTTTCAACGATCAAACTATTTTTTGAATTCAAAGCGAGACATTGGAAAGTTGTGTGGCGACAAAGAGTATAGTCTTTCGCCAAATCCGAATATGAAAATCATTTATATATGAAGGCTTTATGCTATATGCTGTAAATGGAAAAAACCATTATCTGCAAAATTGTGACGAATTTGTAGGTCATTCTGTAAATGGTAGAATCAATTTTATAGCAGACAATAAATTATGCTTAAATTAAGCATAATTAACTATGAAGTAGTTATGCTAATATGCATGTTTAACTGTTCAACCGTCACAGAAACGTCGTTCAAAGTTGTAATGCAGTGGATGTCGTGCAAAACATCGTACCACATTGCATACAAATATCTAAAAACAACTAACCAAAACTCTTATTAACTATTCTAGAAACTATTCTGAACTATTCTAGATCCAAAAACTATTTCGACTACTTCAAAGAAAGGTAACTACTTCTAGCACTGAATATTTCGACGTCATATATGCTACAATCAATTAACCGCTTTATTACCAAAAACAGTTTGTAGAGTACTAGACTCAGCGAACAGTTACCAAAAAAGAACAAAAATTCAACAGCATTACAGACTTAAGTTAATATTTTACTGAGATCTTTCACAAGATATTTTAGACCAAAGTTCGGTTGGTTTCAGACCACTTACTAATGATAGCGAATATTGTTGAAATCCGGAGCACAGACGTCTTTTATATCATGTGCTCAACGAAAAGGATTACTACGTAAAAATTCGAAGATCTTAATAAAGGGTTTTTCATCTGCAACAATTAGAGGTTTACTATGGATCAAGGATGTATCATTATTCTTCGATACCGAAACTTTAGATATAAAGATGTTCTAATCCTTTCGAAACTTATTATAATTTTGTCTTCTTCTAAAATAGATCCATCTCATTTCATGAACATCAAAAGTTTACAATTGGCAGATCCATATTTTTATCAGCAATAACTATACATTTTTTTTATAATTTTTAAAGGTGGATATTATTATCGTATCGTGAAGAGCATTTCCAAACAAATCTTGGGCGACACAGTCAAGGGAGACTTATTGTAAAATTATCGATAAAAGCTTCAAGTTTAAAATTGGGAGATTTATCGGATAACGAAATCTTTAATTTGGAAAACAAATTTATCCGCGAATCTGAATGGAAATTAAAACCAAGCGAAAATATTTAAACTTGGGATATTTACGCAAGATTGCAGAGGACAACATGACCGATAAGATTGAGAACGCACCTACTATTTACCACATCATGCTGCCTTTGATGTCCAAGAAATCTATCCTCTCATTGCTAAAAACTAACGATTTTACGTTTTTACCAGTCGTTTTTACATAGATGATTATCCGCCCCTATCGGGGCGGATAACATTGAAGAAGCCCAGTATCTCTAAAGGAAAGGTTGAGATATTTTGAAGTAAAAGGGCTTCAATCTCCAAAAATATCAATCAAATGCGGTTTAATTGCAAAACCTATCAAACGAAAATAAATAAGTTTCATATGTTTATATTATAAAAGCAAGTTCATCAGCAAAATTATTAGGTCTTTAGTGGAACCCCAAAGATGATCTATCTTTCAAAGTAAGTCTGCAGGAAGAATTAAAGCATACGGAACGATCTTTAATTTTACTGCAAGAGTTTTGATCCGCTCGGCCTACTCTCATCATCCTTCACTATAGCCAAAACTCTACGCCAACAATAATGGTTAAGAAAATTAAATTGGGACGATTCACTACTAAAAGATACTAATATTGTGTGGAAACAATCAAAAAATTAACTCCTTCAGTTGAAACAGCTTCATATAACACGGTGTACTAACAAAACCAACAAGATCTAACAAGACCAAAGGGGCAAATACAAACGCAACTAATTTCAGCAAAAACTAAGGTGGCACCAATAAGGAAAGTTTCATTTCCTTGATTAGAATTATGTGGTGCAAATTTTCTAGCTAAATTAATGAGGGTTAATAAATAAAAGAAGACATTGCCCGAAAATGTTGCTATTAATATAGATGACCAGATTTGTTCTAACATATATGGTTATCCGACCACCCGTAGCCAAATGAAAGACTTTTGTGGCCAATCGTGTAGAGGTAAAATGTCAGTTCCGAGGTCATTTCAGCCGATTGCACTTCACGAGGAATTCTACCATCTAAACTTCTATAACTCAATAGTCAATAGTGGCATGGGCCTTTATGGTTAGTTCAACCGGAACAATCTTGGCCTATTGTGAAAAGGCAAATTTACTACGATGAGATAATTTGCGAATTAAGAAAATAAGACGTTTTCTTTCAGTAAAGCTATATATACGAATTTTATGTTTCATTCACAGGTTCATTGAAAATGCAAAGAAACGGAAGAAAACCAGGCACAATAACGAACTTACTCGCAATAATGGAATGAAATTTATAC
Source organism: Tipula confusa (assembly GCA_963556175.1). Classification (NCBI taxonomy): domain Eukaryota; kingdom Metazoa; phylum Arthropoda; class Insecta; order Diptera; family Tipulidae; genus Tipula; species Tipula confusa. The sequence goes on along the minus strand of OY744476.1, from coordinate 192,807,020 downwards.
AATTCCATCAATAAATTAATTAAATGCATATGATTGCCAAAAATTAAACTTATCCTAAGTATAGAATGATAATTTCCTTCTTCTATATAAAACGGCTCCATGTAGGCCTCTCCCATACACCCTACCTAATAACTTAGACCTACTGAATCGTGAAAAGTAAAGCAGCCTTACGAGCGCAGTGAGAAAGTGCATTTAATATTTCAAAATAGATCTAAAACTGCGAAACAGTTGATGTGCGATTTATCAGTGGTGACACCAGCGAGAACTTTTAGCAATTCTGGAATAGACTATGCTTGACCTATTGTTTAATCCAGCAAGAGAGGTCGTGGCAAAAAATGTTTAAAGGCTATATCGCAATTTTTTCAATAAAGGCGATATAAATATTGAAGCAGTAACGAAGAAGTTAACACAGGTGCGTTAATTGCAGCGTTGAAAAAATTCTCAGCCGGAAGAAATGTTTCGAGTCATATATATTCGGATAATGATGCAAATTTCGTTGGAGCCAAAATGAAGCTGAAAGATGATTTTAAATATATCGCTACTTGCCGTTTATCTATATATCGCAAAAAATAGAACATCGAGTACTTCTAGAAATTTTTTTATAAAGAATATCTCAATAACCTACAACAAAGGTATATATGGAAAACCAGTCAAGAGAATAGATCGGCGTTTTGGTATAAATTAAAGAGGATAACCTACTTTCATGCTATTGGTCGATGGGGGGAATCATCAAAATACACCCAGGTAAAAAAGAATTGATAAAAGCTGTCTCTATTTAAATGGCATCGAATATAAAAAGCGATTGAATTTTTAAAAAGTACGACTTAAGAAAAATAAATAAGGTCTATTTAAAAGAAAAAATCATGTGACCAAACCAAAAATGCGTTAGACCCTTAGAACCATCAAATATTAAAGAACGAGCTGATACTGGAATGATCATCATATCGCTTTGGTCGACGTATAATTTCTATTATTGTTTACAACAACAATCAATAATCATGCATTCACATCAAACACTTAAAACTGTAATAATTTGTATAGTTAGCAATACTAATAAATTAAATCTTAATCTCGGATCTAAATCTCAAAACCAAACATAAAAAGCATTAAAAAATAAAATAGCAATCAACATAACCAACATATAATTTATTTTCTTGTCCATAATTCAAATCGCAAACTAATTGCGACGTGCGCGCAACCACAGATATATCATAAAAATCATGTAACATATAAGATCATCAAATCAAATCGTATATTTCCACTGAATCAAAACCTGTATCGTAGCATATTATAACAAAAACATATAACAACATATTATTTTCTAATTATAAATTAATTATGAACATATATATAAAAAAAAACATTTAATTGAATTAAACATTATATATATATATATTTATATATATATATGTATGTATATACGCGGGGTTACAATTTTGACTGATTTTCAAATGTGAGCTTCTCGTACGTCAGGTAAACAAATAAAATTTAAATAATTACATGCGATAAATTACTCGAGATGGATCACATTATTTATAAGTACACTCATGCGAATAACTTTCCGGCCAAGCTTTATGCTATAGATAAAAACTGAGAGTAATCCATTTTACTGTCGCTGTACGAAAAAAATGTAGTCCTTTGGTTAGTAGTCCAGTCTAGTCGTTACCATTTACACAATACACTCATGTGTTCACCATTAAGGCGATTTATTATGAAAATTTATGGCATTATACGCAATGCAAACAAATAGTATCTATTTGTCCAATTAAGATATTGTAGTGCATGCTATTGGCTGATGTCGATGTTTTATTAGTCCTGAATTTGTTCCACCATTGTAATCGTCTATAGTAATTTTATTCAGAATTGCATTGGTGCAAACACCATCCAAAATTCTTATCCGAACAGAAAAAAACCATTTATTGAGTATGAAAGATGCCTTCAAGCTGTTTTCGCAAGGGGAAGACGGATATCATTTTATTGTAATGTAAAGTAACCCAGTCAAAAGTGCTGCTTTAAGGCGTAAGTCGCAATTAAACATCGAAAGTGAACGACTCCTTTGCATTTATTTGAATTAAACGTCGCTCCAAAGAGAAACAAACAGGCTTTTCAAACAGAAACACATCAGACTTATTGATTTCATAAAGAAATATCAGATTAACAGATAAACTCGCTACTGGATTTATTTCATAGAATGGCAAAAAATAAATTCAAATCGACAGTGTTATATCATTTTAGCTATTCCATCCTCAAAGAGATCTGGTACTTTTTGAAGTTAAAAAGTAAAAGTATTATTCACGGACCATGTGGAATATTGAATCTTAAGTCACCTTTCATGAAAAATGGCAAATGTGCGAAGAAATTTTCTCGAAAGATGAATCAGGAAACATGCTTGTGGCGATTGATACCAAAGTGAACAATGTAAACATATCATAATTTACAACATATGGATTGCTCCTTTTTTTCCCCTGTATCTCCAATCTTAGGAGCATGGGGCGTCTACTATTCTGAACCATCTTACTCTATTTGGGGCTATTACTTAAATTTCCACCCATGATTTTCCCAGGTGTTTTGCTTCTGCTAGCATCGTTCTCTTCCATGTCATTGCTGGCCTTACAACCTTTCTTTTTCCTTGCGGATTCCAGTCTAATGACATCCTCGTTATATCATTTGATGCCTTTCTCAGTGTGTGGCCAATCCATCTCCATTTTCATCGCTTTATTTCGTTCTCAATGTCTGACTGACAAGTTGTTCTGTGCAGATTGATGTTACTAATCGTGTTAGGCCAGGAGCACTTAAGTATTCGTCGAAGGCAACACCTGTAGCTTCTGTATGATTTTTCCTGAATGCTTCCATGTCTCACACCCATACAGTAGTACCGATTTCACACGTGAGTTGAACATTCGTATCTTGGTCTTGCGCGACCGGACATAAGTATTCCAGACTTTGTGTAATGTTGAATGCATGTCTGGCTTTATTTATATGTTTGTGTATGTCTTCTTCTGTTCCACCTGATTTCGTTATTGTGTAACCTAGGTATACGAATTCATTTACAACTTCAATTTGTATATTGTTGATGTGCATCGGTGTGGTTATATTTGTGTTGAGTCTCATCGTCTTGGTTTTCTTGATATTAATCTTGAGACCAACTTCGTTAGCTAGATCTGATAGCTGTTGCACTTTCAGCTGCATGTCGGATTGTTTGTGTGTGAGCAAGTATATGTCGTCTGCATAGTCCAAATCATTGAGTTTACCAGTTAATCCTCATTGAATGCCATTAGGGGACTTGTTATCTAGTTGCCGCATTGCACTGTCGATTAGGAACATTGGTGAGAGAAAATTGGTATTAGTACGCAACCTTGCCTTACTCCTAGAGTAAGTAGTATGTCTCATTTTGTTTGACTTTGTATTGAATTCGGTTCCCAGCATCCCGTTACATTTCTTGTATGAGTTCAATTAATTTCTTTGGAATGCCCATTTCAGAAAGTGTCTGCCATATTGCGTTCCTGTTTATCGTATCCAATGCGCGTTCGAAATCGACGAAGAACATATACAATGGTGAATTCCATTCATTGGATTGTTCAGTGATGATATGGATTGTGTTGATGTGATCAGTGCAACTTCTTCTTGGTCTAAATCCAGCTTGTTCGTTTCTTAATTTTGCATTGATCGTAGGTGAGATTCTGTCAAGGATGATCATTTGATTTTATATAATGAAACAAATAGAAAATAATTTCCCCTAGAATTTCTTTCTAGAAAGAAATTCTAGGGGAAATTATTTCCATGAGTGTACATAATCTGCATGTTCTTCTTTCATATCAGTAAATACCATCGATACATATATGTTAACTGTCATTAACAACTTTAATTGGTTTGGTTGCAGAAAAAAGTCTTTAATATATTTTCGATATTCGCTTTCACACAGAAAAATTAAATTATAATTATTAATTTTGTTAAATATGGTTAAGATATTTTAAGTAATTTAAATTTATTACGTGTAATGCGAATGTAAATATAATGATTACTTTCCATTAAGCTTATTTCAAGTATACTTTAAATATATGCAGTAATTGGTGTAATTTAAAATAACCAACAGCATAAAACAGGCTAAAGTTGACCCTTTACTGAGATCTTTTACAAGATCTTTCAGACTACATTTTTACAATTGGTGATCGTTGTAGGTGATCAGTCCAACGAACTAATTTATACACACGCTATATACGACCATCACTATATGACCGGTGACTAATTTCAAAACACTCGAATTTAAATAAGGAACTTGGAATAAAACTAAATATCCGGAAACTGGCTATACTAGTTCTCCGAAATTGTTAAATATTGTGCTAGGCCATATGAACGATCCGAATGAAATTATGAGTTACATGTTAAGGACCAATAAATATATTATTTTAAAGGCATCATTTTGGGAGATTACCAATTATCATCTTCGTTTGAAAAATGTTTTGTACCTACGGTTTATTCCATACACTAAAGAAATTATTTAATCACTCGTTTTACACAACGCTGGCCTAAACCCTTATATTAGAGATTCATTTCAAGAAAACAATATGTCTCCAACAACTTGTAATTACATTTTAACGTTTTATGGTTAGTATTTATCGTCACAATAAATTTTTTTTTTAATTTTATTTTTTAACAACTGGCGATTTCTTCTGTATCTATCTTCCACGGTCGTACCGTCTATTTTTTTTTTGATTTTTATTATTTTAAACATTTAATAATTAATTGAATTATGGAAGACGAGGGGCATAATGCTATGGAGAGATCCTCAACGTAAACCGGGATTGATATGTCGCACCATCTGAAGCTAATTTTTCAAAGATTCAGCGAAACTAGGCTATAGACATCAACTTGGAAAAATGCGTTTTTGCAAAGGATGAAATGAATTTTCTAGGACATGTGATAACTTCAAGAGGAACCAGATCGAATAAACGCTATTTCAAATTTCAGCCAACCCAAATTGCTGAAATTTTACCGCCGTTTTATTCCCCACGCTGGAGGAACTCAGGTTATCTTTAATGACTATCTTAAAGATAGTAAAAAAAATGACAAACGGAAAATCATTTGGACGGACGAAGCAGTAGAAGCTTTCAACTTCTGTAAAAAACAGTTAAATAAAGCGACACTTTTAGTTCACTGTAACACGGAAACTTGCTGTCAAAGTTGATGCTTCTGACAAGGCACTCGGCACTGTGCAACAATTCAACGTAACAACAGCTTGGCAACCTCTCAGTTTATATTCAGTAATACCTACTGATGCTCAACAGAGATACAGGGCATACGATAAAAAACTTTTAGCCGCTTATTCAGCAATCAAACACTTTTGGCATATACTTGAAGGACGATCCTTTACACTGTTCATTGACCACAAACCTTTGATTATTGCTTTTAAGTAAAATCCTGCCAATGCATCACCCAGACAATTTCGTTATCTCGACTTTATTGATCAATTTACTACAGACATACAACATGTGTCTGGGATAGACAATGTCGTTGAAGACACACTATCACGCGTAAACGAAATCTCGCTACATCCAGTGATCGACTATGAACAAATTGCTGGCACACGACTAGACGATGAAGAGTTGAAAACACTTTTGGAAGACAATACTTCGTTGGTTTTTCAAAAGTTACCACTTTTCAATTCAAATAAAACTATTTGGTGTGAAACCTCTTCTGGAATCCATCGTCCTTATGTTCCCATAGATTTTCGCAAAACAGTTTTTTATTCGGTATATAATCAAACATTTGTTGAACAATACCTGAAACCTGATAAAGACATTTCAATTATCGAATCGGCATATATAGTGAACTTAAATATGATTTCCCAAATGGCGATTATAATACCACTGAGACTGACACTGACACCGAGTCATTTTATTTTGATACACAATTTTTTTATTCGAGAATGATAATGAACATTTTCTTGGGATCTACGGAAGAACGGCATTTGCTGGAGCTCACGTGAATATTTCTTTTACTATAAAAAAAAAAATACAGAAAATATAAAAAAATTCGAAAGTTCCAGCCAAAAATATTAAATTTCACAAATATGTGATCGAACAGGAAAATAAAAAACTTGGCCTTCTTATCAACTTAAAAACGTCAACACCGTAAGGCAGATTGCCAAATAACTTAGTAAAGAATATTCAACATTTGTGACAGCCAAGGGCATCTATATACATTTTTATGTAACTCTTAAATGGAAATCAACAATAAGATTTAAGTAAAATCTTACTAAAAATTAAGAAAATAATGAATCAGAGAAGAGTCAAAAACTTAACAAGCTTATTAATATTTTGAAACTGGAGCTATACCACGATCAAGCAATGATTAGGCAACGAAAACTGCCGCGAAAAAATTAACGGACGTTACAGCTAAAAAGCTCATTGCCACCTCAACCATCAAAGATGTAATGGATTCTAGGGATGAAAATAGTGATGACGAGTTACTGGTTTCTTGCGATTTAAATGAGTCACTTGCAGTCAACATAATAACATATAATAAAATATATTACAACAACGGTTGCAACTAGCGATTAGCTCAATTATAATTTTCAAGCTAAGAGATACAGTAACAGTGGTAATGCAAACCGTGGGAAGTAATTTACAAATGATTTTTGTTAGTTAGATTCGTTCAATATGTTTTTTGTTTTATTATCGATTATTCATTTACTATTCGAATACTAACCCAATATTCGGATATTTAAAGCAGTAGTTATTCAATATTCGGATAACTCAAAATGTTGAATATCTTAATGCTTGAAATGGGATTCTAACAAATTAAGGTTCATCCTAAAGCAAAATGTACTTATTCACTCCTAGTAGGACTATTAGAAAATAATAAATTATAGGCTATATATCTAAATGATAATATAAAATGCAGTACTAGATATATAATAACTGTACAGTATATATATATATATATATATATATATATATATATATATATATATATATATATATATATATATATATATATATATATATATATATTTAAATATATATTAAATATAATCGTTCTATAACAATTATGGTTTCACTATAATTACAAAACTTATTTCTTTAGTTTTGTGTAATTTCTATTTTTTTCTAAAATTCCATGGGAAACTATTTTCTTTACTGCAATCATAATATGGTTTGAAGATGATATGGCTTAATGATTTATTTGATTATAACTTCTTTAGATAACTTCGTAGAACTTTGTGGTGAATGAAAGAAATATTTTCATGCAGTGGTAAATAGTTTTAATGACCAATTCAAAAGCCAACTAAAAATATGGTCTAGTAATTTTATAAGACTTTTCCGCCATATTGCATATATGGATTGCAAAAGTTCTTCCTCTTACTTATATATACATATACAGCAAGAAACTGTACAACTTGTGTAATTTTTACATAGTAATTAATTTATTATAAATTAATTTTAATTTCACATAATTTACCATTTTGCATTTGATTGTTATGATTGATTGACATTTTACCAATGAAGTGTATAACGGATACTCTGTAATTTATATTTCAACAGCAAATGTATACGCGATTTGTTTGATTCTAATTAATAATAATGTTTATATATTATATATATATATATATATATATATATATATATATATATATATATATATATATATATATATATATATATATATATATATATATATATATATATTAAAGTTCTCTTCAGTTATATACGAGCATATATTATACTGTCATTATATATTATAACCATTATTAAATTGGTATTTGGATGTATATTTATAATTTTTAGTTTTGTTAAAACAATCAATCATACTTACCGAATAATTAATTATTTCAATTAAAATTGAATCAAATATATCTGTAACAAAAAAATAAAAAATAAAAAATAATAATTGACCCTCGATGGAAATTAATAAAAAATTATTTTGCTAAAGTTTAAAATTTGAAGTTATAATTGAAAAATTTAATAATAAATGAAGTAGATAATTAGAAAATTTTTGAAAATGTTTTAAAGTTCATCAACAAATTAGATGAGCTATGCATGGAACAATAATAAAAACCTCGACTTAATATTTATACGGATCCATTTTAATTTTAGTTCCAATTAAACTTCTAAAGAAAATATTTAAATTTGAAAGTTGAAAAGACAACAAAATAGTGGTAATTTTATCCAACAGACATGTTTAAACTTGAACTGCGAGTAACCAACCAGTCCAATCTTTTATATATATATATATATATATATATATATATATATATATATATATATATAAATATATATATATATATATATATATATATATATATATATATATATATAAATATATATATATATATATATATATATATATATATATATATATATATATATATATATATATATACAAGATTTGCAGGAGGCATTGTTGGTTGTTGGTTTTGCGATAATATAATATTAAATTATGTGTCTAATATCTGCTTAAGTATCCGTTAAAATTTGATATGTATTTAACCAAATAAAAATAGAAAGGGTTATCAACCGTATTTTTGAATTTCTTCGATTTTTGAATTAACACTGTTGAAACGAACGTGTGGTATTTTCCTTAATAATATGGACATAGAAAAACGTATGTACAACAAATTGATAAATAAAATAAAATAATAATCATAAATAAAAGCACTAATATTAAGAAATCTAGTAACTTATAATTATGTTTAGAAGAAGGATTTGTTGATCTAAACCAATTTTTATAATTTGGATTTCCGTTGGAAGAATCAATACATATACATCGATCAATAATATGTTTCTTGTAATTTCACATTACAATGCTCGTTAAATGGCTCTTTAAATATTTGAATATGCGGTTTACATAATTCAAATAATAATACCGTTTAAGCTCGCAGTGAGCCAAAACTAGTATTACTAACATAGATTTTCATAAGTATAAAATACTCAGAATTTATTGTTATGCATCATTTTCTTGTTTTACCTATTTATTTTCGCAATAGTGGCATAATCGCCGTGCCAAACATTTAAATATTGCATATCCTAGGTAATACTTTAAAGATCAATCGGTGAAATGTACACCCTTGTCCAACATTTCATTATCAAATTTGGCTTAATCACTTAAACAAAGTTGTCCGAGATGGATGGATCTGCAAAATCAGCTACATTATCACTGTCTTCATATTTAGGTAATGGTATTTCAAATGGTTCTTTAAATGGTGGAATACTTGCAGACTTTGTATAAAAATTTATCATTATCATCATATGACAATTAGTTGAGGCTGACTTCTTAAAAACTTAATTGACATTATTTGTCCTCGATTTCTCTTCCTCCATGCCTTATTAGACCAAAAAGATTTTCAATCGGGTTCTGATTTAATCGAACTGTTAGTATAAAAAATATTTTACTGATTTTTTAACATTAAATTATTCAATAATTGTAATAAGCTTTTAAATACAGTTGTTAAAGGTTGAAGCACTTAAATCTTTACTACATATATTTGAGGAGCTGAGATTGTTACACAAATTACTTAATTGCATATTTTCATTAAATTTTGAAGTCTGTTTTTATATGCTAATTTTTTTAAACTCTTCGCTGATCAAATCTTTTTGAATATGTTGTAGGTTTAATTCAGGAATGGCATCGTTTTTTATCCTTAACTTGTCTTGTATTTGTCTCAAAATGAATATCAGAAACCCTTAAAAATTGTTAATGGATATTTCCTATGTCACATTTTAGTAATCGGCAGTCAAATAATGGACCTTCTTGCTCCATAAATTTGTAAAACTGCCAATTAGAGATGTTTCTTTTACTTTTTAAGCGCAGGTTGGAAATGCACAAACAATTCCAGATGATTCTTTGCATTTATTTTTTTACGATTATTTCTTTCAAATGTTGCCCGTAACATGGGCCATTCTGAAGTTCAAATTTTCGATGACAAGCATTTGATTCAAGCATTTCGAGTGGTATTTGGCCAATGACGCAAGTAATGTTTGCTTCTAATTCCTCAATCGTAACCGGCTTATACTTATAGAATTTGAATTTTACGTAGCCCCAAAAGAAAAAGTCTAAAAGTGTGATATCACATGATCTAGGTGGCCAACTCACTAGTCCGAAGCGTGAAATTAACTGTTCACCGAATTTTTCTCGCAATAAAGCCATGATTTCATGGGTTGTATGGCAAGCAGCCCCCATCTTTTTGGAACCAAAAAGATGGGGGCTGCTTGTCATTCTTAAAAATGCTGTAGAAAAAAATGGATTAGATCTTCCTAAAAGAAATAATCAACATATACTGGAATCAGCGGAGAACATTTCCCACAAAACCTAAAGAAATTCCGATATTCATCAATTTATAAAGATAAAGATAAAATGTAACAATCACAGTAAACCCAACCAACAATGAATCCTAAAATTTCTTGTTTTAGGAAAATTAATATATTATTTTTTTCTGTGCTATCGTCTGGGAACCAATACTTGAAGAAGAATTATTGAAGAATTAATCGGAAGTTAGAGATCAAATTATGAACCTGAAAATCTATTCTGGAAAAAATATCTTTTCCTTTATATCGAGCAATGAGTATTTTTGGTTTGATTTTGATGTGAATTTATACCGACCAGAACAAAACCTGACAATCACTGAGATTTTGTATAGAGTGGACCAACTTAGACGGACTGTTTTGAAATGCTTATAACTTTTTTGTTTTAAAGTTTTTTATTTAATTTTTTTTGTAGATAATATAATTTTATAAAATTTTATGTCATCATACTCAGTCCACACTCCGGATCAGTTATTAAAACGCAAAGAAAATATCGTCAGCATTTTATAATGCGACGGCTCTCAGTGCAAACACGATAATAAGATGAATGACCCGTTTTGATGATCAGGGTGCAGTAGCCAGAAACCGTCTCTAAACCGGACCATGTTGGAAATTTTTTTAGGTCCGGTAGTTTTCAATAATTGTGACATATATAGTCCCATAGTAAGATAGAGCTACAGCTGATACCGTGAGAGGGCTGTTGGCAATTCTGCGAGAACTTTTCGAGGGACCGAATAATTTAAAAAAATTTTGATTTCGCATGGCCCCGCCATAGATTTCGTTCCCTAAATTTGACGGCCCCTGATTTTTCTTAAGCGTGTCTTGAATAAACTGGGTTACGTCAATAAACCACAAACCATTCAGGAACTAAAACAGAATATTCGCACAGAAATTGCAAAACTGATGTAATTTTAATGTAAAAGATGTAATTTTTTACATTTTGCTTAATAAGAAAACTTAAAAATTTATACTTTCATTTAAAAAAATTGAATAAAAACCTTTAAAAATAAAAAAATAATAAGCTTTTTAAATCAGTCCGTCCAAGTTGGCCCACCATTTACAAGCTAAATGGCAATCTAAAATCCAAGCCAGCAAAATATGGTATTAAAATATGGCGTATGCGGCTCAGATACCGCATAACCGTTAAACGGACAGATTTATATAGGTAAAATTGGTAGCACAAGGGATATCAACAGAAGTGAGCTAGTTGTGAAAGACCTACTCTCACTTTTCTAGCGAACGTTGCAAGCTTTCAATGGTAGGTACTATAAAAAAAATGCATCTCAGCTTTATCAACAAATTTTGTTTTGTTTCTATGCAATTTATTTCTACTGATCAAAACACATCCTAGACATAAAACATTATTATAACAAATCTAAAGGAGCAGTCGATACGATAGACAAGATGCTGGATCGACGTTTCTTAATAAAATTGAACAAATAGTGCTGTGGAGTAAACTCTTGGAAAATCTATTGAAGAACTAGATCAATCGCAGAACATTCCTTTTATTCCTGACAATAAAATGGTTATACAGATGCAAACGGTTAGATCTCAAAAAAATGTAAAAGTCATATGTGCTATAAAGAAGAGCATCTAAAAGGCCTACTTGAAAATCTTGAGTTTATTTTAAAAAGTCAATTTGTCAGTTGTACAGCCTTTCAAAAACAAAGTGCAAGGAAAACCATGGCTCGTTTCGATTTATATATAATTATATATTCCATAAGAAGTTTGCAAACAGTATAAAAAGTAAAGGTTATTGACCCACGTAAATTATACTAAAATATTTGAATTTTTGGGCTGCCCTTTCATGAGTTAACTATAGAAAAAATAGGACCTCTAATGAGGTTTCATAATAAATGGGGTTTCATGGTTCATTATTACCTCGTAATAATGAGGTTTCATGGTTTTGGGAAGTAATTTTAATAATAAATTATTAATGCAAATTGAATATAGATTTAAGCTTTATTTGAGTTAAATAGTAAAAAAAAAATGTAAACCTTCCTGGAGACCAAAAATAAATTTCATTAAGTAACCAGTATAGAATATACTGATGGTGCCTGATTAGAGAGAAAAACGAGATTAAACACAACAACGCAGTGAACCTATTTTTATTGTAAGAACTATAGGAATGAAAATTCACATGAATTTTCGTCTAGATCTATATATAAAATTTACAATTACTAAATGAAATTGCATTTCACAAAGTGTATGCTGTATATTTAATAAATACTTTATCTTTATTGTTGCTATATTAAAAATATTATATTGCGTGCATTTTAATTTCGAAAAACATAAAACGATTTCATATGCTCACATTTTATGTTCGTTTAATAGTTAGGATCGTAAAAGAAATAACTTTATACCACACTGTCATCAATTTGTGTGATGTTTTGGTGATCCAAACAACCATAACATTTTTTTATTAGCTTAGATACCTATAAGTATAATATATATATACTAAGTATATAGTGTACATCTTAGTATTTATAGTACAGGCAATTTTTTTATTATCACATATTACACATATTACACATATTACAGCCGCAACATTATAATATTTTTGCCAAATTATTTGTGAAAAATTAAAAGCCGCAAATTTTTTATTTATTCACTTTTTTATTATATTGCATTTAAAAAAGAAAATATAATTTTCAGCGCGACATAAAACGAAAAGTGTATAATGAAAATCGTCGCGTATATACACAATGGACTAAAAAAAAGTGTAGTTTATTTGTTGCACCGCCCATATGAATATAATATACAACATAGCGCGAACAAGAAACAAAAAAAAAAGTTCATTTTGATTCCTACTATTGGCTTAGAAGAAGAACAACCACCACGTAACCTTAATGTGCATGCAATAAGAACCAAATACACAAATAACACACAGAATGAAAAAAAAATGAAAAAAAAAATCGTAACAAAAAAAAAAAAAAAATTAAAAAAAAACCGTCACAACATGCAGCATAAATGTAGGTAAGTTATTTAAAAATTGTATGCGATTTTTATTTTTTGCTTTAAGAAATCATAAGACTGCAAAAAAAAGTATGATTCGTTTGTACTTGTATATCCTATAAAGCGATATGGCGGTTATATGCATTTCGCAAAAGAACAGATTTGTTGTTGGTACTGCAAGTACTTACTTTTATGTATTTTTTTAATATATTGAAAAAGAGAGTGTTGTATATAAGACGGTATTATGTTCATTTTGGTTTTGGTTTTTTTATTTTTTATTTGCACGGTTAAACATTTTTTTTTTATATTTTCTCCGATTATAATTATTTTTTTTTACTATAAGAGGCTACCGAAGAATGTGTGCGGTATTTGTATATATTAAGTGGAATGCAAATTTTGCAAGAGATGGCACTATGTGTATATAGGTAAATTATGTGCGTGCGAATTGTAACTGCCGTCGGTGCTGTATAAAATTAGAGACATTCCATACCTGCGTATAACGTTAAAACTGTATTTCTGATTTATTTACACAAAATTATGTGAACCATTAAAAATAAAATATCTTGGACAACAATGGCATTATACAAAATTTGACAAAACTTGGAAGAAGCGATCACGTTAAGGAAAAAAAAAGCAGTGCAAATAAAACAAATTACTTTTAAAAGCTTATCATTCGGTCGTAATAATACTGAGAGAATATGGAGACCAAATCTGAGAGGCATTATTTTCAACGTATACTAATTTTAGAGTATAAGTGGATCGGGAGAATTTTTGCAGTTTCGTTTAATAAACACATATAGGGTTCGCTTTAGCAGTAATTCAATTAAAATGTGTTCCTTATAAAATTAGAGTTTAAATGGCTACCAGATCACATATAAATTTCATTCAGTTAATTGGAATGTAACCCAAAAACTTAACCTTGTGTTATATTCCTAGAAAATGTTATTTGATTTTATTTTATATTTTTTTTTGATATAGATGTTCACTTGAAGAGTTTAAAAGACGCGTCTGCAAATTTGAAAAATTTCCTGATTTTGCAGAGTGGCCATGAGTTTAACATTGCTTCAACTTCAGTCAACAATGTCGCCATTTCATCTGGTGTAAGAATTTAAAACTCCGTGACTTTCTTTAAATTGAATTTGGCAGATTTGATAACCACCTTGATATTAGATCTACATATAGGTAACACCAGCTATGAGAAATGGCATATAAAGGCATAAAATAGCCTAAAATATCGTAGAATAGCATAAAATAGCACAAATAAATTGGACTAAAAAATCAGGTAGCTCGGCCATGAACTGTTAGTTCGGTTTTACCTCTTTGTCCTTAGCATGTAGTGCACTTTCGTAATATTTCTCTCGCCACAATCTTTTTTATTCTACAGATCCAAAAATTTGGTTTCAAGGTCGCACGGCGATAACCCTCCATGCACCCTTGCTTTATGTGATCATGTCAAATTCTCATCTTAACCAAAACCGAATTATGTGGTAGAATTGTCGTGTGTTTGGTTTCATATGGTGCTAATTATTGACCTACTGATTGACCTGCCTCCTATTCGTATTATGCTGTTGCTGTCGACAATTTCAACAAAGAATAATTACAAAAAGTCGAAAATGAGCTAACCAATTTCGACACCAATAGCGCTACACACAGCTTCAGTCATGGGATCGATACTTGTTTTATTAGCGCTACTTTTGTCTTTGAAGTGATCAAACTTGTTGTAATTCTTCTAGCCGGATAAGTTGCTCTCACACGACGACTCCATAAGCAAAAAACATGAATTTCCAACTTACTGATATTTGCTGGCATCAAATTTTATCTTGGTAGTGTCCATTTGGAACTTTATCTGCAGGTCCCAGTCTAACTTGGAAAGAGACTGAAGTGTAATTTTGAATTGAACCATCATTGGAGGCAACCATCCTAGAGTATCAACAATAGCATTTTTTAGTAACTGGCTATTTGCAAAAAGAGTCTAAATCATTCTAAATCTTCACACGATCAGAAATGTTGCTAAAAGGTTAAATAGTTTGATAATGACGTCATTAACGGTTCGCAAAAATAAGAGTGCAACTAAGATTATCTTTTTTCGCAGCTTTATTTTTTAAGATTATATTTATAAGACTTTAATAGTCAAGTTCGTCAAAGATTCAAGAAAAATTCGAAAACAGGTGAGCTATTTTTGTTTAAAGTTTTAATACATGCAATCTATTCTGGGGCCGAAGGTCTCTTAACTTTACCGAGGTAAATTTAATGTTACTTTTTACGCTGTCACCAGCTAAATCGAAAACGGACGGATACTGGTTCACTTTAAATATTCATCTGCATATTGCATTGCTCCACCCAACCTCTATTGGCATGAACGATGGTTCGGCCATCCCTCTTCCATTGGGATTGAAACCCGGTACCTCCCGATCCAAACATCGCAGCTCGAATTACTGCGCCAATTGCTCGTTAGGTGGGATCTAGTTTAGAAGATATAAAATTAAAATTGTTTGACCATTAACTCAAATAATTTAAAATAACGGAGAGAATGGCAATACTGCACCATAATTATAGTAATCTCACTTCTTCTGCCTGATTTATAAATCGAACGAACAAATAAAAAATGTTTCATGGATCTGTAAAACCCCAGTCCGGTTGCTTTTATTAAAAGTTGGTACATTTAGGGTTAAAGCGCATATAGTGAATATAACGAGTAAGACTTAACCGGCACCATTTAAACAATCGAAAACTTTATCACTCAAAAATACTCAAAATCGAGAAATTATTCGGATTGCCGCATAAACATATGGATTGTCCAAACTAACTCTCGTAAAAACAAATAAAACATTGACATCTATGGTGCAAATGAGCTAAATTCTCTGCATTACATTGACTTTGGTATTGTTTTCTAGCAAAACTTGGCCATTTTTTTTAGTGCTCGTATAATTCTTTCAAGTCATACCAGTTTTTGCACCGAGTGTAAATCATGCACTTTTGTTTTTTTTTGTATATGCCAATTTTTTGGTATATAGTAGTCGTTTGGATCAAACAAGTCTGCTCGAGTACAGTACAATTTTGCTTACTTTGTAAGCTTACTTAAAAGCTTAAAAAATATTTTAAACAAATGCGGCACAGAGTATACTAAGTAGTGTAATGGTCTGATCGATAGAGGTTTTAAGAAGGCAATATTGCCAGATTTATACTGGCAAGATAATGGAAGAGTGAATTAGCTACTTTATTCACCCAACTGCGAGACAAAAGATATATGACAAAATAATGAATTAAATGAAGCTTTAATATTTGGCCTAATTGAAACGGTAATTTATTTATGAGGAACTGTCTATCCTTTATGTTCGCATTTTATGTTCACTTTTAAAATGGAAGTTTTGGATTCGTTTATTCATAATTTTACATTTTCAAAAATAGTACTGTTGTTTTATACATGATCATTTTGGGTTTAATTTGCCTTATTTTGATGAGATACGACTGAAAAGTTTCCATGTTAGAATTATGGTATCAATTATCATATCAATTCTATTGCTAACTAGACTTAGTTTTATCCTTCAACCAATTCTAATCTAGAAAGCTCACGAGATGTAAGCAAAAGCCCCTTTGCTGGGGCTGAAGCTCTCCTAACTCTTCCGCACTAATTTTTTTTCGTCTTATTTTACGTCGGCGCCAGCAAAATAGTGAATGCACGAATACAGGTTCACTTCGATTTCCATTGCATTTTATTCTACATTATACATTGAATTGCTCCAGCCATCGATTAAATTGTGTTAAATCTTACTTAACCTCATTTGATGGTAATGTTTTACTATTATACCTGGGTATATCAAATAAATTTATAAATAACTCCCTATATCTAGGCCTTCTAGTAGTTCACACTACAATTCTTTGTTGCTTTTTGAACCTATATTAATGATCTGGTTTACCGAGCTAGTGGCGCAGTAGTTAAAGCTACGGTATAACAACCACTTTTAGATGATGCATCCATGTTTTTTTTTAAAGATTTATATGTGCGTTTCTTGGTAATTTTACTTGCTTTGGATGCGTAACTTTGATTCGTAACTTTAAATTAAAATTTGATTTATTTTGCAGAGTCTATTAGGTCTGATTTTTTTTTAATTGGATTTTTTTAAAATTGTTTTATCAATAAAATGTTGCAGGTGATCTTGTTCCTATTATTCTTTATTACCAATGTGTTATCGATAAAAAAGTTAACACTAAGGAATTGTTTTTGGAGGGTTAAGTCGCGATTTTTGCGATCTATTTCATCAAAATTTGATTGCTTATTAAATCAAAAAAGTATACTGCAAAAAAAGTTTTACTTCAGTAGAGTTCTAATCTAATATTTTTTTAACCGATGAGCCATATTTAAGTTTGGATGGAACCTGCGACAAAAAATGTTTTTTTTCCAGTTTCGAAAAAAAAACAAATCGAAAAATTAATTTGCCAATTTGTCACAGTGATGGCAATATAATAATGGTAAAGGTTTGCTTCAGCTTCAATGACGTTGGTAATCGTATAAACATACCTTAAAAGGTAAGCGAAAGTATAAGTATTTGAAATTGTACAATGGGCGCGCATTAGTTACTGATTGTGGATTGATCAGCCGGCATTTTATTTTGTGACAAGACATTATACTGCAATTCACAAAAGTAAATTCATCACGAAGTTTCTAAGAGATTTAGATCAACAAATACTCGATTGGCCGTATATCAATGTCCAGATTTAAACCTAATCGAAGATATGTGAAATTATATTTGAAGATAGAAATGGCGGTAAAAGTTGGAAGACTGCCAAATTAATCTATAACAGCAGTAAAAATATGTGAGACTAAATTAAAACGGAAAAGCTAGAAAACTCATGAGTTCCATGCCACAGCTTTTTTAGGAAGTGATTGGAAACAATAGTGAGAATACGTCATATTTACTTTATTTGAAATTAGCCATTACTCCTTGACATTTAGCTAATTTAATTGAAAATTTGTACTTGTATTTTTTTTCTAATAAAATTTTTTGAAATAAGGAATAAATATTTTTAAATTTTTTTGTATTTAATAAAAATAAATGTTATTTTAAATAAAAATTAATAATCTTTAACCATCTCGAGAACCTAACAAAAACGGAGCTTTAAAAGATATTGAAAACACAGGAGTAATCAGCTAAGCTGAAAGTCAAACACTAGCGCCAATCACGCACACGGCAATAATGGCAAACTTCTCATTATTACCGACTGCATTGTTATTTGTTCAAAGCACTTTTGGCAGTGATCACTGCTTAGAGGATTACTTGATTTAGGATCCAAAGCTTCTCTAATTACGGAATTTTGAATGTACAAAATGCAACTACCTCACTAACACTGTTGAATTTCAGTCACAGGCATATAGTGTCAAATGCTTCCATCAGATCACGTTTAAATGCTGACTTTGTCACAGAGGTCCGACGGTGTTCATTTTGAACAAATAAATTTCAATGCCTAAGCATTGAAGTCGTCAATAGCTGGATCGAACTAAAAGCAATTATAACGTCAATAATTTTGAACTTCATATTATTTTTGAAGCAAATCAAATCTATAAAATTCTACAAGGCCAACTCCCAGGACTCAACGGCGTCATCACATAGAACACTATATTTGGATGTGTTATTTCAGAAAGTGAAGCACAACTTGAACAACGGAGAATATTTCAAATTGATTTCAACACCGATGATACGTTACGTAAGTTTTAAGGGAGCTCGCTGCAACTTCGCGATTTAAATCTATGGAATCAAAGGTCCAGCGGCGCGTAGATTTGCGAAAGGCATATATAGACTTTTATAATTCAACTGTAACTCAAAATGCAAACTTCGATTTAACCGCTAAGCACACCTAACTTGCCTCACCATCCAGTAGTCAAACCTATAATTAAACGACCAAACTCCGCATGGTTTTTAATGGCTCCGCAGTTACGCCATCTGTGATTTCGCTTAATTCGAAACTTATAATAAGTCTTACAGCATTCTGCTACGATATCGTTTACACACATTAGCCATATCCAAAGCATGTAATGTCACATTCGTGTCCGTCAGATGCTTCTTTTTAAACGATACGGGCCATTCAATAGCTGGTATTAGTCTGAATAGCCACAGGCTGTAATGGAACTTGGAGAGTTTTTACGTGGATGTCTTATAAGTAGAGGTGTGCACAAACCATCAATAATATTAATGAATAACATACCATATTCTCAGCACTGCGGGCTTTATATTCCACAAGTTTGTAGTGAGTCTTGATAGACAAATCGAACAAAGAAAGGTTTACATTGGACACAGGGGCAGAAACATTTAGCTTCCAAGTAAATGATCTAATCAAACACTCATACTAAACGAAGTCGTCTCTCCGAAGCACTTTAGCTATAGATCCTTTAGAATATGACTTTAATATATAGATAAGTGTTGATAATTTGGTTATAGTCATTATCATCCACCTCATATCGTTTGTTTTGCCTGCAACTGTCATTAAAGACTTGGCACCATATTACGTGATCATTAGATACATCTATGTTCTCCTAATTGCTTTGATGATTATTTTATATAACAGTACAGATGAAGGTTGTATTTTTTTTACTTCATACCTACACCTTGGTCATACGTCTGTCTTGAATAATAACTGATTGGTATACATTCCCAACCAGTTTCCAGTGGTAAAATACAAAAGCAATCACACTCGTTCGGTGTAATTTTACGAATTGTATCAGTACGCCCCCGACCACATGTACTTTAATTATTTGATTTAATATTTGTGATTTTTCAAACAAACACAAAATTATTTTTATTCGCTTTTTTACGGTCAATTGAAACCTAAATCGAAAAATCACAATACAAAATAAGAGTATACGAGGAAAATACAAATTTCCATTTTCCATTTCCATAATAATTTTATAAAATAATTTTATTTCTTATATTATTGTTATAAGAAAAACGTGATATGAATTAATGTTTATATATACCTTCATCTCGATATTCTTTAAGACATTATATACTTATGTATACGGGAGTTGATGTGTATTTTAGAGGGGTAAATGATATAAGTTTATCGTGTTTTACATGAAAATATATTGATTAGGAAAATGCGAACCTGTATAGTGTTAAAATGGGAAATTATTCAAATTAATCGATTTATCTTATATAAATCAAGAAGATGTAAAGCAACGATAACTTTACTT
This sequence comes from Tipula confusa, assembly GCA_963556175.1. NCBI lineage: Eukaryota > Metazoa > Arthropoda > Insecta > Diptera > Tipulidae > Tipula > Tipula confusa. Next base: position 192,786,578 of record OY744476.1, on the reverse strand, counting down.
TGTCGTATTAAGTAAATAATTTCCATAAATACAACAACCGCGGCGACAGTATATTTTAATTGATACAAATCGTGGAAAAATTAAAATTTACAATTGTTTTGGGTCGAAACACAAGTACTATCACGAGAGAGGATAATGCAAGTAAAAAATATTTGACATCTTTACAAGACACCCATATTGTTGTTAGACAATTTTTTTTTTTTTACTTTATTTTATGTAGTTTTACAAGAGCAAAAACACTATCAACGAAATAATGATATGCAGAACTAGATAAAATGTTATGTATGGATGTATATACCATGGAAATTATTTCCATTTTGTCTTAGATTTTATAAGTGTGTGTGTGTGTATAAGATGTTATGTATATTGAGTCGAACCGTAAGAGTATCATAATCACAACTTCCATCTTTTGGTTTTTCTTGTGGTTAATACGACGTATATTAGTTTTATAGTAGAAAAAAAATATGTAAATTTTTTATGTTGTGAGCCAAAACGTTTAACGTTTATGCAGCATATATATGCGCTGCTGTATATATATATATATATATATATATATATATATATATATATATATATATATATATATATATATATATATATATATCTAGAAGATAATTTTTTATTATATAAACTTTTTATAATCTTGATACAACAACATAATATATAAGTATTTTTGAGCTTAAACCATTATGCTACTACATACTATTATATGTATTATAGCGATACATAATGATACATAATTTTGATTAAATTTAAATAATTGTATGATTTACAAATGTATTAGATTTCGCTATACAAAAATTTAGAAGTTTTCAATATGTTTCATGTACATCATTTATCTTAAAAATAAAAATCCAATTTAAATGATTTATGATTGGATATATAACTATATCTCGATTACTTTATTCGAAACTATTAATATTCAATCAAAATAATCGGTAACCATTTAAAATTGCAAATATACAAAAGAAATTTCATAAAAACCATATCCCAATTACAGAATTCAATATAACCGAGTGCAGCACTGACGTATACATACGTATATATGTATATAAAATACTGACTGAAAATCACCCCAATTTGGTTGCGTGCAAAGTGGAACAAATCATCGACAATATAACCAGAGACACACAAAAACCATGACCAATTTCCATTTTTCCCAATAAAAATTTTTTATTTTTATTTTGTTTAGTGTTATTTGAATTGTATTAATCGACCGGGAATAAAATCAGGAAAATACGGTACATTTTGTTCCGATGCCATGTGTGTGTATATATCACACAAAAAAAAAATTCATTTGGTCATGGTGAATATTTTTTTATTGATAAATTTATAATTGCAAAAAGCTATGTGCTGGTGTATGACCGAACAATGAGTGGACTTTTGATTTGGTGTCCGAAAATATCCCTTTAATTTTTTATAAATTTCCCTTTTTTTGTTTCAAATTTAATAAATTGAAAATTCCAAGATTTTATTTTAAATATTGTTCTAGTTTGGTATATGTGATTACAAGTGTTAAATATGACTTTACAACAGACAGCTGATTGGTCCTTAATAAGATCCATCTAGTGCAGAATTGAATCCGAGTGAATGGGCAGGAAACAAAATTGGTTTTGAACATTATTTTAACATCATAATTTTGTTCAACAATGGGGTTCATTTCTGAGTGTGAAAATCTGGAAACTGACCACGTTTGGTCAATAATTATCAGTACCAGTATTAAGATACCGTATACGTAACAACCACAAAAAGTCCCAGTTTATTGTGCTTAAATATTAGTAAAAAAAATACCGGCCAATAACTTGTTTGCCCAATAACTGTCATATACACATAGTATACTTGTAACATAGTATACATAGTATACTTGATACTTGTTTTACGATTACGATACTTGTTTACCACAACACGGTCCTGAGTTAGGTAGTTACAGCGTAGCAAAATAAATGTTGAACAAATTATGTGTCATGCAGGATGATGCGTGCTTTTTAATGCTGGAAACAGACGGAGCAGAAATCTGCATGCAGCACAGCAAAATACATTTAAAACAAATTACTTTATATGGGATAAAACACATAAGTTCATCATGCCATGCAGAACGATGCACGATTTATAATATTATCTAATTCTAATTTCGCTGTGCATCACTCAGTACTGAAACTAGATGCAAGTTAAAATACAGGATGCGTATTAACCCTATCACTTCGTACTCCAGATTTAATTGAAAAAAAAAAAAATATTTGGTGATTCATATTTTATGTTTATGAGTTATTAGGCACAATGAAATAAATATTTGGACCAAACGGTTACGCTGGTAGGTTTTTCGTGATGTCCTATAAATGGGACAAATCTAGTAACCGGTTGTACTTCATGAAATAAAAAATTCAAATTTCTCGTTCGATTTCATAAGAAATAGGCCTATATTTCTTGATTTTTTTTTTATAAAACTTAAATACTTAAATAAATAAGCTTATAATAATATAAAAAAATAATAAATAATATAATAATAAAAAAAAAAAATAATAATAAATAATAAAAAACAATCGTAAACATTTTCAAATATAGTCTAATATATAGTCCATGTGTTTTGATCCTTTCATTTTAGAAATATCCACTCTGTACTCGAGCCAACTGGAACAAATCGCAAAGTCCACAAAATAAAAAATAACTCACAACTTTCATTTTCGCGATTTTATATAGCCGATCAACTTCTCCCATATTTTGACTGTATCTACTAATTACTTCCGGCTGCGGCAGTTCGGCCATATACATTTTTGCGTTTTGTCCCACCTTTTTATGTTTTTTTTAACACCAATAAAATTGAAAATTGGTTTTCCGAAACGATTGATCCAAAGAGTTCCGATTGCATTTATTCCTTTTTCTTTCAAAATTTCAAATAATTGGTAAGTCGAATAATAATTATCAAAATGCAGGTTATGGCCAAATTCTGTTATATGTTTTATTAAATGCAGCACTATCGTTGCACCACACCCGAAGCGTTTTAGTTCCGATTACGAGATTTCAGTTGTTTTGCCTTAATAGAGGAAGAAATCGTATGGTTCTTCATGTTTGCTACACAATACGTACACCTATATTCCCCATTGAGAGGGCTTTCCCTTCATGTATTGCTTTAAACCGAATTTACCTTTAAAAGTAATCATCTGCTCGTCGATACTTATGTTTTCTTCTATAGCAAATTTTAGGCATTGGTTACGTACAGAATCTATAACTGGCCGAACTTTCACAAATTTATCTTTGCATTCTTTGCCCAATTCTAAATTATTTACAAAATGCAAAAGAGTTCGAAGTTCACAGAACCTATCATAGCTCATGCAATTTGAAACCATATCTAAAACAATATCTTTTAACCAGTACATTTTAGTCCTTGGAAACTTCAATGAACCCATTTGTATCGGTAAATATTTGACAAAATTCGATACAGGTGATGTTTCCTGGTTTTCTTCAGTTCGAACAGATGCAGAAAATAAAATTTCGCAGCTTTCAAATCGAGTTAACCCTCTTCTATTTTTTCTTTCACAGTGTATGAATATGGTATCTAATTTCACTGATTCATCAATGACCTCAAACTCCACATTATTAACAATATCATAATCACTGCTAGCTAAAATTAATTTTGATTTCTCACGATCATCATGGTCAACAACATCTTCAAATTTTTCTTCAATATCTATATGCTTCATTCAGATAAACATTGATAATTGTTGGTGGATAATAACCAGATCGTTACCTTCCATATCGTTTTCTTTAACTGTATCATCATCAGATTCAATTTCTTCATCTGATGAAAAAATGTCGAAGTCAGAGTCGTCTAAGATGTTTTGTAGCCCTAATTAATCCGATACTCTACGAAAGTGTATAGTTGTTTTTGTAGTATATCAATTGCGGTAGCGGCTTTTCTGCTTATTAACAAAGTCAGCCAAGTCGAAATGTTCTTCGTCGCTCATAATAATTTTTTCCAAAAACGGTGGTCGTCTCTACCGAGCTGTTAAATTTGAGCAGCACGTTGCTTCATAGTCCAGAATAAATACAGTTATCTCTATAAGATTACCAAATGTGCACTGCCAAGAGTCATCAAACGCAAAATGTGGTTCAAACAAAGTTAGTAGGCTTATTGTTTTGAATAATATTTGAAGTAGCACAAACATTTAACTCAAAATGGAGGACGTAAGACGGATTAAATTTTTTCGATAGAACAAACTTCTTAATGAGCTCTACGCATAAGTGCTGTGTATATTTTGCACATGTGGTTTCAGTATTAGAGATGCGGTAAGTGACGTTATGGCCTAAAACCATAATTAGTTGGAAATTGTTAGTCTACGCTGATAAACCAGAGACGATGGACTGCTTGCTTAGAAACCTATACTTGCCTTACGCTTTTGCATACCATTTTATTCTCTAAGGCCGTGGGCGAATCGGTCAAAAAAATAAACATTTTAACTGTGGTATAGAAATAAAGATAAATAAAAGGTTCACAACTTTGAGTTAGCAACACTGCTTTATTTGACAATTCATTCAACAGCTGATAGTTGCTTTTTGGTTAGCTTGGTTTGACATTTCATTATGGATAGACTTACGTCTGAGCAATGCTTGCAAATTGTTGAAATTTTTTATCAAAATAATGGTTCTGTTCGTCAAACTTATCGTGCACTTCGTCCATTTATGGCGTACATAATCGTCCGTTCAGAGACGACTAATACGAATAACAATAGATCGTTGTTGAACTACGTTTACTTTTAATGATAATGTGCATCCCGTGAGACGCCGAACAGTATGCCCTGACGAAGCTATAGCCGCTGTACAGGAAAGCATTGAATAAGATCCAAATCAATCAATTCGTCGCCGTTCTGAGCAACAGGGATTGTGTCCTTCCATTTTATGGAAGATTCTACGAAAGGATCTTGGCTTAAAAGCTTTCAAGATTCAACTTGTGCAGGAATTAAAGTCAAACAACCATCGTATGTGCCGCCAATGGGCTGGCGATCCTCATGTCTTCAAAAACGATGATGGTCAGAATTTTACTGTAAATGGTGAGTGGTATAGGGACACGATTAGACGTTTTTTCGTACCTCGATTAGCTGGAATTATTCTTGCTGACATGTGGTTCCAACAGAACGAAGACACATGCCACACAGCGCGCGCTACAATTGATTTACTCAAAGAAACTTTTGATGAAAGAATAATTTCGCGTAATGGTCCAATTAATTGGCCACCAAAATCGATTTAACCGCAATAGATTATTTTCTTTGAGGTTATGTAAAGTCGCTTGTCTGGGTCAATAAACCAGAGACATTGAGCACTTGGAAATCAACATTAGAAGAGATGTTGGCAAAATACGGCCGAAAATGCTGCGAAAATTTGCGAAAATTGGTGTTCCAGATTGCGCCTTGTACGCGCCAGCTGTGGTGGCCACATGGCTGAAATCATATTTAAACATTAACGTCATAACATTTTCTATCCAATAAAGCCCGTTTCATTGACATTAAAAATACATTTCTTTGTTTTATTATGATTTAAACTTAACGTAACTCTATAAAAAACACCCTTTACAACTGCTAGCTCATCTATACCATTATAGGTGCGTACCATATTCTAATCCAAAAAGAGCGGAGTGAAGTTCTAAAATAATGTTTGAAATTATAACTATTATAGAAAGTACCTTAAGAAAATACAAAAATGATAACTTGACACCTTTCTCCTTCCTTAACAAAATTGTACTTATACAATCAATCCATCAAAACAAAAGTGTATTAAAGTATATTTGGTAAGGTGCGGACTACTCTCTATATGAATCTTGCATATAGTGCTTAGTTAATCAATGTAAGAAGTATAAATAATTTACAACCAAATTAAAAATGAAAACAAATTTGTATAACTGAAAATAGTGTGTGCACTACGTAATTTTAACACTGCGATATATACGACGAGACCGACGTGAATAAGGAAAATAAATTCAAAGTTTACGAAATTGCACTAAAGCGATTATACTCGACATGACTTGGAAATAACACTACGAAATAAAAGATTTCACTTTTATTTTTAAAGTTTTTGACATTTAACCACTTCTGAGTAACGTCGAGTATATATCTTAGAGGTACATTACGAATGTTTAACTTGCGTTAAAACCGCGAGGAATTATATACATACGCGCAGGGTATTCCAATAAAGAAGTTACGAGATGTGACTTTACACCATGATATACGTGCTAAACAGAACCGAAACGAGTAAACTGCTTAAATGAGGTTCAAAGGCAGAAAAGAGTTATTTATTGTGAGATTTGATAAGCGCACAGAAGGTTAACAAATATGGTTCTGTGGACCGATACTTAAAGGAGTTGTTGAAAATAATATGAAAAGCTAGTTTTTGTTATTATTATTAATAATTTTAAAAAATGTTATTGCCTTTTTAATCATGAACTTTATCGGCGCCAACACACAATACAGAATTGCAAAAACGCTAACCGTATATAACGTACATTAAGTCAAAAATCAAATGATAAGTTTTTATACAAGTACCACATATCCATATGTAACTATTTAAATATGTAAAACTAACATATATAGAAACTATTTAAAATAAACATATTCATCCAATCATTTAGAGATGTGACAATATCATCAAATATATCATCTTTGTTTTTTAGATGGAAATATGAAAATTATTCATATACGAAGAGATATGCTTAATAAAATAACCCAACTTGGTAAATTACATTTAGTCGCACAAACCGAATGTCATTACATGAAATCATATATACCATATGTGTGCTGTACTGCTTCTGTGCTGCTACATCATGTTCATCTATACGATAATGTCGCGTAGAAAAAAAATTTTCAAGATGGAAATGTTATAGTATGTATATACATATGGAAACTGTATCTTCAAACAAACAAAAAAAAAAAAAAAAAAATTAAAGAAGAAAACTTTTTAATCATAAATCCAAAATAAATCTTAATAACATTTGTTGATGTTGTTGGAGTTGTTTTTATGCGGTTATTTTATTTTATTTATTTGAATATGTAATTCAAGAGACAATCCACACAAAAATTTACAAAGTTTCTTTTTTGGTATTCAAATCAACTTTTTGCTTCAAGATTTTGAAATGCATAAATTTTCCAAATTGATATATTATATTTGGTTAATTGGAGTACTTTTTTGTTATTGTTGTAGTGGTTCCAGGATAAGGAGAACAGTTTGAGTAATTGTTAAAATTTAATTTACATTTTAATTTGATGCTTGAAACACTCAACCGAAAAGCAGAAATACCGAGTATCCAACTCTGCAGTGTTCATTGAAAGCTCAGTTCACTTGATAGTTACTAAATTACAAGTGAACAGTTTACATATTACAGCCCACCAAAATCTTAAACTAATTTAATTTAATAAATCCACTTTAGTACATTTTTCGAGATTATCTGCAATGTTCCACTTCAGACTTTTGACGTTTTAAAATCTGTACAAAGGAATAAAAATAAAAAATGGTGTCTGGAGCTATAAGCCTCTGCTTGTCAACTAAACACGATCAATAAGTCAGTGTGTGAGAAAGATCGACATAGTTCGAACTCATTTGGTCAAGTCTTAACAACTGATTATAAACGCATAAACTAGATGGATAGAAAATTTTGAATAATACCTCATTGACAGCAGCGAAAATCTGTAATCATCAATTGGCACCAATAAAAAATTACGAAAATTCATCCACTAATGGAACGGGAAGTTAAAGGTGTCATAGAGGTATCTTGCTCTTCAACACAGCAATAAAAAAAACTCGCAAAGATAATCGTTGACAATGTGACTGCAGCAGTCAAAGCAAAATTAAGAAACGAACAATCGTTCGGTTTCAGTCCAAGTAGAAGTTGCATAATAACTAAAACTTTCTAATTTACCGGCTCTTTGTTGACTTCGAACGAATATTTTATACGATAAATGGGAACGCAATAAGGCCATTTAACCTTGTAAAATAGGCAACCTAAAGAAATTAATGAAACTCATACAAGAAATGTTTCGGGATGCTGCGGAAACCGAGTTCAAGACAAAAGTAAGCAAAGAGAATAATATACAACATTCAAAGTATTGCAAGAATGTGTACTTTCGTCAATATTGTTCCTGATCGTATTGCGGGTAGTCATGCAAAACCTATACGTAACATATCCCACAACGGCATTCAATAGAGCATATAAGGTAAACTAAATGTTTTGGGTTACAGGGATGAATTTTACCTGTATTTTAAAAATTTAAACGTTTGCGAAAACATGATATAATCACTTAGGTATAGTGCAAATCAATGATAGTGGAACGTTTTCAATCTATTTGCGATTTTTTTCAAGATTAATGTTGGCTATTTTTGTTATTGTGTGCGTTTATCTGTAGAATTCGGTTTCTCCATTAAATAACGCTTCCGGCTTCTTCATTAAAATTACATTTTTTTAAAAATATTATACCGTTCTATGAAATACAGCAAGCGTCGAGACACAAAAAGGATACCTGCAATTTTTCCGTATTATTTTGATAAAGCACTTGTGCTTTTCGCGCTTTCAATGTAGTTCTTTGAATTTAGAGTTCTTACTCCAACGTAATTAGCATAACAAAATTATCTTCGTCAGTTAACGTCCAAAGCTGATTGTGAATTTCTTGTCTAAAGGTATCCAATTCTCATTACTTTGTAGGCTGCACTCGCTTTGCAGGCAAAGCCTTCAGTTTAGAGGTTTTTATCCCTTACTCAAATTTTCAAAAAAAAAATACAAGGCTTTTTACCACTGTAATAGGTTAGGTTAGGTTAGAGTGGCTGCTAACGCACACTTAGACCGGGAACGTTCCATTGTGATACCAAAGGATCCTAATCCCCTTTAACCTTCATTGGAAATATTCAGAGCTATTTATGTAGCGTAATATATCTCGCACATTGAAGTTCTCGAGATCCATAAGGCCGTCAAAACAATACTTGCCCAGATGTTTGTACCTCCTGTAAGCTAGCGCCAGGCATGAGCAGAGAAAGTGGCTCACAGTCTCTTCCTCCTCTTCATCCATACAGCTTCTACAGAAGTCATTTGCCATTGACACAAGCCTCCTCGCATGTTCCCCAATGAGGCAGTGTCCTGTGAGCACCCCCACGACTATACTTAAGTCAGGTCTAGAATGGATATTAGTGTTTTGGAGGACTTTAAGTCCAGTTTTGGCCAGACTTGCTATACACCTCCCCAGATTTGCCGTTTCCGGTTTCAATTGGAGAGTTGTACCTTTCCTTGCCAATTCGTCAGACCTGCAGTTTCCCAGAACGTCCGCATAACTGGGGACCCAGACTATCAGGTTATTGAAATGCTCACTCATCTCGTTAAGAGATGAGCGGTATTTCAATGCCACCACGGACGTCAGAGAAACTGATTCCAGCGACTTGATTACCGCCTGACTGTCCACATATATTGTTATATACCTTGTGGATATGACATTATGCACCAACCAAGTCAGCGCTTTCTCAATCGTTATCACCTCTGCCTGGTACACACTGCAGTGATCAGGAAGACGAACGGATATATTCACATTTAATTTGTCACAATAGACTCCAGCTCCGACTTTGCCGTCTAGTTTGTAGCCGTCAATGTAGAATTGTATACTTCCAGTTTATATTGTTGGCCTGTTCTCCTAGGATTCCCTTGAGCGGATAAAGGTCCGGAAGCCTTTTTCAAAGCATACAATCGGTATTTTGTAGTCACTATTCGCCAAGTCTTCCTTAAGCGAACTTCCAATCGTCAAGTGGCCCGTCTATATACATTTCCACTCAAACACGGCAGAGAGTCGTGCAGCCGTAGTTACCGCTCTCTGCTTATCAAAGATGTCCACAGGAAGAAGGAAGAGCATAGCCTCCATAGCACGTGTAGGGGTTGTCTTCAGTGCCCCGCTTATAAGCAAGCAGGCCGTTCTTTGTACCTTCTCTATCATATTTTTATAAGTTTTCTTGTCTAGTTCTGGCCAGCACACACTCACTCTATACATCAGAATCGGTCTGACTACAGCGGTGAAGAGCCAGTGTACTAGCTCTGGTTATAGACCCCATCTCCTACCGACGGCGTCCTCGGACTTCCTTACTCTCTCTAAAATATTGGGCTTACAATTTAGCCTACTGTCCAAAATTATGCCTAGAAATCTTGCCTTATCAGTAAAGGCCTGTGCCGTGTCTTTTAAGGTAGGAGGGGCGACTACCGGAATTTTATATTTCTTGGTGAAGAGTATAAGTTCTGTTTTGGATGGATTTATACCCAGCCCACATTTGCTAGTCCTCTTTGTAATGATTAAGAGCGCGTGTTGCATGACTTCCCTAATCGTGCTTAGGTACCTACCCGAGATCATGATCGCTACGTCATCTGCATCCGCTATCACTCCTATTCCCTCCCTCTCCAATTCTAAAAGTAGTCAATTGATTATTATGTTCCAGAGAAGAGGTGATAGGACACTACCTTGCGGAGTTCCTCTAACTTCTCGCCTCCTAATGGTGGACTATTCGCTCTCTATATCGAGGAAGGCTACTATTCAGTACTCTTTCGAGTGGATTGACTTCTCAATTGTTCGCATCAGGGAATGCAGAGCCGTGTCCAAAGATCTCCTTTTCCAGTACGCATGCTGAAAAGTCCCCCAATTACTGGGTTTTATTTTTGCACGTATGTACACGTCAATCAGTCTTTCCAATGTTTTCAACAGAAAGGATGATAGAGTTAAAGGTCTTAGGTCCTTTGGGTAGGCCTGTGAATTCTTTCCCGTTTTCGGGATAAAAATCAACCTAACCTTCGTCCATTTCCTAGGAATATTTATTACCACTGTAATAAAAAAGTGCAAAATTTGAACGCGACTGTGAATACACAAAGTGCATCAACCTCAGAAAAAACATTTACGTAACACAATGTTCCAGTTCCTCAAATATCAATGTTGACAGTAATTTGAGTCACGCAAAAATAATAGAAATGTCCAAAATAATTGTATAGAAAATCAAAATGTTGCTCTAGTAACAGTACAAACTGAAATTGAACGACACATTACAGTGACGTCCAAAAAAAGGTAACCCAAATTCCCCAGTAGAAGCTGTTTTAAACAAAATTCAACAATTGTGGAAAAAAATTATCTACGACAAAGAGCGGAGCAACAAGTACTTAAATATATATTCAAAAAAACAGAAATACCTATTAAGGGAATTAACCCCAAAAAAGCGCCTGGCATGATCTGACAAACAGGAAAAAATATTATATAAAACACTTAAACCAATTTCGAATCACAAAACAGATAATCTAGATCATCAGTTGGGGTTTAGAGAGGAATATGGAACGGAGTCTAAAACCAGAAAATGTCTGAAAAAAGTGTTGTTCTGCAGCATCTTTGGAGATCATTCAAGCTTTCGATAAAGAATGGCATGAAGAACTTATACACAAAGTTAGAAAGCTGCTGTCGTCAATTTTTTAAGCAATCATTATAAAAGATATTTACCTGGCAGAAAATTACTGTTGAAATATAACTGTGCAACCAGCAATTTTAGCAAAATCCATGCAGGGGCTCCACGAGGCAGCATACTTGGTCTAGTACTATATTTAATCTATATATATATATATATATATATATATATATATGTAGCAGACGTACCAACAAAATAATGTGGAAGTTTCAACATTTGCGGATGGCATAGCAATACTAGCTATACGCATCATTATACCACGATAGTTTCAAAAAATTTGCAAAATGATTTAGACGAATTAGAAAAATGGATGAATATCAATGGAGAATTAAGTTTAACGAGCGTATTACGTTCTAACTGTACCAACTTACCTGCCTCAGTAAGATTAAATAATTTATCGTCCTACAACAATACGAAAATATTAAACTTCTAGGCTTACACTTAGATATTGTTCTGAATTGGAAAAGCCACATCGGAACAACCCGTAAACAAATCAAGTTAAAATGTCTTAAGATAAACTGGTTAACCGGAAGACATTCAAACCTAAGCTTAGACTGCAAGGTATTGCTGTATAAAATGATATTCAAATCAATATGAACCTATGCTATTTAATTATGCGGCTCGGCTTGTGCGTAACCGCATCATACATCACGATCTACTTATTGAAATTGTTAGCAGTGCTAATTAATCAGAACATCAAAAAGAGCCAGCTAAAACTGGAAAAGCATCCCAAAACAATAGGAAATTGCTATGAAGGCTCATAATATATCGGCGCTTTAAAAGAAAAGATCCACTAAATCTAGGCAACGAAGACTATAACTACCAAATATTACATCCTAATATTGAGATTCAAAAATTTTAACCCAGATCAAATCTAGAATATTAAAATCACTCGAATACTTAAGTCCAATTGAACTATAGACAAAATATACCGAATATAGATCCTGATTTGGTAGATGAGAAAAATGCAGCTGAAAATGCGTATAGAAAATATAGTACCTACACCTGTTTAGCCTATGTTTTCGGACAGTGTTTCGGCTTCCATAATAAATCACTACAAAATTGACATAATAGGCTAAAAATGGAAAATGTGTACATAGAAAAATTATGTTACCATATTTGATTTTCTTCATTTAAGAGTTTTCATCATCATTCACATCAGTTCATCATACATCAATGCATGTAAATAATTTATTTTTCTTATATGCTAATTTCTATATAGGTTCTTCTATTTAAGCAAAAATTTTAGATTTCAATGGATGTAAAATTTTATTATTCTATTGTTTGAACTTGAATGCATTTATAATTTATGCCTAGATGCATCAAATGTAAAATAAAAAAATAAAAAATCGAAGAAAACCGCGTGTCATCACAAAATAGAAAATGACCACCAATATTAATGGATAGTAGTGACACATTTGTCAGCCAAGATTTAATATGCATTTATATACGAAAGTAGATATCTTGTTATGGACGAGATGAAATTTAATGGGATGAAAATCTGCATATCTGCATGTCGAACAGGTTTACTGCCAATTAATCTATATGTATAAATTATATAGTATTATATTTTATGCACTGCCACCGCACTATACGGCTTTCGTATAATTATCTCGTGCATATCGCGATCATTTTAAATTAAGGTTTTCTCAAATTGAATTGTTCTGTCATCGTTTGGTTGAATTTAAACGAAAAAAAAATCATAGTACCATTTTAGATCATTGTATTAATTTTACCAACATCACTCAGCATTAATTGCAGAAAAATTTGTGTTTCTTCTGTTTGTGCGGTTAAAAGAAAAATACACCATAACCACACGAAGAAAATGAGTAAATTACGTCTTCTTCAATATTTATCTCTGCACACATATAGCGCGATACAAACGAATAAATTGATGGAATGATAATGATAGGAATTGATGGGAAAATGGTACGCAAGGAAAATAACAAGATAATGATGACAAATCAAAAAAAAAAAAAAAAAAAAAAAAAAAAAAAAACATCTTCGATGTATAAATTTGCGATGATGTGGAAATTAAAGTGTATGTTCAGATGGGTTGATTTGTTGCCTTCGTGTTTTTGAAGTCAGTGTTTAATGAAACATTCAAATTGAAAAAAAAATAAATAAAAATAATACAAACATCAGATGGGTTTTTGTCTCACAACAACCGAGAAATTTTTATCAATCATCAAGGGAAGTCGAAATAAATTACGTTATCATTTTAGGGTTGGTAAATTAGGTTTGACTTGTATATTGCTTTTGTGTATTATTAATTCTTGATGCGGATTTTATAATATGACCAAACTGTTCTACTTAAATTATAGAAATGGTATGTTCGACCTTGATAACCTGTTTGATGTAGTAGCACAAACGTAATGGTTTATATAACAGTTATTACAGAACTTCGATCAAAAGACTGAATATAACATGCAATATAAGTTCAAAGGCTACAAATGGTTCTATCTGACAATGAAAGATTTACCCTTAAATTTTTAGCTGTATCTTTGACTTAATGGTAGATGCGCGTGTTTCAGAGTAGTGGGAAATATATAGTCACAAGCAGTCCGGTTTTAGGGAAAAAAGGTCTACAGAGGATGCTATTTACTGAAAATTAGCAACTTAGTCATATAATCCGGGCATAACTATACGTTTTTGCAGTGTTCCTTGACGCCCCTGATGTTTTCAATTATCTGTGGCCTATAGTATTATGAATGAGTTAAAAAAGATAAGCTATATCCAACAAACCTTTACTAAATCATAAAAACCAACTATTTCTCTTATAGATTCGCAACTGTAGTTACTATATTTGCGGCACACTACAAAAGAGTGTGACCGAAGTGAACCCGCAAGGGTCCATCCTATAGGCTCACACCTCTGTAACATCGTTTTAATAGTACCATAAATGTCAACGTCTAAAAAGTAGCGTTTGCGAATGATAAGGTAATACTCTTTGCAGACTAATTTTGAGCTTCAGGAACGTTGCAGGACAAATAGAAGCAAACCTTATTGCTTCGCTCATAAAGCCGATGCAAAAAGCATTTATTGCAATATAGCAAGTGGATCAAGCAATTGATTTGGTGGATGGGACGATAACAACTTATTGTTTTTTGTGACAATAAGCATGCGCCTAGTGCACCGTTTACTTATATGTTACCGTCACATGGCAAAACAGCCTACTACCTGGAAAGGTTTCACTTAACAGCAGCTGTGAGTGGGCCACGAAAGTGAAACTATGGAACGCTTGTTTTACAGCTACATTCTTGACGAAGACTAAAGAAAACAATTAATGATGGATCTGAACCCAATGGCGCAAAAAAAAACGGTTTTAATGGTTTAAAGAAACATTATGGCGTTTAAAAGGTTTTTTGAAATAGTTTTAACCAATAGGTACTGCAAATTCCATACACATGTCTGACACATTAAAACCGAAAAAGGTACAGTAAATTAGATTCGAATTCATTATCAAGAACCGAAGCTTATAAAATGTGACAGGCAAATCTAATTTCAATATGACACACTAAAGTAAAAAAAAACTAGTCTTAATTTAAAATTTTGACTTTGAATTGAAATTAACGTAGAACAATCATTAACCGAAGATTTCAATTTCAAAGTTGAATTTATATACGAGCATCATCAAGGTCGTTGTGCAAGGTATTCCTATTGTTATTTTGTAAAATATTTGAAAATTTTCTATGGCTGGTTTGGGCAAACCATAACTTTACAAAAAATCTTGGCTATATACGTTTCCTAATTAACAACTGTTGACAAGTATACATCATTTTTATGAAATAATAACCGACAAAAGTCTAACACACACGCAACTAACGATACTCCAAAAAGGTAAACAAACAAACTCAGTTGGAACTCTGAGTGCCAACTGAGTTAGTTTTTGATTAAATCAATGAAGCAATTCTTGCACTTTTTACCTCTTCTTTGTAAAAAGTATAGTAGTTACGGATATGTCAAACACTGGGCACTTGACAAAAAGTTTTCCGTACTAGAACCTATTTATTTTGTCTTTAACCAATATTAAATTACTTGACGTACAAGTAAAAATATTGACGGGGAGTTACAATAGCGAGAATGGAATGTGCAACTATAACATTTTTCAGGGAAAGTAATGCTAACTGTCCCTTGCTCTTTTCGTAGTAGGCTGATTTTATTTTTAGTCATACATACAATTGTTTTACAAATTTTTAATCAGTTTGACATAATTATTCGTAATAGAAGTTCACTAAAATTGAAATTTGAGGAAAATGTCTAAATACCCGCAATTGACCATGGCTCAGAAACATGAAATTGTGCCATTGCCTGGAATACCTAAATTATCGTCGAGACAGATTACTGATTAGATTGGGTACGAATACTCGAGTTTCAGTCGTTTAAAAAAAGTCGTTTTACCGGTAAACTGTAAAGCAAAAAAGGAACTGGTCCAAAAATGGTGGCAACTGCGCGAGAAGATATAAAAATTATCAATAATCTCAACAAGCTAATCGTTTTAAAACTGTTGTGGATATTCGGGCTGAGTTCATTACGGAAACCTGCAAAAAAATCGAGGCTCATATGATTCATAACCAGCTCCGGGAATGAGGTTATATGGTAAACCCATATAACCTCATTCCCGGAGCTGGTTAAACCCCAGCAAAAAAACTATTTTTTTGAAGCAAAAAAGGTAAGAATATGGACTCGAAATTACGCTTATTGGCTCACTTCTAAGACGAGGCAAATAAGCAACACTGCCGTTGATTTGATCAAAGGCTCAAAAGCTGACTGACACTCATGTTAGCCATAACTGAGTTTGTATTTTTACTTTTTTAGAGTATAGCTAGTTGCTTTTGGAACTTGTTTGGTTCTTAATCCTTAAAATTTAAATCCATAAGCTCAATAATGATAAAAATCATCTCCTATAAGCTCCATTGAAATTATTAAAGCAAGGACTTCAAATTGGACTTTTCAAAACCCTTCTAACTGTATGCAAAAAAATAACTCGGTCAACAATTTTTTCCACTTTTTCTTAACAATCCTAAAAATTTAACGAAAGGAGCAAAGTACAGAGAACGGTTATGGTACTCTTTTGAAAATATCCGTTTACTGTTTAGCAAAGACCTCAAAGGAAATATGTAAATGGTAGAAAGAATAAAACTAAACCACGGTAGTTGAAATAAAAGCTTATGGAAACGTTAATTGAGTGAGGACAAAAATTATGAGTTAATACATTTTAATATGGTAAAATTGTTTTTTTGGCTATATGGCTCGTTTGTCGTAACTAAGCCTATAATAAACAATATTGAAATTGTCACGGGATAGTTCACCTACTTTCATTCCTATATAACTAAAAAAAAAAAAAAATCTTATACATCAACACAATCGACGATTAATCAGCAGAGTGATTTTCACAAAATAAATTTTACAAGTCAATATTGAAAGGATCATCAACTTTTTTTAAATCGTGCAACACAATGAAAAGAATTTAATTTTCCTAAGAGTGATTTTGACAAAATAACAAATGAAAATCGAAACCCTTTATTGTGTAATGTAATCGTTATTTTTGGTAATTGTATAAACTTATATATACAATAAACTATAGGAACCCTAAACACAAAATCACTTATAAAATTTATTTGTCGTCGCAGCATCAATGATGAGTCGTCGAGTGAATGTATAGTTGGTGATTTTATAAACAAAAACAGGATATCTCGTTGTTGGTTCAAAATGTTTACTAACATTATATGGATGGGCACGTGTTTCATCCATAAAGGCCGCGCACACGAGATATTTTTTTTTTATTTTAAATCGACGGAAGTTAATAAAAATTTTTGTCGAATTTTCTATTCAATTTCCAAAATTTTTATTAATTTATGACATTTGAAAAATGTACGTCCATAACGAATATAACATTGACAAATTATTATTGCATAATGTAAACATTAGTATAGTACACGCATAATTCTTCTTAAGTGTATATATGGTGTAAAGCGATCTGGTATGTGATATTAGGGTAAATATTGGTTTTTTGGTACGAGCTGGTTTTCGGGGTGATATGATTTGTTGTTGTATTTTTATGGATGATATATGAATTATTAATTTTTGGTGTTTATGGTGTTTTAAGTGTAATTTGTATTGCAATTTGGTGAGATTTGACAAAAACAAATTGGGAATTATATTTTTTTCTTATTTACAGGGGTGTGAAAGACTGAAATATTATAGAAAATTAATATATAAAAAAATTTAGTTTTGGCTTTAGTATTGTGCTTATTAGAAAAATATATAGAAATAATAGTAACATTTTTGGAAATATTAAAATTCGGGAGAACCATTGAATTAAAGGGAGTTAAAGAGTATTCTCGGAGAAAACGATGGATATATTCGCCAGTTTAGCAAATTGTTGCTTTTTTGCGCAAAGTTGATGTGGTGGGTGCATAATATCAACAAGGGTCAATTTCTTCAGGGTCACAAAGAATCTTAACGATTAACACTCTAAAGGGTTTGTTCTGTTTTACTAGATTAGCTTTTCTAATTCTAATGCTACTAGTACTTTTCAGTACTCGGTGGTTTCACCAAAATTTGTTTAGTAACCTAACTCATTAACAAACAACTCGTTTTCAATCCTATAATGTTAAGATAAATGTGAAAGAAACTATAGATTTCTGGAAAATCAGATAAAGTATATAAGTCATACGTTGCCGTAGAAAACGGAGAAAAAACGTCAACAGAAAGAAATATTTCAGGAAATAGCGGAGGCATTAAACATCAACCACATCACAGTTTAAAATTCATTTGCAAAGAGCAGGCTATAAAGAAAAGCTCAATGTTTGGATGCCACATGAATTAACGCAAAGAAATTTGAAACGCAATGAAATCGAACCATTTTTGAAGCTAATGAAAAATGGGTGAATACAGCGATTATGGTCAAAGGCTGGTGACCTTCCATAGGCGACTTCAACGCCTGAGTTGACGGAAAACAAGATTATGTTGAATGTTTGGTGAGAATGGAAGGGAATTGTCTATTATGAGCTGCTAAAACGTAGCAAAATTATCAATTTGGTTCCATACTCTGCACAACTAAATCGTTTGAACGAAGCAATCCAGAATTGGCCAACAGAAAGGGAGTTGTGTTTTATTATGACAATGCAAGGCCACAAACATCTTTGATGACTCGGAACAAATTGACGGAACTTGGTTGGAAACTTTTCATGCATCCACCGTATAGCCTGAACTGTCTGACTATCACTTATTTCGGTCTCTGAAAAACTTTCTTGATTGTAAAAAATTGGCAGACCGAAGCGCCGCTAAAAATCACTTGGCCAAATTTTTCGACGATAAACCACAGAAGTTCTATACCGATGGAATTATGAAGCTGCTCGAAAAATGGCAAAAGGTCATAGATAATCATGGCCAATGTACTTGATTTTCAATAAAGAAAATTTTTGTTCAAAAATGTACCAACAAACCGTGGATACTTTTGATATGACCCGTTATATGGAGTAGATGCTGTATTGTCACATGTCATAGATGGTATTGAAAAGCCGGTTTATTATTCGCATTAAGTACAATGTCATCAGCATTAGCGATACTTTTTGAGTTAAAAAAATGTGTCCTGTATCCTAATTGAGAGTCACTTAGAAATTTGAATTTGCAAAGGAACTAAAGAATTTTTTTTTCATAACCATTTCTAGAATTTTAAATGACACAGACAACAAGGCTACGGGACGAAAATTTGACATATTAGAAGATTAACCCTTTTTAAATAAAGGAAGAACTGTGGCTCTTTTTCGTATTACAGACCTATTAGATATTCCATCAATGCTACATTAATCAGAGTTCTGCAGGATATTTTAGAATGAAAAGATTTCAATACTGCCAACAGGTGTGACAAACACGTTATGGGCTCGTTAAAATTGTAAAAAGTCATATCACTTTTCTCTTGCGAACAGTGCAAGAAACTATATTAATACTGTCCACTGAAATTATTTGGCAAAGAGACAAAAACTTGGTTTAATAGATTGGTAGCCATCTTGGAATCAAAATGTAATGTAATCTAATCTCATCATCTTTAATGCAAATATTTAAGTTCTGATATTTAGACTCACCAAAATAGAGTTAATAATTACCCATTGCATTTTTTTAGAATTACTGCAGTCTAGGTGTTAAGCCTGCTTCTGAACTATCCTTCAATAGCTTGTTTAGTCGAAAGTTTAGCTTTTTTCTTTAGTTAGGATATATTACTTTGAGTGAAATCTATAGTTTAAAGGTTTTTTTGGCTCCTTTGATAAGTTCAGCTGTGAAAATCAATGTGCCTTTTTATAATAATTGTGAATTTTTTAAAAGGTTTTTTTTCACATCAGAGCTACTGTGGACAATTCTTACTTAACATATCGAGAACATTATTAGATTGCATAATGAACTGATCGAATTCTATTATGATAGTTGAATTATGATTGTTATTAAAGTTAGTATAATTTTGATAACAAAGTACAAACTGAATTCTCTAAAAAACATTTTGCTACAAAAAAATGTAATATCAAATTTGATGAAAAGAAGCCCAGTGTTATTAACGGTGTGAAGTGTATTCTCAATAGTTTTATTCGTAGCCGGCAAATCCTCATAAGCTCTTGCACATGGTTTGCTTGCGTCCCAAAATCAGCTTTTCGAAGTTTGAGATACCGACTTTCTTCCGCAAATTTTAATTGGTCCCTGGTAGCGGTAAGTGAGTCAAATACCCGGGTGTTGACAGTTGTTTCCAAATTTTTCATTTTCTTGTAAATGATATTCAAGTAATTAATTGAATCAATATAGACGGTTATTTGTGATCCACGCAGTTAGTTGAACGACCCATTGATAGTTTATCATACAAAGCACTTATTCTCCTTGTTGACCGACGAATATCGTACGTGTCTAATTTCTAATACCTTTATTTTTAAAGAGCTGGAGTTTACTAATTAAACCACCACTCTTGCCACGGAACCACATGCATACTTTATAGTCAATACGTAATGCAATGACCTTGCCTTGATATTAAAACGATATTGTACTCCACTTACGTTTGAATTAAAGTTCATTTTTGATTGTTTTTGCTCATTAAGTTCAGGCTGGGCTTATCATCTGAATATTCAGTATATAAAAGTTCGTGCTAATTACTTCAGAAGCTGATCTGATTAAATGTTTCGGTTTTGATCCAATTGATTTTCCGTAAATTCTTGCTAGAAGGATAAATATTGTAATCCCAGTCCCTTTAACTTAAGAAATCGAAATATGTGTATTAAATTTCTCCAACTACCGTTAATACATCGTTTTGATCTTAATTATTTGCGACATAGTATAGGAAACGAATCATAAACTAAATTGTTAATGAGCACCAAAGCTTACCGGTAATCTTACGTGTATATATACATACCGACAACAAAACTTAAAATATAATTATACAGTTAAAAAGTTTAATGAAAAAACAAAAAAAAAATTATAACGTCTTTCTTTTCCCATGGACAATTTAGTTATTTAACTCTCATTGGTATATACCCAAAAATGATAGTTTAGAACTAAAAAAATATATATATATTTTGAACAATTTATAATAGGAGAAATCACGATGTACATTTTATACAGGAAATAACCTTAATTACTTTGTATTACGATTACAAAATCACGATCATTTTTGGTTAAATTGATTTTAAAATTTTCCAATTACAAAAAATTTAATTCCGAAAAGATTTTGATATACGAGAGTTTTTTCTAAAAAAAAAAAAATAATTGTTAGCTTTAGGTATAGTCTAAGAGTCAAGTACGTCTTTTTGTACTGTATACTATGCTTCTTGATACGATAACAAATATAACAGCAACAACAATAAAAAATCAATTAAAAATCCCATTTATGTGAAATAGTTTATAATTAATTTTCTATTATATTGATAATTGTTTTGGGAACAAAACATATCAGATAATACGGCCATTTGCGTATATTATCTGTGTAAAATACCGAACGAATCGGACCATATTTATAGTAAATATGCCATAATCAGAAAAAGACGCGGTGTTCCAATTAATTGAATTTCGTTTTTGTTTTTCGTCTACACATATCGTAGATTACTTGCAAAGTTGCAACTAACTTTAATTCTCACCACATAATAATGTATAATGTGCACATATTCAAACGAAAGAATGGTACATGGTGTACATAAGCAAATCTATATAAGTAGAGTACATTTAAACGGTTTATCAGCGAAGCAGAAACATTTTTCGTTTTTCAATCATATCACAAAATTCCAGCAGAAAATCGTTCGTTTTGTAATTTTTTTAATATCTGTTTCTGTTTTTTTTTTCGGATCAGTAATTATTGCAATTGCGAATATAATTGCAGATTATATTTTGTGTACTATTTATTCACGTTGCAATGTTGTTGTGTCTATAAATGAATGTAACGGCATCTTTTTCTTCATTAAGTTAAAAGATTTAAATAAAAGATTTTTATAAGTGTTTTACAGTGAAAGAAATTCTTTGGCTATTTTCGATTGCTTTGGTTGTGCCGCATTGTGAAGTTAATATAGGAAAGCATCCGCATATATAGTCATCAAAATACTTTTTAAATTGGAAAGAATATTGTTGAATTGCCATATTATTGTTAATATGGCAACACCATTATTTAACTTTTTTGTTACTATATATTCGTAATTGCATGCCTTATCCATCATCAGATTTATTTCCATTACGTCAAAGACGCTAACAGAATTATATTATATAAAACTGTTAGCAAACTACGAAGGCCTAACAACAAACGAACTTCAGCCAAGGGGAAAGGGGAAATCCCCCTTTCTTTTTAAAACCAAATATTTTTTTTCCATTAAACATATTTTCCATTTAACATATTGGGTAACTCCCTTAATGGCTGACAAATGCCACTGGTATCAGAGATTTAATTTTGGAAGAACATTGAACAACATTATATTTGTAAATTAGCGATAAAGCACCTACTTTGTTCTTATCTACTTTCCCTTTCTAATGAGTCTATAGGTAAAAGACATTTTTGTCGTTTATCTTATGATTAATTCTATGTTCAATTCTGTCCTGATAATAAAGATCGGATTTTGAAGCTCCACCTTCGAATTATGTTCCATAAAAGACCAAAAAAAGGCCCTAAAGTAGCAGGCCAAATGGGAATTATATTTCTTTTGGGTATACATTTAATGGAAGCAGTCACTGTTGTATCATCGCAGTGAAAGAGTGGACTCAATTGACGTCAATAGATTTTTTGTTGATATATAGATCAAAAATAAGGTAGGTGACAAGGCTGAATCATGCGATTGAGATAAAATTCTTTCTAACGTGTGGTCCATCTAGGGTTTGCAATTTCAACTATTGTTATGACAGAAAATTAGGTTCATGTTTGATATTTACGAAATGGGTTGCTTTACGCTTGAACAAAATTGGTAAATATTGAAAACTTACTCTCAAAGTTGTGAATCTTTTACCTAAACTGTAAGAAATTTTTGTGGAAAATTCAATAGAAATGAAATACAAGGAAATTTGTGGATCATTTTGTGAAGTGAGTTCGTGAAATTGGATTAGTATTGGATAATCCAAGACGTGCACGTGAACTTATAGCGCGTATAGCCGATAACATTGCAGCTGATGCTCAGATAAAATGTGTCTGAGCATCTAGCTAACACCAACTCGCTATCGTGCTCAAGAATTGAACATTCCACGCAATTTTCTGTTGATAATTTTGCATAAAGATCTAGGTATGAAGGCGTGTAAAGTTCAATTAGTGCAAATCAGAGCCACGGGACTAGGCTTAATTACTAGACTTTTCACCTCAGCTGTAATTTGACTCCGTTGGACCTTTTTTATATAGGGAACTATAAAGGATAATTAAGATGTTAACCATCCAGCGACTATCCAATACTTAAAAGATCAAATCGAAGTTGCCATTGATGAGATAAGTGCGCATACAATCGAAAATGTTTTTAAAAATTTGGTTGACAGAATGGGGTACTGTAAGCTAGGCGTGCAAGTTATTTGATTAAAATGGTGTTCCATATACTTAAAGCAAAGTAAACTTTCTAATAAAATAAACCGCTTTGAAAAATATTCATTCACATTTGCCTTTATAAATGGTGCCTTTAAACTGTTATCTTTCTACTAATTAAAAGAACTACCAAAATTTAGTAACCGAATACAGTGATCAGACATTGAAACCATACCCTAACAAATGCTTTTGAAATATCTAGAGATATTACACACCTAACTCACCAAATTTTTAGTATAACCCGTTAGAATCAGATATTAGAGGAGGAAATGCTAGACTTCATTTTGACACTTTAAACAAAGAAGCTAAGAGTTTAGTTAGAGATAAATGGCAGTTATTTAGGACAATTGATGGTAATCCATAAGGCCCAGTTGCTTTCTTTAAGAATTGACACTCTGGGTTACGAGTGTTAAGAATTTTTAAAATTACTTGATATCAAAAATACATTTTAGGCATTGATCAAGAAAAAAAAGGTAGAAAAAGGATATTTGACGCGGAAGCAAAGTAAAACGCTAGTAAATTTGTTTTTTAAGTGGTGGTTTTATAATATAGTTATTATTATAAAACAACAAATGGATGGATGATGCGTCTTATCTCTTAAACTCCATTTTACCATACTATAGCAATAAGAGATATTCTAATATGTCAAGATGGTTTATCTACAAGTTGGGCGAGAAATTCATTTCCGCAAAAATACAACAAATTTACCTGTTTGATGTTTAAGTTGTGAAAATCGTGACAAGTTTTAGCATGTGTTTAGTATTACAATCTCCAACCTCTGAGAAATCATCCGGTGATCAGAAGAAGCGCTGCTAAGGGCGATGGGTATAATATCATGTTTACATTAGATCTTGACCAGATAAATTAAAATGGTCGTCTTTATAGGAAAATATGCGCTTCATTCACAGTAAACCAAATATTACAACGCTATGAAAAATATCTTGACACCAACGTCAGTTCCAACTAACAAGATATAGTTAGTTATCCATCAATTTTACTTAGTTAATAACTAAGTAACAATATCTCTCAAAAACCACAAGAAATTCATTCGTAATAGCACACGTGGAAAATATGACCGGCAAAAGGTCTATTACAGTTGATATTGAAAGCAACTATATTAAATAAATATTGATGCAGCAAGTGCTATATCCAGTCACCAGTTAGAAGAAATTATTACTGATCAGGAAATGATTTTCAAACTGACCAAAGTATTTCGTCGAATAAAGGAGTCACTAACTCGTAAGAAATTGGACAAATTAAAAAAAGGGCTGGACTGCAAATGCAAAGAGATTGAGAGTGACTAAGAGGAAAAATAAAAAATTATCAGAACAAAGAAAAATCATATCAATCTATGATCAATCCTTATGTAAAAATACTGTGGATTGAACAGTATAAACATATATAAACAAACCGTTTCAGTCACGGCTCAGAAACATTTTGATGCTGGATCTAAATGTGTGCATACTGCCAACATATACACGCGGAAAATTCAAAATACTAAACTTGGCTGTTCCTAAAAAAGTCCTATGAACACTCATACCTAACAACGGTTTGGAATTAAGTACGTTACCGGAATTCTATACGCGATTTGATAAAGTGAAACTTCCCTACGCTTTACCACTCGCCATTTTTTTATCGCATAAAATGGTCAAGGACCCTATCATGGCTTGAGAATGGCAGCAACAAGTAAAACATTACGTATAAAAAAGAAAAGTTACCCGCACGCAAATTAAACAATGAAGAAGGCAACATATTAAAACAAGTGAAAGTACCAACGTGAAAAACTAAAATGAGCTGAGTAAGCTAAGTATTAACAAGAAGACCGCAGCAAACACCAATGTGATTTCGTTGAATTCTAAACTATTGAAATTTATCAGGGTTTTGGCAGAGGAAATTGTACGTAGCTACCAAGGAGTATTTTTCCGATTTGCTCGGGATCGAAACCGATGTAGCCACATAGATATGGTAAGTGTCAACGATCACCTGTAAAAACCGTTATTTTTTTTTAATCTGTTACAATTATTTGGGGCAAGTTTACGATTGTATTACATGCAGTTCCGGTGAAATTAGGAATTTTTAAAAAAATCTTAGTAATAATTTGGAGATTATAATATATCAATTGTAGTCAAGATCATTAAAATTATTTAATTTTATTCTAATCATGTAAAATATAGAACAAGTAATTTAAGTGTAAACTCACCACATCTAATTTTTCTGCGGTTACTCTAGTATTATGATCTCCGTATAAAATCAAACTTTTTTAAATCACATGTTGTTTGTAACACTTATAAGATCTGAAATGAAGTAAAAAAAATATAATTCTAAATAATAATAAGAAAGTTTTTGTTTTTGTAAAGCAGACCTCCCATAGATAATTGCGCACTATATCTTGAGGGTACCGCCCATCTAGAACTTTTTTTTAGTTTATATACAGTATTACTTTGATTTTCTTTTACGTTACATCTTTACGATATACAATTTTTAGTCACTTGCAAAATTATTATCAATCAGTTCAATATAATATACACGGCTTGATCGTAAGACAATCGCATTGTAAGATAACGAAGGTTCTTTATATTTTAGCTAACTAAAACTTTTAATTGGACATATATTAGTGAGATTTTTGAAATAGATAAGATTCGTTTTTGTGCGGATAAAGCAATGATCTAGATGTTAGTATGTTTTAATAATTTAATTTTAAGGACCAAAGGATGAAATAAATTCCCCGTTTATATTAAAGGACATTTAGAGTATCACATGGGAATCATATACTCTTACTTTTACCCAGCCCGTGTGGAGTTGGAAGTCTCCTATCGAGCGCGTTCTCGGCTCTAAATACCATTATCGGACCAAAACTACAAAGAAGCATCTGTTCATGGGATGCGATTTCAAAAAGTAACGGAAACTCATGTTAGATCCGGCTAAAACAAAACCTTGTATAGTACGTATACAATATTTTAAGAAAAGCACCTCAATAAGAAACCAAGATTGAAGAAGAGCTACGATAAAATTACGGTGTAATTAGGGTTCGAAATTTCAGTAACGATGGCTTTCTGGGGTGAGCGGGCCGGCTCTCATGCATCAAAATCCAGCTATCATTTGCGGTTTCTTGCAGTGGGAAACCCGGCTGAAATTGATAAATTTACCGATGTGTAGCAAGGAGTGATTTAAGTCATGTCCTGAGAATTGGTTCATGAGGCCGCCTAAAGAAACACATATATCTGAGGCAGTCTCTCTTTCTGATCTAAATACGAGGACCAGGTAAAAGAAAGTAAAATAGTCAAGTTAAAACATCCGAGTATTTCCAAATTATATACAGTTCAAAAGCAGATAACAACCTTTTCAAATATGTGAAGGATAGCGACAATATGCTTGGTGAAATAAAGAGTATAGTTTGGTTGATTAAACTTTCCTATATAATGAGCTGGAAAAAAAAGATTTAAAAAATGAGTTGTATCATATGCTGAACTGCTAAGGAATATGAAAGCGGACGGTGGGTAAAAGTTACTCATAATCGTCAAACTACGAAAGGAGATCTTTGTTAGAGTTGAAAAGCACTGAGAACCAACCGCAAACAGCTATCTTCTAATACCAATTGGAGAAAAGTATCGGTCAGGAAGCTTATGTTGAAGCCTTAACACAGGAAGCCCTTATAGGGACATTGATGTAGTTACTAAACAGGACGAAGTACTTCAGGCTGTTGAAGCGCTGGTGAGAGAAACAAAAATTATTGCCTCTTTAAAACGATGAAAGCTTTTTAGAGGGGGGCATAAACGGGAGCAGTTAGCCTTACAAGCTAAATAGCAGAGAATGCCATATCCATAAAAAGAAAATAAGACTTAGTTCGGTAATTTGCAGAATTCGAGAAATTAACGAGCCTTTAAAATATTTGAAACGGCTCGAATATAGTCACCAAGCTCAACAATGTAGGAGTTTGAAGGGAAAATTTAAGCTGTGTAGGACATGTGGAGAAAAGTTATTCCGCTCGTAGTTTAAAGTCTCCAATATATCAGAAAGCGCTGCAAATGAAACGGAAAATATTATTGTGTGCGAAGAATACAGGAAGTAGTTTAATAAGACTTGAGCAGCCGATTTCTCAAATCCCATCCAAATTTGTCTAGGTATGTTGGAAGTTACCTTTTCAAGAAAATATAATTTGTGGTAGTGAGTGTCTTCTAACTATATACACAGATCAATCACCATGCCATTGTGTATACGTCTTGCGCATGATGTTTCGAAAAAAAGGCAACTCAATGGCTATAAACATAAAATGTTTGACAAAAAGTCGGTAACAAAGCACTAGAAGAAGGCGATCAATACAATTTTGACGAACAGCCTGGACCCCAAATTTTCAGAACCTTCAACATATCATGGTAAAATCAGGAGACACTAAAACCAGTGACGATAAACTTGATAATATTAAATATTGACCTGTATATAATACAGTAAAAATTGGCCTGTTTTTGCCCTTTTAAAACAGGTTTGTCCGATCTACAAGCACTAATACTAACACTTTACCAGCACACTTTTGGTTGGAGATTCTCTAAACTTTTGGTAGGAGATTCTCTTCCCCAGCAGAACAACACTTACAAAAATAATTACAGCAAAGAGAAGTAATGAAGCTGTATTAAACCTTTTACAAAAATACGTGTTATACCTCTCAAACCCCAGTACAAGAACAAATGAAGTTTACAGACTAAAAACATTGACATAATTAATGTAAACTTGATTTTCAAATGTCATTTAAATTTAGAGTAGAGGAAGAAATTATGGCACTAAAGCTAACGAGTATTTTTTTCAAAATAATAATCTAATTAAAATATTTTTAAACGCCAACATTTCATCGCCATAATATTTGTAACACATAGTTCGTGTCAAACAAATCATTTGATATTAACATATCTACCTTATCAGCGTTAAAATAAAATTAAAAGTTAATAAAACTATTTAGGAACAAAAACAAAACTAAAAAAAAAAAAAAATTTCCTTCCTTCAAAAAGGAAATACAAAATAAAACTCAAATATAAAAGTTTTTCCTTCGTACACATTTTCCCAACAATATTTTTAAATTGTCTTATTTTGAAACACACTAGCTGTTGTATAAACAATTCTATTACAAAAATTCAACAGTAAACTTTTTTTTTATTCATTTCCGGTTTAAGTTTTTTTTTTTATATTTTAAACGAAAACTATTCAGAAAACTTCTTGTTTTCCATATATTCATATACTAACCATTCCACAATCAGTTAAATGAACAACACAAATAATTGTAAATAAGACATGATAACTTTTTTAGCTATCATCATCATCATCATCAACATCGTACCCGCTAATAGCCAGACGTGTTCTTGTTTTTTTTTTAACAAAATATTTTTATTATGTAGAAAACGTTTTAAGAAACAGCAACGCCGAGACGAATATTGTTGATGACAAAAGCAGCAGGACACTGCATCATATATTGTGTAAATATATTCATTGATAATTGGCTGCAAAAAATCTCTAGCCGTTTTCTTAATTATTTCATATCGATTGAATTTTAATTAAAAGTGACTATAATGATGAGTTCTTTGTAATTAAACTGTAAGTCATCTGCGCGAATTGAAAACTGAAAGACGTGAAACAACAACAGCACAGTGAATTCAGTTTTTCCAAATGTGTACTTTAATATAAAAAAAAAATTACTAAGATTTACGATTTACCAAAGTTGGAAGCAGATTAATTTCTGTATCTGGAAGTGTTGAGTTTTTTTTTTGTATTTTCAATGTACAGCCTACATTGCAATAATACATATTTTAAAAACGAATTAATTTAATTTATATTGATTTTAACGATCTAATCGTGATTTGAATATAGTTGTTCCAAACGAATATAATTATAATGTTGATTGAATTTATAAATTTGTTTCGTCTGTTCGATGATGTGTGCGCCTAAAATGGGCATTAAATCGTTTATATATGCGCAGAAAACAAGATGATGTATGAATTTGATTGGTGCGTGGAAAATTTTATACGATTTATAGATGTGAGGCACGAACCTATTTATTAGTTATTTAATTAATTAGTCGACGATCTTTGCGAGGTATTAATGTTGATGTTGGTTTATGTAATCCCTTGGGAATTAAAGTAAAAATATATTGTGTGTGCATCAATTGATTTAAAAGCACTATAATATATTTACACATGAACATAATGGCATTATTATATGGCAGTTAACACATCATTGCCAAAGATGTAGTAAAAAACTTTGGATTTGATCGTAATGCTAATTAATATATTAGAAAATTATAAATCCGCTTGAACTATTCAAGCGAATGAGAATTTGGTGTAACTTTTTACGTTTACCTAACGTAATAGTAAAAAGAGCATCTGCAAATATAATTTTAATTATTTAAAAGTAAATCAAGCTTTAGTTCAAAGTTGTGCCAACCATCTTTCCTCTTCTAATAGCTTAGACCAAAATAAACATTACTGCAATTATGTGCTATGAAACAAAATTTATTTATTTATTTATTTATATAAAAATACAAACTGTGGATATAGTTAAAATCAAGTGTTGATTAGTAATAAAGAATATATAAGAAAAGAAAGATATAACATTTGATAAAAATTCAATAAAAAAAACATTAAAAACATTGGCAAATTTTAAAATTAACTACACTTGAAAATGCATCAAAACATCCACATTTGAAACGCGGAATAAAAATTTTTTAATCCAGATTTGAATGGATTAAGTTTACTACAAATTTTTAAATCAACAGATTATTAAAGATTTTAGCAGCCAAAATTAAAAATGAATTATGAACATTAGTTGTTGTAAAACTTTGACGCCGAATACACTGTTTATTTCTTAAATTGCAACCAGTACTGGCATTCAACCGAACAACGTTGGAACTAAAAAAACCTTCATCGTTTTCAGCACAGATAAATGCCTCCAAGGAAGAATCTCTAGACCCTAAAATAAAGGCCACGATACAGATAAACGTGGAACATTAAGAATAGTTCTTATAACATGTTTTTGTGTCATAATAAGGGGGTAAATTCTTGCATAATAAGTTCCCCCCTAGCATACTAGTCCATAAGATAATTTTGAATCAAAAATAGCAAAATATTTATTTTTTAAAACAGCTACAGGGCATCATAGTCGTAAGATGTAGATCTTACTAATCACTAATGCTAGATAATTACGGAGAGAATCAATATGAATCAATAAGCATTTAGTTGTTTGTCAATGGATAAGCCATGATATTTGAAAGATTGAAAGAATTCAATTTTAAAGAAAATAACTAGACAAGTAACTTGATCACAATGTACAGCAGGATAAATAATATTGTCATTCAATTTGAAAAACATACCTTTCGTTTTTGAGCTCAAGAACATGGAATGAGCAAAGCACCATTCCTTTACTAAGCATAAATTCGAATCCATATATTGAATATTTGTACTGCGGTTAGGGTGATTGTACAGAAACACAAGGTCATCAGCGAAATCTATTAACCTAGAATTAAAATTAATTTGAAATGTAGAATTTAAATAAATTAAAAATAGTAATGAACCTAACACTGACCCTTGTGGGACACCATTGTTAATGTAAATACTTTGACTAAAAGCGTCGTTGATTTTATCAATCTATGACCGATCAGATAAATAAGAATGAAACCACTGCAATGTAACACCACAAAAATCAGCATGGAGGAGTTTGTGTAACAAGACCTCATGGTTTACCATATCAAAAGCTTTGGTTAAAACTACAAAAATAGAACCAATCGAATTTCTCTGGTTTGACCCTTATAAAGAAAATTCCAATAAAGCTTTTTCCGTACTTTTACAATTTAGTCTTATTTAAGAAACTCGTAATTCTGGAATGAGCTATCTTCTCAATTATTTTTCCAAATACTGAGAGCAATGAAATTAGCCTATAGTGGATAATATTTTTTTGTTGCCTTTTTTACAAATTGGAATAATTACTGCTTCTTTTAACTTAAGAGGGAAAATGTCAGAAGAAAAACTAAAATTTATTATATATGATAACACATCCACTATATAAATTGATATTTTCTTAATTAAGAAATTACTAATCTGATCATTACCAGTTGACCCAGTCGGTTTAAGGTTCATATGTTTAAAATATCAAAATAATCGGTTTGCCAAAAAAATTTTCTTCCGAATTATTATAGATAAGAATAGAGTAAACTTGTTCACTAGAGTTGGTAGTTTGCTTTAAATTTAGGACAGAATTTACGAAATGATTGTTAAATATCTCGGATAAATCAAATTTGTCGGTTACTGAACCATTATCATCAACAACGATTTCTTCAATCGAATCTTTCTTATTCCCCTTATTTAAAATTTCGTTGATCAGTTTCCAGCTATTTTTGATATCTCCTTTTTTTGTGTTGAACTTATCTTTATAAAATTTAGCCTTCATACACTTCAATATACACTTCACTTATACATGTTGAAGAGCTTTATTAAACTCTGTGAACTTTAATAAAAGTTTAGAATCCCTAGGGTTTACTGATAATTTTTTAGATAAATAATTTTTAATTTTAATTTTTTTAAGTAGAATAGATGAAATCCAAGGCTTAATAATTCTATCCTTAGCTTTTACTAAGTGTTTTGAAGTATTATTATCAATATATTGTTTTAAACGACCAATAAAACAATCATAAGCTCTATAGATACGTTAGATTGAGAATATACGTCGAGCCAGCATTCAATTCATTAAATAGATTTGTATAATCAATAGAGGTCACA
Source organism: Tipula confusa (assembly GCA_963556175.1). Taxonomy (NCBI): domain Eukaryota; kingdom Metazoa; phylum Arthropoda; class Insecta; order Diptera; family Tipulidae; genus Tipula; species Tipula confusa. Next base: position 192,754,358 of record OY744476.1, on the reverse strand, counting down.
TAGCTAAAATTAAACTTCTAAAAAAATTAAATTGGAACTAAAATTAAATTTGAAAGATTGTCTAAAAAATGTGTGATCAATGCATGTTGCAGAAATGTTAAAAATTCTTGTCGGCATATTTAAAACAGAACTAAGACCATGAGACGCCATCATAAATATATAATCATTTGATAATGAAGGAAAACCTAAAATATTTAAATTCATATCACCAAAAACCAAAACGTTTTTTATTTTAATCCCCGTTAAATTATTATTAAGCTCCGTCAAAAAAACTGAAACATTCAGAAAACTGAAACCTATAAATAACTAAAGCCGAAAACCGAACTGAATTAAATTGAATTTACCTGCAAAACAGTAATATACTTTAAACCATCACAAAGGTAAACAACAACTCTTCCAGCTCTATACATAGCATTACATTTACCGTAAATTGTATATCCCGAAATTTCATAATTATCAAGTTCATATTGTTCAATCTACACCTCTGACAGATTTGGGGCAGAATATCAAGTGCAGCAATGTTAGCTAAAAATAAATTAAAATTTTGTATTAGGCTTCTAATATTTTGATGTATTATAAAAAGGTTAGATTTATTCGAGTTGATAGACGAAGGAAGCACATCTATGTCAAGGTTTGAAGGTTGGGTTAACGTACCCCTAAAAAAGGATGACTTCGGGTTTTATTTTGGGATTATTTTACGAGAACCATGGCCATGAAGTTGGAGCCTTCAAATTTTTAAAATCGGTATAAGAAACCCTTATTTTAAATGACGAGTAATCCTGCTTATAATTATCTCGTACTTTATGTTTAAATCGATGAACCACAGCATCAGTTACATTAAATTTTTTCCGCAGGTATTGGCTAATATTAAATCATTCAGTCTTATTGACTACATAATCACTTGTTACCAACATATGTAATTATGTTTTGTGTTTTCATCCTCACCATCATTACAACAGTATACAAATAATTGCAGATTTTATGAATCTGTTAAATGAAAATCAAATAGGGTGACTCTTCATATTTGGTGCACATTCAAATTTGTTCGCGTTTGGGAAATATACAAATTAACATATTAATGTTTAACGATCACCCGGTTTATATATGGTGCCCATTGTATTTGGCAATTAAAAACAAAACAAAACTTTTAAATAAAAAACAATCGAAAAAAGTTAAAGTTTCGGCAATGATCTATGCTGACATATCAATCAGTCAATATGCTTCGGATTACCGAGTAAATCCGCCAGCGCTCAGGTTAAAAGATATGTATATCCATTGAATGATAGAGAAGTCCAAATATGTTCATGTGTTCATATTCAAATCGACCGTGGGCTATCGAATTGTTCCAAAGACGCCTTTGTATCCCTTTGAACTTTCGAACGTTGGCATGATAAGCAAGATTTGTTCCTTGTTTTTACTAGGCCTGCAATATCAATCGGTAATCATTGGCGGAACGGCTCTGCGATAAATGAACGATTGATTCCAGTTGATGTTTCCCATTATATTGATAAGCCAGGCATTTTAAAAAGCTCGAGTTTGTACGTGCTTGAACTAGATTGACATCCGGATCCAAAAAGTAAATTCTTAGATTCTTAAGTCTGTTTTTTAGTTTCAACTATTTCGATTGTGTTTGTTTGAATGGTGATTAATACCGCTTTGTGATCGGTTGTGCAATATAATGTAGCTGGAACGAAATTGCTGACTATTCGTGATAAACTGACTGATAAACCCAAAATCGCGCTTGTCAGAGGTTTGTGGTCCGTGATGATGGAAAGTCCCAACCTTCTACAAAAAATTTGAAGTGGTTTATTGACAGATATATTGCAAAATCTCTCAGTCAAATCCTAGTATTTTTGTTCAGCTTCCGTAAGTTTTGTGGAAAAGATTTCAAATGGTTCTCAATCAATACGTTTTTGTACTGTTGTAGTACTGATAGGACAACAGTATTTGACGCATCGTTTCTGAAACTAAACTTAAGCGTCGTTAGCGTTGTTCTTTTAAGATGTGTGAATGTTTTTTTGCATTTTTGAGCATCTTTAAAAAAACTGCCAATTGTGTGTGATTTGGAGCGAGAATCTCAACCAGCTTCTGTATAAAAGAGTGGTTGTAATTTACTATTCTGATAGACTGCTGAATTCTCTTGATTGAAATTGGGGCTGTGAGTTTCGTAATGCCATTAATTAGCTATTTAGTTTGAAGAATACCATTAGGTGTGAAAGTGTATGAGAATATCGAATGAGTTCGAACTAAAAATGCATTTCGAAATCTTGATGTTGACGCCAGAGTCTTCGAGTGATTGCAAAAGTGGTTTCAAATTTATGTTATTCCTCAGTCTGTGATGCCACTGAAAGTCTAGATCTCTAACCACTTTATTGGTGAATCGTTGAAACATTTTTGCGGCACATGATTCGTACTGGATTTTAACTAGGAATCGTACTAATCTTATTCGATTCAAAGACGTATCATTTCTTTTCAATGTCTTCAGTTACCTTCCATTATTTACAAAAGAAAATGTTCAATAAGCCCCCGCTTATTCTAATGCAGTATATTAATTGGGCAAGTCCATCTAAATTTGACAGGTAATCAACCAAATGGACAAGCAATGTTGCTATTTCATTATCAACCGATATGTTTGGGATAACATCAAAATTTTAGTCTGCTCTATTCGCCTTTTAACGCAAAGTGGCTGGCACCTAGCGATTTTTTTTTTCAAAACTAGTAAAGGTGGTCAAGTAGTAATAGTTATTTGCTAATCAAAGTTGCCTAATTCTAGTTGAATATATATTATGACATTTAAACAATTGCTGATCACCTTTGGCTCTTATAGTATAGCACCACCCGCGGCACTTTAAAGACGAATAAGAAAAAAAAACTGCTCTATGTGAAGCCTATATTTAAGCTGAATTTTTCAAATTTTTCAATGCATTGGTTCCTTTGATTAGCAAAATGTTATGTTACTTGATCACAAACCAAAGCTCCAATATTTTGTGCAATCACACCTCATAGATGAATATACTACCATTACATCAAAAGTCATTTATTCCTACCAACAGTATTAGTAATTTAACAAAAAACCTGAAGGTTCTATCACGATCATCAAACATAAAAAACACTCATTAAAATAAGTTACTGGACTCGAACAACGAAAGCTCATATAGCTTGGAACATATGGAAATTCATTCTATATACGTGTATATGGACCAAGACGATGGCTTTGTTAGCCGAATACGTCACTCAGTACAAGAGTCAACATTTCAATAATTATTTCCGAAGATTACGTATCCTATAAAATTACCATGGGGTTACATTACATAGGGTATTTTTTTAACTCGAAACTATGGCCGGAATGATTTTTGTAAAAAAATTTGACTGGGACAAAAAGTCAGATTAACAAGCAGTAAAAACCAAAAAGACGAATATTTTAATTTTAAAATGTTACTAGAATGTCTTTAAAAGTGTTAAAATTTCATATGGTGTGCTGTAAACACTTTACACGATCCAAAACTTCAATAAATCGAAATATCTCTAATTTAAAAAAAACTGTCAAAAACTGTCAAAACCTGCAGAAATAACGCTTGGGAAACCAACGAAAATCTTAAAAAAAATCATTTGTTTGCAATATTTTACTAAATATTTTTCAATCAGGCACTAAGGATTGACTTTTTTATTTTGACTATGCCAAAGCTAAATGTTTAAAATAACAGCATAATTTTCAAGCAGGACATTTCTGGAATGACTGGCAGCTTTATCAGTCAATAACAACATTTCAAGATCCCATTTAGCCTGATATCTTTCGGCAATGGATACAAAATATTTATCTAGGATTACCGTAGCCATAAACGGCTTTTTGGCCATCCAATGATTGGGAAGTTATATTTAATCCTTTAAACGATTATGTTGTTAATTACTTATTTACAACCAGTGTTTTCATAATCTTAAGAAGCCTAGAATAGACCAGGCTCAGCAGCATCAAAGAATTGTCCTTATTCTTGATAGTTTAGGCTAATTTAGTAAATTATGATGATAATTGGATAAACTTTGACTGATGATACCTCTTATCTTTAGATAACGTAGACTATTTTTGGGATTAAATCACTTGAACTAATCGTGTATTGCTGTAAAACCTGGTTTTTGCTTAGTAGCTCCGCTGACCTAGATGCTTGTTGCTTTTAAATATTGCATAAACTTTCAAAGCCTTGCAAAAAAATCTTGTAAAAACGACCTGGATAATTCGATGAGTTATTAATATATAATTTAAGTTATTAATATTTAATATTTGGGCGCCTAAAAAGTGCTAACTTAGCGATTAATCTGATCACTTAAAATATTTTATCACCGTTCGTATAGTAATTGTTAACACGCCGCAGTCCTGAGAAGTCTGAAACTTCCTATGTAAAATATCTTATTAGAGCTTCAGTAGTGCTGTTGATTACAAAAATTTAACTTTTTTTTTATTTTACAAATATTGTATTTACTCGTACGTGTACATATCCAATATCAATAAATTACACAAAGTTTCATTTTATGTATGGTGCAAACAATATAATATACAGGGAGTGTAATTAAGATATCACATGAACACATATTATACAGAAACATACATATCATAACCAAAAACTAACAATTTGCGTTCAACCCCTCATACCCAAAAGGAACTACAAAAAAAAAAAAAAAAAAAAATAAAATTCCACGACAACTAAAATAAATGTTTGTAAAATTTATCTGATTTATGTTAATTTTATGTTTTATATGTTTTGAATTTGATTATTTGAATTTATTTAGTTATTTATGCGTGCTATTTGTATTTGCATCGAAATAAATTAATTTTTTTTGCGTTTGATCCCTAATTTCCCTCGCAGACATTTATATATGTTCATATATATATTTATCTAAGGGCAGATGAAATTATTGATTTCTTAATTTACTATGTACGTGTGTTTGTGTTCCTGGATGTCTAAATATATAATGTAATTCACACTCGATGATTTGATTTCGTTAACCGTATACAAAAGTAAAAAATCTTAATTTAATCCAATTTGACAGCATCCTTTTATTGTTTTAGCGAACAACATTTTATATAGCAAACAGATATAGGGTAGCAACTTGGTGAAAAAAAAATTATAGTCTATTACCATACTATCACCCCAACTGGTTAGTATACGTAATTGTTTTTATTTGCGAATGAATAAATAAATTTATGCAAATTTTATTTTATGATGGTTAATTTTATATTTTGTCTAATTTACAGGATTTACTGCTATTGATACCACCATTGCACTACCACAATCTAGTAAATAGCGAGCTACTTTGTGGTGTTGGAATAAAATATAGAATTTAAATTAAGCAGACTAGTCCTATGTTTTTATACACAAGTCTAAATTCAATATTTGTAATGCGAAAAATTAATTTCGATGAAGTGTTCACCAATCACATACCAACAAAAATATTTCGATATATATATATATATATATATATATATATATATATATATATATATATATATATATATATATATATATATAATCTAACTTTAATCATTCCATGCAGAGTGCACATACATAGAAATGCTAAAATGAAAAGTCATATTCTTCAATTGTTGTCTCGAGACATTGTTCCTCCTATTTATCGAGACATTGTTCCTAGTTATTTCGTTCGTTAATTTGAAGCTTTCTCAGAAAATGCGCTAATAGGGAATCAATCTCGACCAGCTAATAGTAAACCACATCGAATATAGAATTTGATCCCTTAAAAGTTGATTTATTGTGCTGGCGGTACACCAGTCTGATCAATCTTTTAACTATGCCATCTTGCGAAAGAAAAGTTTAACTGAAACTGAGGTTTTTGTATACTATTGATAAAAGATGAATATTGTATTGTAGTGCTACGCTTTCGCAAATATTGCGTCATAGGTTTTGTGAAGTAATCAAAATTAAAAACTAATTTGTAAGGTAGTCCTAAAAAATCCCTTTTATGGTCTTTGGAATTGGTAAAAGCATGTAAGCATGGATTTAATTTTACATTCCAGTTAAATTGACGAAATTTATACGACTTCTCGTTCATCCAATATGACACCAATTACTCGCGGAATAATGCTTAACAAATTATTTAATCTAAAATACACTTGAATATACTCGTAGTATATTAAACAGAAAGTTGGCCTTATTTTTGACGCATATTCAGAGAATAAGCTGTAAAACTTAAGTATATCCACTTTAATTACATCTATCAACACAGTTTTGTGAAAATCTTGGTAAACAATGCTTTGACTTTCGTGATTTTTGATTAAAGTTTATGAAAACGTTATCAGCTTAGTATCATTGAGTAACAGTAGTCCATCGAATAAAATATTCTAAACTGTTCACATTTATATGGTGAAACTTCCTACTTATATGTGATAAATGCTCTTGAAAGACTTATTACAGGAACAAAACTGTTATGCGAGTCATACAGTCTCGTTCAAATTACCAAACATTAAAACATAAATTACCAAGTGAAAAACTTGATACAGGAAAAACCATCTTATGTAAAATTTATAAGCCGTAATACTTAAGACCAAATCATATAAATACGAACAAATTTAAATAAATTAAATAAAAATTATGGTAGCGTTATTACATTTAATGCACGTTGTTATAACACATTTTATTAATAATTTATGAAGAGTTTTCCAATTAGAATGTCTATTCCAATTTATTGTTTTTTTTTTCATGTGGCAGTAAGAAGTGTTTTAGCTTCCTAATCGATTCCTATAAACGGGTTCATGCACTAAGCAAATTACAAAAGCCATTTTCATTGGCCACGCCATTTCAATTAGCCACACCACTCCTAAAAATTTTGACTTAAATAATTTTGTCGAACCTAGCCTTTTAATAGCAAGTAGAATTGTTAGCTGAATGAAACCTACCAATAACCAACTTCCTATACAAATAAATTGGCCGCTTAGTTTTAAGAAGTTTAAATATAAAAAGACAAACGCGAAGTTCAAAAGAGGTAGATAAACTACATCCTAAAACAACATAAGGAGAAATATGTTCAAATTTTCTAATACCAATACAAGCATTGAAACATCTTTGGAGAATACTCATATTCCCTTGAAGTAATCCAAACAAAACTACCTCACCATAAATAAAATGTGGGAGAAGTTAAGACACTTTGTACAAACAACTAAGCATGCCAAACACCCTCCTACTAATATTAACTAGGTGGTCACCCGAAGTAAGTGATTTATTAAAAACTAATCCTAAATCTTTAACAGTATTTGACAACGGAATAAGAGAATTGCCAAGGTAAATTCCAGGAAAGGACGAGGTATCTAAAGGTTTCTTATAAATTATGATAGACTGAGATTTACTCGCATTTAATCTAAGCCCATTCAAAACCGACCAATTAACTATACTACATAAATCTTGACTTATCAGGGAAATATTCCTAACTAAGGGACCCAGCACTGAACCCTGAGGCACGCCGGAAGTAACTGGAAGGAAATCAGATAAGCTATCACTACAATAAACTGCCTGAGAACGATTAGAAAGATAATTGAAAACTAATTTGGCGGCGGAAAACGAAAATCTAAATTGAGAAATAAGCTTATTGAAAACACCGTGATTTATAGAATCGAAGGCCTTGAAAAAATCTAACAAAGTTAAAGAGGTCAAATCCCTATTACTCATATTACGCCTAATGTCGTCACAAACGTTTAATAACGCGGTGGTTGTACTATGGTATTTTCTAAACCCAGATTGAACACAGCTAACTAAACTATTACTATTAAGGTGCACCTGAACTTGATTCTTGGCAACTATCTCAAAAGCTTTAGAGATTAACATGCTTAAGATGCTTATTGATCGAAAATGAGATAGTTCAGAAGGATTGCTAATCTTTGGGATAGAAATAATTTTATTAAGCTTCCACTGGTCAGGAAAGGAGGAGGATGTAAAGATACAATTAAAAATATGTAGCAAGTACTTTGAAACAAAAGGAAAAACTTGGTTTACGAATTTTAAACTAATATTATCCAAACCAGAGGATTCCGCTTTAACCTTCCAAATAGCGGAATGCAACTGAACGAGCGAAATATTTGAAAATGAAAAAGAATTAGACTCATCAGAAAGTAATTCGACCGTATTACAACCAGAGTTAAGATTGGAGCTAAGAAAACTATTAAATTCATTTGGCTTGAAAACCTCATGAATGATACTCCTACGTCTACCAAGTCCTAAATTACAAATATTATTCCAGAAAAAACTTATATTTAGAAGACCTAATTAACCCTACAACCCTACGTTATGCGCCTGCCCATAATCAAAGTGGGACTGGTAATTAGGATATTTTTTCAATAAACGATATTTGCTAACCGTAGCGCAAGCAGCATTAGAAATTTCCTGACACCACCAAGGAGATTTTGGTTTTAGACTAACAGTCCTAAATGGAACACAAGTCCCAAAAACGAAACCAAGATAAGCGTGGAAAATTTCGATTTGTCTAGTAGAAGAACTAACAGAAAAGATATCCTCCCAAGGAACCGAGGTACAAGCTAAATAAAGACAGGAATCATCTAACCTAGAATAATTCCTAAAACTAAAGCTTTTAGACTTTGACGGAGAATAACAATTAACAGAAAAAAGTAATAGATCATGAAGAGAGCCTATACCGAGGAAACTGATTGAAAAAAAATACAAAATAGGGCTATTACTAAAGGAAGCAATATGGTCAATAAGAGAATAAGAAATACCGCTAGCGGTTGCACAACAAAAAGTTGGTGCAACAGTGTTAAAAACTGAAGTTAAGACTATTTAAAAGATTCAAATAATCTCTAGAAAACGTGGAATTTTGGAGGATATCGAAATTAAAATCACCCGCTATATATATTACATCGAACCTACAAGAGAATTAACTAAACAAACTTTTCTACAAGAGATTTTTTAAATTGAGCATACATATAGCTCTTACTAGTTTTTGGAGGGTTATAGACCGTACCGAATAAGATTTTACGACCATTTACGAAAACGTTAACAAACATAAACTCTAAATCGAAGACCAACGATACTAAAATAGAAGAAGGCACACACTAATCTAGTTTTATTATGCTTATCTACAAACGCCGCCGTAATTAAGGGGAGATACCGCCCTATCCTTTCTGAAAATATTAAAACTCTCAATGTTCAAAGCTAGAACACGAACAAATGGAACGATACTTATCTTGGTGCCCCAATTTATGCAAAAAGCCCAAAATAATATTTTTTTCAGTTACACGTGAATCTTGTAAGACTGTTAGATTATCACCATCATTAACTTTCTGCGATATAAAATGTTAAAGAGGCCAGTGAAACAATCGTTAGGTATTAAGTCACGTTGGTAGTGGAATGAACACAACCATAAAAGTACCTTAACAGAAAAAAGTCGCTCCGTTAGTCGGAATTGATTTCCCAAATCCAGCCTTCACTTTTAGGGCGTTTTTTGTTTGTCATGGGGAATCTAAACAAACGGATTCACATCACTCACTTGCTTTGAACATTGGATATGGAAAACTCCTTAGTTATTTAAATAAATGTCCCTCATTTATTTATTGTTAAACGCGTATATGAACACACATCGCATCTGCAGTAGTTTTTTTTTATATTATTAAAGTTTTTAATTAGATTTAATTGGACTAATCAAGATTTAAAATGAGAAATTTCTGTTTTTTTGATTTAAATCAAATTTAATGTGTTTCAAAGAATTCACTGCGTATAAATCTATAGCAAACAGCATTCGAATAAAATTTAACTTCCCGCACAAATCAAAATCAATTCAAGACTTGTTCCTAAACATTTGCGACCCAGTAACGTATTTATACACCATAAATGAATTAGTACGAGTCGTCTAAAACGACATTCGAATAAAAAATGCTAAACATAAGTCAAAACAAGATCGTCTTAGTAGATAACGCGCAGCACTACAAGCAAAAAAATGTATTAATAAAATTAAATGTTTATAATTTATAATAGCAAGGCAAAGCAAAGCCAGAGAATAGAAGCAGTAAGCAAGCAAGCAGCAACAAATAAAAACGGTTTACATTTTTATTTTTTATTTTTGTCTTTGTCGATTTTTTTTTATATTATTGTTGTCTTCTTATATTAAATACGCGATTACGAATACAAAGTGGCTTTTAGCAATAAAAAAAAAAAAAAATAGCTATAAGACTAAATAAGAAAACATAATTGGTGACACGTGATGATTTAATACATGAGATACACTATAGAACTATAAAAAAAGCATAAGTGCAAGTGATTAAAATGAGGTATAATTATACATGTTTTAAGATTAAATGGAGATTAAGTCTAGTCAACAAACTATAATTAAAATTTAACTAAGTTTATATAAGAATGTGTTCTAGACAAAATCTAGTCTAAATAGAACATGTCAGCAGGCATCAAAGAATGATTAGATCGAACAAGTGTACAAATTAGGTTGCTGTTCATAGAAATGTATTGTTTATGGGGGTGTTCCACAAACATTTTGGGAATAAAATTTTTTGATAAACACGGACATGTTTCTATACATATTTTAGCGAGTTTGCTGGTATTCACTGCTTGATGTAATGTAAAAAGTTTAAGGTTTATGTACGTTATTATGTTCTACAATAAATCCTACAATTATATTATAGCAATTATAATTCTGTGAACCTACTCAACGGTATCATGTAGATTTTGAAACTCAAACATTTTTTCCGTTGCAGCCGTTACATTTTTTCAAACAGATTTGAAATCGTTGGTAGCATAATTATTGTATGATATAACGAAACAAGTGTTACATAATTTTCGGGCTTAAGTATCATTCAGTTTCAGTGAATGCACTCGGTCCGCATGATCACGTTGAAAATTAATGTTGACGGTGATAAATTGTCCTCAATTAGAAGTATGAGATCCCCGATTTCGATATGAGGCTTTTACTGTATAGTCATCTCGGTCTATGAAGGTGCTCGTTACTCCATCTCTTCCAGAAGTATTGTTTGAGTTTTTATAACATTTGCCATCTAGTTATAGTTTGTATCTTCTCTAGATTTCTTTCGGGTATTGTTGTTATCGACAATGGACATAGGGGTCTTGAATTTAACACGGCTTATTTTTGATATTAGACTGTCATTAATTTTTTGTAGGTAAGCGTACTTTTCCCACGATCTTTTTAGATGTGTCTTAACTGAATTGACGTCTGCTTCCCTTAGTCCACCAAAGTTTGATGATGCTGGAGTTTGAAAGTGCCAGGTTATTTCTTCCCCAGCCATTTGATCAGCCGCAACGTTGTTAAAATTAGCCTTTGGTTTATTCTTGGCTCCAATAAAGTTCGTGTCTTGAAGTAAATCATTTTAAAGCAGCAATAAACGCCACTGTTGTGAGGTTTATCATAATATCTATATGTATGGCTTTAGTTAAGAGACTTTAATTTTTGTTGGTGCCACTTTGGTTTTGCTTTGTATAGTTTACAGAGCTTATTAGCTTTTCTGAATTTATGAAAACGGAAGTTGTGTTTGCTACTGCTGATTTCAAAGTTTATTTGAGCAGTTGTACTGCTGTGTTGATCTCTGTAAAGGGAGATATTCATCATACAGTTTTGTTTGACTATAGTATAGCCTTCATTTATTCCATTTTGTTCGCTTGCTTGTTAGTAGGATCTACGGCTAATAAAAAATCCAAACATTTTTCCTCTATAGATCTACATACAGTTGTTTACCCTTCGGTGTTAAAAGTGTTAAACCCTATATTGAGCGTGTTTAGCTCAATAAGTTTAAAGTTTTAATTTCTTTTTAGTAATAGAGAAATCTATTTATAGGACTCTAGTTACTGTTAGGATGGCATAGCATTTATTAATTGAAATAATATTGAAAAGATTCGCTCAAATTTGTTCGATGAGAATCATTGTTTCGAAATACTATGTAGTATATACGATATGATCTCGTCGTGACATGCTACAGATTTACAAAATATGTGAGTAAATATGGAAAATGACAGTAATTCAGGCACAATGATGTGTCAAAGTTGAAGACAAGCTATCGGACATTCCTACAACTAAATGTTAAATATTAAATAATATTATTTAATCAGTCCAACATGTTTTTGGCATGGGTGGATATTAAAGTTAACCTTGTCGCAGGTAATAGTCTAAATATCATGCAAGTGCTCACATCAAGAAGTTGCACAGTATTAACCAGACCCATTGTCATATAATATCTAACAGTGTGGAGCAGAAGTAATCGATTGATGTGTTGGTGGCCCCCACCAGATTGTATTTCACGATTGATCTCACCCGCCAAAACGAAAACCGATTGTATTGCATGCCATATTTTAACGCAACATCAAAGTGAATTTAACGTATTTTTTGAGCCCTACATCTAAAATGCACCATTATATGGACCACCTATAATGTTACAACAACAATAACATTTTATTAATATGTAATAAATAAAAATTCTGTCTATAGTCGTATTTTTGCAATATACATTTTATACATAACTGATAAAAACGCGCAGGCACAAACCGAGCAACAACAAAAATAAAATTATGAACAGGTATCATCTATGTACGCAACAAATATCTTCGTAAAAAATACATAATTCCAAAAACAGAATTCTAAATGGCGCGCAGAACGATAATATGATGTGAAGAACTAAAATAAAAAAAATTGTGCAAAAATAAGAAAAATCTTTGGCCTATTGTTTTCGTTGAAAATATACGGAAATCTTTATTATTTTATTACAAAGCTACATTTCCATTTTGTATACAGATTGATTCTTTTATGAAAGATAAAAAATTTATTATATTTGAATTAAAAATAAATTATAAGAAAAAAAAATGTAAGATTCAAGAACACACATGAAATATAACGATTCTGCTTCTTTTTAATCTTCATCTTGTGCTTGTGTATTAAAATTGTTGATTGTAAGAATTTTTTTTTGTATTTAGTTCGTTTGGTTCGTTTGTGCTGTTGTTCTCCTTTCGCGATGAGTATGAATTTATGAATTTATTTGGAAATTGTTTCAAGGTTGGTGGTAAATCAAATTAAGTAAAAATACTTTGCAAAAATATTATTATGAAGAATAGGAAAATTATTTAAGCCAATAAAATATATAATAAAATATGTTCGTTTCGTCTTAAGTGTATGCATATACATACCAGCATAATATATTATGCATTCTTTCGTAAGACACATCAATTTTCTTACAAAACTTGCACATTCTTAATCTCATATATATATACATATATACGGGTTTTTCATTTTTCATCTTATTGAAATATGAAAATATTATCGTATTCTCTGTACGTACGTACATAATAAAAAAAATTAGTTCCGATTTCTCTCTTATATATACCGTTTTAAAATGCATGCACAAGCTTTTTAAGGTAGAACTGGTCCACCACATGTTAATCAATATTGATTATTAATTTCCGATCGACAATTTTATTATAATTAATCGTACGCTTGGTATATTATTATGGAAATGGCACAGCATGACGCATTCAATTTGTGTGAGCATTTCATAATGAATTAAGTATTCGTTTTGTGTTTTCCTTATAAATTATTGTGAATTGGTGTAATTATAACAGGCTGGGGGACTCCACCATTCCATAAGTATTTCGTGGGAAAATTTTGAAGCTTTTGGTATATTTTGAAACATCTAAAGTTTAACCGATATGGGGTTTTATGTGTCACGAAGCACGATTTAATAAATGATTTTCTGCAAATGAATATCAACACTAAAGTATAGATTTATCTGTGGATAAAATATTTATAATGTCTCTACTGTTTCGAAATTCTGAAAATGGCCTTACTGACCGAAATGAAAATGTTTTTTTGCATCAAAACATCAACACTTGTACATCCTAATCTAGCCGGTGCAACTTTATTCCTTACGACAATTACTCTGTTCTAATAAATTTAATAAACATATTTATGGAATACAAGTATTCATATTGGCTACTGTGATTGCAAAGCGCTCTTATGTCTTGTAAAGTACAAAAAAAAATGAGCATGGGCCCTTAGCATTATAACACAGTATGCTTGTTATGGAAGGCGACTGAACTATTGTATCGCTTGACTAACAACCCGAATTTGAATATTGTTCGAGTTGCAATATTAAAATCATCAAATCACACGTAAGTGAGCAGTCCTTAAAATCTTGTTCTAGATTCCAACTCAGTCGATAATCGTTGTGTTAGCTACGGTTAAGCATGCCGATGTACTATTTTCTTAATGACGTTTAAATAACAAAAATATTAAGTAAGTATTAGGTTAAATGTTAAGGTCGATACGCAGCTCGAGCTAAGATAAATTTTCCATACCAAAAAATGTATCTAGCTAAGAGCGCGATAAAAAATTTTCGCGCTCAATTTCGCTCACCGGTGCAGCTTGACGCGACAAAATAATAGAAAATATAGTTTGTTGGATTGTATAATAGATGGCACTACTATAAAGTCTTCAATATTTTCGCGTCAATTTATCTGCAAGCTACATTAAATGAATGCGAAATTTTGTCATTAAGCTAGGTATGGAGCTAATGAAATGTCAAAATTCATTTAAACTATACACAATCCGATAAACTATATTTTCCATTATTTTTCACGTCAAGCTGCGCGTACCGCTGAGCAAAATTGTATGCCAAAATTTTTTATCGGGCTCTTAGCTAACTAAATTTTATGTCAAATTAGAATAAAAAATGTATCTTAGCTCGAGTTGCGTATCGACCTTTTTCCTGTATTTTTTTTAAATACGATAATATATTTGAGTTAAAATAGAGTATGTCGAAATTGATGAATTGATTTCGGCTTACCACATAAAAGTGAAGAAGATAATGACTAACCAAGGCCAAAAATATTAAAAAGCACCAAAATCTAAAATAAAATCTAAAAAATTTGAAAACATAACACCATAAAAACCAAAAGACACGTCACATTGGGCATATCAAAATTTATCTCTACACATTTTTGTTGCGTTTAATATTTATCTGTAGATTTGTGAAGATCTCGTTAAAATTTAGCTTAGCTCGAGTTCCATACCTAGCTTTAAGTGGTAATTCTTTTTACGAATAACTGAAGTAAAAGCAATGTTCATTAAAATGTACTCATTTTATCGTGGTTCATTTTTAACTGACTAAAGAGATGTGAACCGCTATTATATTGTAGTTCTAACCAAAGAACTTAACCTCTTCATCCTTATTTCTTTGCTTACTAAGTTCTTGTTTCAGTGGTGGCTCGAGCAACATAACAGAAGCTTGTGGTAAGAATCCATCGAGGAAACTAGTTCGGGGCTGTAGCCAAGGGATCCATAGATAACTTGCATTCAATGCAATTTAAAGCTAAGTGATCTTAAATTCCAGCAGCGATTTTTTTCACATTGGGTGGCTCACGCATTTGCCCCAAAGTAGCGGTTTCGTAAAACCTTGGCAATAAAAAATAAAGTTTGATTATAAATTACAAAACAAAGTTGTATCGATGCAACGAATAATGGGAATACTACTCCAGGTGATATTCTGGCAAAACTTTATCCACTCTTTTCTACTGTGAAAGTCGGCTCTGAATATTCTTAAAATAATGTCAGTTATTTTGTGGTCATTAAAATGTGACAGTTTAATCCCCAACTACACTGGATGTTCAAAATCAAGAACACACACGATGATTAACCCATTTAATCTTTAAAGTTTATGTTTCGAATCAAAAATGTTTAGAATCCAAAAAAATGATGTTCAATCTCACAAGGAGTATTACTTCAATTTTTTTTTTACTCAAATAGGAGATAGTACCTTCTTTCTTTCGCCGCTCTTTCTCCGACCAAATATAAAAAAATATTAACAGAATCATGTTCTTTTGGTAATCAAATGGTTTCCATACTCTGCTTTATCTAACTTAAAAATGTTTTAAATTGTAGCCGATTTAAGTATTCATTTGAGACGGTTCGAATTTTTAATTTCTTCTGAAATGCAAAGTACGTAAAACAAACGTCAGTTGCAGACGATTTAAAAATGCTATTAGAAGTTGGTCAAAAATAATTATTTTTTATGCTTTTGTTAGGGTTTTGTTGGCAAAAAGCACGATACATACTAAGGTTAATACTGCCTGCTGAATTTTACAATCAATTATAATTTTTTTAGGTCGGCAAATTTGTCAGAACTTTTCTATCTGGGTATGTAAAAAATATTCGTCCTAATTATTTTTTAGGTGAATTGTGCTTTCGTCAATTTGTATTTTTTGGGTAAATGAACTTCGCTACAAATACGTAAGAAAGCATTCCGCAAAATTTTAAGTCAAATTTAAAAACCATTGCGCAAATACATTTAGCATCCTGCCCATTTGTGGGTAATTTAGTATTATAGTAATGTTTACTGGCTTTTATTTATATCACTGTTATCTTAGTATTGCTTCTTAGAACTATTAATAATACAGTGGCGGCTCTACCATATAGGCGTGTTAGGTGGTTGCCTATAGGGCGTTAAAAAACGTTGATCACTAAAATCCGTTCAATTCTTTTCTAAAAAATGATCTCCAATACAATTTTCAATAAATGAAACGGTTGTCATGGTTGGAAACAATTAACAAAATTAATTATAGGACACGAGAGCTGAACACAAATGTCTGGATTAAGATAAAACTCTTCAAGCAGTGGAAGTAACAATTAATCACGCTCTCGTTTACACAGATGAATTGTTGGGAAGTCTGCTCTCACCAAGGGTTAAACTATCAAAACCATTTGAACTCGAGTAGATTATGAAAATTCTTAATTAGTTAAGACAAGCAGAGGGAGACAAAAAATTCTTACAATGTAGTTTTAATAGGCCCATAATAATTTATTTTCTAGTTTTTAGAAATTTTCGATTGGTTGCCGAAATTTTTCAACGTTCTTATTTTTTACAGACTGAACTACCGATGAATTCTTAAAAACTTTAAAAAGGTTCACAGCTAAGCGAAGGTTTTGGTAAATATGTGTAAAGCAATAAAAAATCGAACATAGTCGGTATGCTAACAAGAAGTTTGATAAAGAAAACACAAAATGCGGCAACAAATATCTAGCGCATCGCGATGCCTAAACTAGTTACTGAGCCAGTTACTTGGTATTTTCAATCAGCAAGGTCCTCTTATTTTCATTGGTTGTATGAAACTGGTTTCAAATCAGTCAAAACACCATTAAAAACAATTTTGGAAAACATAACACTCACTTTTAAGGGATTAAACACACTGCTGACCTAAATATAATAAAAACAGCTAAAGCTTATTTTAAAACCGTTGTGTCTGTCAAAATATCGGATGTTAGAGAAAGTAAAACGAAAGTAAATATCGGATGTTAGAGAAATGCTTACAGAAAAATGAAGCTAAGAATACTTACGAAGATTAAAATATGAACCAAAAAGGTATGTGGTCACAACCCTTATAATATACGATTTTGTTATTCTAATTAAGGACAATC
Source organism: Tipula confusa (assembly GCA_963556175.1). NCBI lineage: Eukaryota > Metazoa > Arthropoda > Insecta > Diptera > Tipulidae > Tipula > Tipula confusa. The sequence continues at coordinate 192,736,928 of OY744476.1, read as the reverse complement.
TATCACCTTTCGAATAGGTACGTGGTAGAAACGTGGAGAATTATTCGAGACAAGGCGGAATACTTTAGATGAAGAGCAGCAGAATATAATAAAAAAATGGAAAGTTACTGGTAAAGTATATTCTCGAACATTTGATTGAATTCATTAGAGTTCTGAGTGAGCAGAATAAAGTCATTCGAGGCAGCAGAATCAAAAAAATATATTCTTCATAAATGAACCTTTTTTAAAATTTGTATAATATCTTAGCTGACTTTTTTTGAAAGAACAAAGAAAATGATAAGCAAAGAGGTTCATGTCCATTATTTCGGAAAGAATGTACGAAATAGTCTGATTTAATTGTTATATCAGCCAAATGATTATATCTCAGGCATATTCATGCCGCAAAATATTCGACTAGACTGTACATCAGATTTGGTTCACTTTGAGCAAATGACAATGATCAGATGCTTATCGATAAATTTAAAAATTGTGAAGTTTTAACTATAGGGAACATTTTCTTAAGTTTATATTAATATTAATCCCGAAGTATTCTTTGTACATTGTAATGGACATACATTATATATTTTAGGAAACTAAAATAAAAAATAAAAATATTTTAACACTGGTGTCTTTTAGAAAACAAACTATCAAATATAGAACAGTTTATCGCAATGAAGCGAATAAAATCACTAACCCCTCTCATATCAGATGAAATCGGCACCCTCTCCATACCAAACATATACATAAAAACTTAATTCAAATATATTTTCCAAACAATTAAACTGCTGTCGGCCAATTGACTCAAACGAAAACTGTCATATGTATATGTATAAAACTTACACATCGAATCATTTTTATCGATCACTTATCTAATTAGGAAGCAATCATTTATCATTAACAGCATTTCGATTCTTCGTATTTTGTGTCCACCATGGAAGTCTTATTCGGGTTCGACAACACACCACACTGTCGTAGGACACACTGTTCAATTTACTGGCGCAGTCGAAATTATAATTAAATTTTATAAAACATTAATTTCAGATATCATTTCTGAATTACGATAAAAACTATCCAAAACAAATAATTTGTGTGGGTGTGTGTGAGTAAGTTAAACTTTTGTTTGGTACAGCGAAAACTTTTTGTAAACTAAACGTGAACTATAAAAGTAAAACTTATCTACTCATATTATGTTATTATTATTGCTGCTACTTAATTTTTAGTAGTAGTGGTAGTAGTAGTACTACTAGTAGTATAGTAAACTCGATGTACTAAAAAAAGTCTTTAAACAAAATCGTTCGAGGGAACCAATTTGGTATAAACGATATACACTATATAAGATATTTAACTTTTCCAAACTGATAAAATAAAACGACCGAGAGCCAAAAAAAAAAAAAACAAAAAAAAACTACTGGAAAACTAGAAAAACACAATTTTCTATTTGATTGCATTATACGAATAAGTAACAATATAATCGTATGAATAGCATCATCATCAACATCAGTTACATGTTACGACTATATATATATATATATATATATATATATATATATATATATATATATATATATATATATATATATATATATATATATATATATATATATTCGATGGTGTTCTGTGTTTTGTGCATATGTATGTATGGTGTATGTGCTAAATGGTCTGGAAATTGTGTATTTTCTTCTAAGAAAATGTTTTTGGCTTTCATATTTACTTGCGAGAGTAGCCAATGTGTATTGAAATAAATTTTAAATGACCCTAAATTGTGACTCCTTACAGTAATAATAACAAAACAAGGTTTGAAATTCTTTCAGCCTCGAACCGTATAGCAACAATCATGCATTATTAATTACTGAAGATTAAGCTTGACAGGTAAAGAAAATGGCACGGAGTGATAGCAGGTAACACACTAAGGACATCCTCGAAACAGTTGAAGAAGCACCAGCAAATAGAAACTCAAACTTTAACCTCGGTCAATCAACACGTGGAAATAAAACTTAGAAGATAACCGCAAAGACACTGAAAAAATGACGTACTTCCAGATGGAAATTATATCGAAACAATCAACATCCATCCACCAACGGAGAGTGAAGCTAAAAGTGCCACAAGGAAGTTAAATAACAAAATTGTTACTGGATTGGACGACATCCCGGCTGATCGACTAAATGGTGATATACCTACAGCAGCAGCAGTTCTAACACCACTATCATGGACAGAAGTTTGGTTACAACTAGAATAAGAGAAAAATGTAAAGAAGGAATACCTATAACAATCCCGAAAAAAGGCAACTTATATTTGGAGCCTGCTAGCACAAAAATATACGTCGACATGCAAGAGAAAGCTTATAGGTGTTAACAAAATTGACACGAGAAGTTGGTATCAAAATCATTGAAAACATTGAATAGGTTGGGAAATTAGTAAACCTTGGTTGTACAATGGCAAAAACAGCCGGCACTGAAGAGGATCTAACTCAAAGATTAGGAAGCCCAGAGATTTACCATCAACATGCTCCACAAGATCTGGAACACATTAGCACTGTCAAGAAATAGAAGACGACGAATACTTAATGTCTATATGTGTAAAATCAGTAATCTAAAGAACCCCATCAATAATTTAAAACTGCAAATTATAACTTTTATAATATTCATCACAAGCTAAAATTCCATAATTCTTAAATTTCCTTTTCCACCACTAATTACGTACTCTTCCCTTAAATATTTATATACGATACCTGTTCAACGTAATTAAATAGGAAACGTATTCATTGGTGACGGATTAACCACCACTTATTAGCTTTCATCAGCAACGCGCAGTTAAAATTTAAATTCTATTTAATTACGATATCACAATTTTTAATCTTCTTCGACTTTGTTGTTCTACGAACAAACATTTTAATTCCATTCACTCGATATATTTATATAAAAGACTTAGTTTAACAAAAATATCTCCGTGTATATAACTATATCCCCTATTTAACAGCAATATTCACATAACATATTATCATATCAAATTTTGGGAACCCCTTAATTATCTAAAAAATATTTTTAAAAAGATCTCGCACAAAACTTTTTTATTGTTTCGAATTTTTCTCGATTTTATTAAAAAAAAAAAAAAAAAAAAATCCACAACAACAGCAAGCATATAAAAATTAAGCAATAAATTATTTAGCCCACACAATATAAACACTCGGAGTGGGTGACTCTAACATATAGATATACGAGTATACAACCCCTCATGTCTCACATTCTATTATTTGAACGACTACTTACTGAAAAGAGACACACACACAAAATAATTTTATCTTATCTCGTTTATATTGAATCGCAACTAACTGAAAAAAAAATTATACTCTCATACAGTAGTTTTCTATTTTTCTTGTGTCGTGCAAGAGATGGGGTGAAAATTTGAAATATTTCGATAGGGATTCGAAAGTGATGTTTTTGTAATGAGGAAATTCTTTTGTGTACTTCGATTCTTTATAATATGTTCTATGTTGTGACACATTTAATTGGTATTAAAATTAATGATAGATTTTTGTATGTTGCTGAATGAAATTTTGTTAGTGTTAAGGAATTAAAATTTTTAGTTTTACGAACTTTTATAATTATATAAGTTATAAATTTACAGCAGCATACAATGAAATACGCACAATATTTAAAATTTACATTGCGTATTTATAATGTACCAAGGAAAATCAAAAATTTGATTTGTTCTCGAGAACTGATGATATCGATAAGCTACCAAAATGGTAAGCATTGATAATCAATTGATTACTGCAAACGAATGTGAAAAAATTCACTACTATAAACTTGTAAGCATTAGCTTTGTGGCAACCTCGCACCATCCCGATGGAATATCCATATGAAGGGGCTACTATATGAACAAGATTTTGCTTTCTTTACACACACAAATATACTTAAGGCTAATTTGTGTTCATCTCATAAAAAAATTAAAAACAAAAAAGTGTAGCAGTTGATCGACATTAAATATTTGTATGAACCGTCGGCAAAATTACTTTATATAGAGTAATTTCAGACACAGTAAAGGTGCGCACAGTGATTTAAGTTTTAATGTACATAAAAATATTTTCTCATAAAAAAACTTCAAGTCTATAGATAATCCGTTCGAGTACTCGAATAATCAAATGATAGAAAATGTTTAGGCGATAGTTAGATGACTGTCATACATCACCGGTATCAATTATTATTTATTACTATCCATGGACCAGGCGACTGATTCCTCACATTTATTTCTTTTAAAATCGAATTATGAGAGCATTTCTAATTAATAAATTTCAAAATGTGGCTTTTTAGTATCGATTCGTCAATTCATTAGCCACCAACGTAAATCAAAAAACTCTATTGGAGTACAACTGCTGCATCAGCAAATTTAGAAACAACTTTGCCGCATGAGAACCAGTCCGATCAGCTGTTTATAAGTTAAATTGCCATGTCTTACACCCCATTAAAAATTGTTTCCACACTTGCTGGTGGTTTACGATGAAAAGGCAAACACACGACGTAATTTGTATTGTTGAGATATGGCTAACTTCGAACTATAAAACGGAGATGTACTTCCCAAGTTCTATTCGATCTATCATACAAATTTTATATATATATATATATATATATATATATATATATATATATATATATATATATATATATATATATATATATATATATATATATATATATATATATATATATATATATATATATATATATATATATACCATGCAATTGAAAAATTGGCTTACACATGAAGTTCCTCGACACTATCAAAGCTAAAACTATTACAGTTATGCAGCCTGAGGACCGTTTGTCTTGGAAGATTTTAAATTGTTAAATATCTATTGGGAATACGTGGACTGCAAGACTTCAATAAATATATGACTGTTGAAGTTGCAAAATATTTTGTCCAACATATTTTCATTTATTTTGAAACATAATGCTGACTTAAAACAGCATACTTAATGTATATATTTAAAACAGCTTCGGGAATGTCTATGATTTTGCGTTTTAACCTTTTGGTTATGAGGTATAATGAAGTTTATGGTACACTCATAAACTTAATTTCAAATAATTGTATATCATTTGAAAAGATTGTCTAAAAATTGAACAGAGAATCAAAGATCAAGGTGTTCTTCAAAAAAAATTACAGCCTCAATGTACCATAGCATGGCGTGAATTTCGACAATTCTATACTTCTTCTATAATTTTATAGAAGAAGTTCTAACAAATTGTCGAAATTCACGTTCCAATGACGTGAATTTCGACAATTTGTTAGAACTTCTTCTATAATCTCTAATTCAAATATTTGGTTTCGATAACTGCCACCTTCAACCGTTTGTTAGAATATTAATTACAATCACTTTACTATTTTTACTAAGCACAAATTTACAAGTGCAAGTTACGCGCCCTAGCACTATCTAAATTCTACATGAAAATATAATTTTATTTAAATAGTATGACAGAGATCCTTCACAAAAAGAATGTTTTACCTGAGGCAAAACTTAAAAGAGCTCCAAAATAAGTGTGGATTGCTTATTAACGGTCAAACTACATGGCTACTTTTTTACCTGCAGTGTTTGGAATTGCACGAAAAAAAACTGCTGGATGATGGAATATACTAAAAACTACAAACGAAACCACTAGCGGCACAAGAACGTAAGATTAAATCAACGGGAAAATAAATTGGGCATAATTGTTAATTTTTTTAAAATAGATTATACAAAAACATCAACACCAGTACCAAAACCTCTCGAAAAACCACCAGCACAAACTCCATAACTATAATTGCGTATCCTAAAGGAGTAAAGAAGGGATGTTAAAAGGAATTTTTATCACTTGATTACATTCAGTTATAACAATTGAACAAAATGTTGACCCTCTATTGGAGTGCAAAATCCATGAGCGGAACCATTATTCATGCTATAGTTCAGGATCACAAGAGAAATGTACAGATAAATATTTAAAATTAAATCTGTAATCGTGATTTTTTGGGCTGGATAACGATCTCGCAAAGTAGAACGTTAAATTACCCATGAAAGGTCCCAAACAAATTGCATAGATTAAGACCATAAAAAATTACACCTTACCCAGAAGCTATTTTTGAAACCTAAAACTTTTAATTAATTCAGTAGTCATATATATAGCTGGGAAATTTAATGCAAATCGCCGTAATTAAAATGGCACTATCATCAACAGCTTTTAGACCTTTCTCAATAATTTTACACCTGCAAGTAATAAAATCCTATTATTAAATCGATGGACCAACATGTTATGTAATTCACACGAGACATGTACATAATGCCATAATAACGAAAATGAAAAAAATTATTTGACTAAAGATACTTAATATATGTAGAAAGCATTTGATTCACTCTATCACGATGGACTCTTTTGCAAACTCCACAAAGGCTCTGAGGAGATCTTTTTATCACCAAAGATGGATTTCATTTGTTATCGAAAGGAATTGATGGGAAGATTCCTTGATATTCAAGAAAAATCAAGAATATCATTGCCAAATTCCACAAGCTGTCCTTTTTACAAATTTAAACATTGTTAAAAATAAAGCTGCAATGTCATTCAATGGCAGAGCTACGAAAAATGCCTAAAGGTTGAAATTTGAATTTTCAGCTAAAATGTTAACATTTATATTTCAAAGTAAAGCGCTTATCAAACAAAGCTTTACATAATATTTAACGCTATTTCCGCAGTTTTAAATTCACAGTCAAAACAAATTTTAAAATTTGTTTTCGGAGTCCCTGCTATCGAGTGCTTCAGTCACAAAATAAATTCCTTACAAATTTTTATTAATGGTTAACAATTTATCCATTTTGACATGAAACGGAAGAAGCAAAATCCTTTACTGGTTGTCAGAAAAGTAAGGGCCATCGTCTGAAGATTATTTATTTGTATTTTCCGATTGGTTTTGGTTACTTTCTGAAATCACGTCTAAAGGTCACCTTTTACCAATATAACGACAACGAGTGTTACCGCTAAAGAGGCCGACTAGATGAGATATATGCTACCACATTCATTTATAAGTAACGTCAAGCAACCATATGGGCAGTTAATCCAAAAAAAATTGTTCATACAGATTTAGTGGACCGCATGGGACTATCAATAAGGATAAGGTACAAACAATGATAGAATCCAAATCTCCCTCCGGAATGCTATTGAAAACTGTCTAGGATGCAATGAACCCATAATTTATTACTCTGCAATATCAAATGATTACAAGATCGAACTTAACAAGAAACACAACCATCATATAGTGATATTCTCCAACCGACGATGCAAATGAAACAACGAAAGATAAGTTTCATGAGCAACTGTAATAGCAACCATAGCTCGGACAGAAACGAAGCTAAAATAGTATAAGGAGAATTCGATACGAAAATGGGAACAGCTATCATGGACCTCAATGATCAACAAAAAATTCTTCACATCACTACACAATGTTAGAACAATAAGGGCGAAGACATTCACAGTAATCTGGCGCATTTTCAAATCAACTCAAAGTAAGTGAAATTGGGCGAAATTTAAAACAAAACAGGTTGAAGATACTAAAATTTCCTGTCTCCTCAACAGCTTTGAGGATGTCTTTCTCATATTTTCTTCGATTATTTCTGAGCATTTTCTTTATTTGGTGTATTCATGCATTTTACTTCTGCCGTATGTTACTGATACATGTGTAAATTAAATTGTAGGCATTAATCAACTTTCTTGGTGCCTTCATTTCTATGGAGAATTAGTTGGAGAGTTTCATCCAAGATGTTTGATCACTGGGAAAATTACCACCATACCATCTATAAGGGATGCTACGGGATAAGAGCCAAATAACTGCTTAAGCCCTGTTAAAGAGCTGAAAAAATATTTCGAAGAACAGCAACATCCATCCACCAACGGAACGAAAAGTTATAGGTTTACAGAATATAGAAGCTATAAAGAACTATAAAGCTGTTAGAACAGAAAATATACTAGCCAAAATATTCAAAAGCAATACTGCTATATAATAGCATAATAGCATATAATGCATGCGCATTAAAATCATTAAAACAAGAAGTACGGAATTTTGGCATCAGAGTACAACAAAAATGGAAAAAGACTTAACATTTCCAATCCCTAAGAAAAGTGATCTAAAGGATTGCAAGAACCGTTGAAGTATATCTCTTATCAAAACCACAATAAAATAATCGCAATGATCATCCTTGGCAGAAATCAATGCAACATCAGGAAACGAACAAGCAGGTTTCAGATAGGGAAGAATTTGCACTGACCACATCAACTCAATCTGATTTGTCATTGAATAATCAAATGAATGGAATTTTCCACTTTACCCGCTTTTCGTTGATTCCAAACGCGCATTTGAGGCTAGTTCTGAAGAGGTAAATATCTAGATCTCTATAAATACTACTTTGCTAAAAACTACATTTTTTCATGTAAATAGCAAACAAACAAATTGAAAAACAAATCGAACAACCTTGATCAATTTTAAAGAATTTTAAAATTGAATAACCACCTCATCATTAGTCATGAACAAATCAAGTGCGGACTTAACAGCATGTGGTTTAACATAAACAAGACACATATTTCCGTAGCAGACGATTACACATATAAATCTAGAATATTGCGTAAAAAATATTACCTTCAATTTTATAACCTCGCACCCAACCCAATTATCGGATACCAATTTTTTGCGTTCATTGTGAGTCACTCATGTAAACAGCTTGTAGCAACTAACAATTTGGCACTATATTATACAGACAAAGAAATAGTTATTGTGATAAATGAATTTGTTAAAAAAAATTGACAAACTAAATTCTGTTCAGTTTTAAATATGTAGATCTCAAACATAAAATTTATAATATGGCAAAAAATCAATCTGTAAAATTATAATTAATAGCAGACGAGCTACTACCATACTGTTTTTGGATCGAGCTCGCAAAACAAACATAAGTACCGCAGTCATAACAAAATTCTTAGAATTATATGTATGTATATAACTTTATATATGTATGTATATAACTCGTTATATTGCTGAAATGTCAGATAACGAGATAGATCTCAATTAATTATAAAGACAAAATTTTTTATGTGTTTTTATTGACAGTTCATATGAATTTTCTATTATTTTTTCATAACCAAATTATCATTAATTTGTAACTGACACAATGTACCGATTACAATCTTAATATGTGATCGTGGATTATATATCGCTCTGTTAGCTAAAATTTATAACGCAGGGTGCTGCATACCTATTTAAATGATTAGCAAAAAATATCTCCTTCCATCCGATTGTATCTACCCGTTTATATATTTAAAAAAAAACTCAACTCTTTTTAAATGTCATAACACGGTATTCATCTAATTTGTTATGCATTAATTAAAAATGAATACTTCCTTCGCAATATTTAAAACGTCTCAAAGAAACCCAAACGTTTTTTTTTTGACCATTCGAATCGAAACGCAAACACCAAACTTAATTGATTACAGTTTATAAATCACCTTTCGAATACTTTTTAATGCAAGACAAAAACCAATTTTTTTCATTAATATACCTGGCGTACCGTATACACACACAGACACATATGCTGGACATAAAAAATCGCTTGCTTATCGTTTTCTATTATCTCGTTAAATAATAATTTCGTGACAGTTGATTTAAGATTTCAAACTTATGTATAAGTATATAAACGGTTCTATGGTTGTGGCTGGTTTGGGGCCTCGATATTTCTTTGATGATTTTTACCTGTCATATTTTCATGTTCATGATTTTGTTTCATTTACGTATATGATCTAGATTAAATCTTGGTATGTATATATGTATGTGTGTGTGTACCAGACGATTTAACAGAAATTAAATAATTGTGACATGTCGGCGGATAAATAAGATAAATTAAATTAAGATTTAAAGACAATAACAACAACAACGACACACAATGTATGTAATCTTGATTTTTTAATGATTTTCGGTTTTAAAATCATGTTTAACACCGTAAATATATGTTTTTGGTTTACCAACCAACGGTGACATTTTTATGTATGGACGAATAATTGATTGTTTTACGATGTGACATGACGATATATATACGAGTTTGATTTGGTACAGACGCTATGCCGCAATCGTAATTACATAAAGTAACCATCGATGTGTGGGAAAAAGTTTAGTTTACTATTCACCCGATGTTGGTACGATCGGAGCTAAATGGAATAAAAAGATCACTCCAATAACTCGAGTGGTATAATTTTTGTTAGATAGTGTAAATATTAGCCTTTGCTAAATCTTAAAAACTATTAGAATCTAGATTTAAATTACAACCTAACTAGAGTCTTATAGTTATTTTTCTTATTAATGACCAATAAGATTACCACTGGTGAAGTCTTATTGGTCATGTATGAAATTAAACACTTGTGTTGACGTTTATGTTTTATTCTACTTTATTTTATTAAAACTGCATGTTTTATATACAATTAACAATGCTGTTCTCAGCAATTGTATACATAGTATACAATGCACCATATATTATATTACCATATTGGTGGTAATGGTGCATTTTTTCTGTTTAGCAGACTAAAAATACTCCCGGGCAGCTTAGGCAGCGCTTCCTTCTAAGGTTGGCAGTAGGGGCCTGTGAATAGCAGATGATTTTCTTCTATAAATTCGTCATGTATCCCAGGTTACTGCGATTCGTATGCCGCTCCAAAATACTATGTGAATCATGGTATAGTGGTGAACGTGGTGAATGATCTGATTCGGCGCAAGAACGTCATTCTGCTCAAGAGTTGTGATTTGTTTTTATACTTCCCTTGCTGTTGGCGCCGTCATCAACTGGATTTGTATACTCCTGAGTATAGGAGTTTACAAATTAGAAAAACAAATTCAAAAAAGATAAACCCGGGTTTATTATTTGCCACGTCATTCAGTTCTAAAAACGATAGCACAACTACGATAGATGAGCAATAAATGAGTAAAGAGAACTGTACTTAATTTCCTTTCGGGAGGTGCATTAAATTAAAACTCAGAAAATGGGGAAGAGACAAAAAGGTGATACTAAAAGATTTTCAAGAAATTTGAAAGAAACTCGACCACATACAAAAGGATTTCATGATATAGTAAAAATATTTGTGGCTCTTTTGGAACTTCTCCTTGACCCGCAATATGAAAATCTAAACTGATAATATTATATCAGAAGTATCTTTACGTTTCAATGTGCTAGGATGCTTCTGCTATAACCAGTTGTCATATGGCCGAATACTTTTTTACCCTATTAGTTGGTAACTTGGTCTAGACAGTAGGCCAAAATACTTCGGTTGGTAATTAATAACAGATAATTACACTACAAGCTTGAGTCCCCACAATTTATAGTATTGTATTTTTCCAAATTTACCTTTGCATGAACTATATCAGGGTCGCTTAAATTGAATTTTCATAAACTGTAAAATGTTGAACTGGGGTTTAACATTAATAACAATGTAAACGTATCATGTTGGAGTAATTCCTCAAAAATTTTAAGTTAAATAATGAAAATTTCAACAAACTCTAAAACTTTTGAAGCTAATAGTATAACATATTTTCTTCAGTTTTACATATATCCAATATTAGATTGCTGTTAGGCCTGTACATTTTGTACACCACAAAAATTAACCAGGGTTAACTGTGGTTTACACTTACCCCACGACACAAATTAACGTTCAAGAGATGATTGCATTCAATAAATGCTTTCATATTTAAGACCGCTTTCATATTTAAGACTGTCACAACCATTCATAAATAGTCATAGACGTATAAGAGATATAGACCGGTTTCAAATATTTTTTCCATAGTAAATCTTCTATTTCACGTGTGATCGGTTGGAGAGGGACGGATATCTAAAAAATTGTATGTCTTATTCAACAATTTGAAAAAAAAAAAAAAAAAAAATTTTTTTTTTCGCCAATTCAAAACAAACTTGGCTTGGATTTGTTCTTTTTTTTAAAAAAAACAGTGATAAAATTAATTAAAACTTATTAAAATTAATAAATTTGTGTTAAAAAATCAAAAACTCTATATCGTGTATCAAAATTAAAAAAAAACTTGAAAAAATGAAGTGTTTGGTGAAAAATTGTCGGAATTCTAAACTCAATAAAGTAGAAGGAATTTCGTTTCATAAGTCAGTTAATTACTAAATTAGATTAAATATAATGTATGTTGTGATTATAATCTAGTGATTAGTGAAAGACAAAATTAAGTTTTAATTCAAAAATATTAAAAATTTTAAAAAATAATAATGTAATTTTTGTGGTCCCTAAAATCGTAATATACTGTACACTTTCATTTTTTGTTTACAGTACCTTCTTTTGAATGTAGTGTACTATTCCAGGACCGAATTGTATAATTAGTTCGGAAAAACGCCGTTAAATTACCCACTAATTTTATGATTTTCAAAATATAATACATACGGAGTTTTGTCATATAAAATCATATAAAATGCATGATGTGTTTATGTCCTGAATGGACAGGGTCATGAAGCTCATTAGCACTTCGTTTATATATTGAGCTTTTGTCTAAGGAAATGACTACTGTTCATTTTTTTGTAAATTTGTAGCTATAATGTAAATAATATTTCTTTCTTTTTAGGTTACCAAAATGTAATAAAACGAAAGAACTGTGGTTAAACATGTTAAGTCTTGACCAACCAGGACCTTTAAGTAGCTATAGTATAGTTTGCTCGGAACTAGAGTTATAGTTTGCTCGGAACTAGAAAGCTTAAAATTCTTTAAAAAGATATGTTATAATGTTCATCATAATCTTCTTGATGAAAATATTTTTACCGACAATTTAGAATTTCAATATAGCCATTCTCAAGAACATTTACATTTATTATCTCAGTCCATTATAGAAAAATATTACGATATTCGGTTAAATTTCTTTTGCAACGAAAAATCTGCAAAGCTATCAAAAAGGAACAAATTTGTCTCATTACTCCATTTTCATGGCATGTAGGCTAAAATTTCAAATTCCCCTATTTTTCTAGTTTCAATCTAAGTGGATAAGACCTACTGGGGATACCACACTAAAAAAATGCGCTAAGTACTCTTCCTCTTGGGAAGTGTGGAAATGAGTACACTCAAGTAAACTATAGTCCTAAAAAGAAACCTTAAAACGTTTTTTAATATTAAAATACATATATCTACTAAAATATCTAATTGCCATACCATCACAAAAAAAAATTATTAAATTTATTTTTTATTTAGCAACCAACTTCATTATAATCAAATAGTAAATTTCTAATTGCGGCCCTGGTATTATTATAGTCTTTCTGTTTTACCCTTGAAAATTTCCTCACTTGACGTTTGCTTGATTCTTGTCTAAATCTATTATACGTCTATGTAAATAGTGGAGTAACAACGTAGAAAAATTAGGATAAAGTTCAGAATAGATTGATGAAAAGTATGCGGGCCAAATTTACTGTGGAAGCTAACCAAATCCAAAGGGAAACTAAGTAAAAAGAAGAAATTAAAAAAGTCACAGATTTTAAATAATAACGATCACTTTGGCAAATTTTGGGGTAAAACGTAACCAACTACACGAAATAACAACCCGCAATGGAGGATTCACTAATTGTTAAAAGGTTCAGAATACCAGTAGCTTAAGTAGCTTAATTGGAAAACTAACATATTGTTTTCCAAAATTAAATGAAATTTGCCTATCACAACAACCATGAAGGAACATAATGCTCTCTCTATTTAACATGACTTCTTTTTCTCAAAAAACAACAACATTTACAAACAATGCAGTACCATATATGCAACAATCATAAAGGAATGTTCAAACTGCTACTACTGGCGATACTTTCAAATTTCCTACGTCTTATGGCTCACACAAGACAAAATCAAGGTATCTCCAATTGTCGATTAGACAGGAAAGTATATATTAGGCAACTGCTGTTTATAAATCAGCGGACCAGTACAGTAACTATCTGTAACAAGCTCTTAAAGTAAAATGCCTTGTTGAGTAAATTATTTGTTCATACAAAGCTATAGTGACAAAAAAGAATCTCTTTGCAAGTGCAAGGCTGCAAAATATATGCAAGTACGTACCAATAGCTTCTTTCCAAATTTGACAGTTTTTTTTACATTGTATCTTTTGTAAAATCAATTAATAAAACTATCGAAATACGGTTACATTTAGATTGTAATTAATCGAATAAAATTTTGTAGCAATTTTATGTTTTGACAAAGTCAAAAAATAGAAAAAAACCAACAACAAACAAAGGATTAGTAAGTGAAATATGAGGCGGCAAAAATATCACCAATGCCTGTACACAAATAGATTTTTTATTTTTTTATTCCAAAAACTGAAACCAAACAAATCGAATCAATATAAGCATTTCTAGATTAGCCCATATCAATATGTCACCCTCAATATAGTTACATACACAAGTACATATAGTGTACAATAAAAAGTAATTAAATATCCAACAATAACAAATTTCCCAATAGACACGTGTCCATCATCAAAAATTATGGATGAAAATCTGTTGCAATAAATAACCTCAATTATTTAATCCGGTAATTCAATCTTCCCAAATCGAATCCTTGTATATGTACTTTACATAATCCTCGGACCTTGATTAGCTACGTTCAGAAAAAATGTAATTTGTTGTACTGTACTGTATTTTACATAAGACATTATGTAAGACATAATATATAAATAAATCCGATTTACTGGTCCTATTATGTATATATATGTACCTCCGTGTATGTACACAATCAAAATTATTTGATTTAAATTGAAACCATATCGAATATCATTGTTGTGCAAAATCTGTCACTTAAAGCCACGTGAACATAACTTCCTTCCCTACACGTATTCACCAAAAATACTTCGTAATGACAACAATAAAAATTCAATTCATGTTTTAATGTATTTTGTAGTTTTTCTTACTCGACAGTTGATACATATACATATAGGGATCCAAGAGGATGTTATACATTTTATAGAGTTGTGTGATGATTTTGTATAAAAAAAATTTCGTAATTATTCGTCTATTGTTCGTCGCCCATAATAAAAGTGTAAGCATACCCATCCTTAAGTGTTTACTCCGACAAATGAATTAATCATTTGTGTGTGGTTAAATTTCATGGCTCTAATCAAAAACGCAATCAATATATATATATATATATATATATATATATATATATATATATATATATATATATATATATATATATATATATATATATATATATATATATATATATATATATACATGTATATTATATATATATATATATATATATATATATATATATATATATATATATATATATATATATATATATATATATATATATATATATATACGATTTGACATAAAATTAAAATTATTGAAATATTTAAAATTCCATCGATTCAAAACTGCATATGTAATTTAGCGCTTTAAAATGTCTGTTCACTGTTCAAACTCAATAAATTGGTAAAAAAAAAATAAAAAATGGCGATTAAATTCTCTGCGCCCAGCCTAAACTTAAACTACAACAAACACAAAAAAAATAAATGTTTTACCTATGTATTTTCTATATAATATCAGCGATACTAAATAACTTTAATAAATCGTGCCAGACAATTAAAAATCGCAAGCAAAAAATAAAAAATTTAATCGAATAAATAAACCAAACCAAACAAATGTAACAAATAAATAACCGAACAAACAAGCCACATGCACACACACACACACGCAGAACAGAAACGACGCAAACGAAGACGACAAAATCAAGACAAAATCTAAACAGACAGAAACAGACATAAAAATATGCCGAAATAAAATAAATAACAAAAAATTAAAAAAAAAAAAAAAAAAAAAACAAACAAAAGAAAACAAATTATTGTTTCTTTTGTTTTTGACATCAAATTGACAGAAATTTAAAAGTTTTTTTATTTATTTTTTTTTTACTGAGATTTTTGCAATATTTTTTTTCTCTATATATCTATCTGTACATGATTGGGCTTCAAGGATGATTTTGTAAATCATATTGAATATGTATGCAGGGAATGTAGTACTTTATGTTTAGTGTGCGAAAAACCCGCCATAAACGTTTATTGCACACTGCGAAGGATTGCCAAAGTCAAAATAATATTAAATTTGTAAATGTCTCATTAAGGCTATAAATTGTGTTCGAACTATGTAAAACACGTAAAGTGATTATGAAAAATATTACAGTTCCTATATTACGTGTTACTATAAAAATAAGATAACAGCAATCGTTTTATGGTATCTGTATCGGTATACTAAAAATTGCGGTAAAAAGTCCGCAACTATGGTATACAATTCAGCCATCAAGGCAAACGGCAATATTTAATTTTTATATTAATTATTTTAGTGTCATACATTTGACTGTTGTTTTGACCTGTGTTTAAGACCAGTTGTTTTGTTTTAAGTCAACGCAGCGTTAAGTCTGTTAGTGGATGAAGTAAGGTATAAAACCACCATGGAGAAAAATCGGTACTAAAAATTTACTGGTCACAGTGGCAATTAAGCTTTACGAAATGACTGACAATACAAATACTTAAACAGACGTGGTAAAAGAAAGAATCCTCCAAAAACTTTATTATTATGGTCAAACTGCGTAGCATATTTGATTAAAAAGGCATTTTACTTCAAGATTCAGAAAACCACTTGAACCTTACCCTCCAAGGTTTAAAATCATCCGTAGTTCAGAAACAATGTCAAATGGTAAAAATATAAAAGAAAAAACTGTATGCGGATACGCATTCAAACGGAAGAGTGAAAATTTTGCCACAGTTCGCAAAACTAAGGCACTTTTGGTCGACGTGAAGCACTTTCTCGGCCGGCAATAGTGAAACTGGTGGAAAAATTTGAGTTGTTTGGACAAGTTGATGATGTGAAGAATCGCTCAAGAACAACGGAGAATATTGCTGCTGTAGCCGGTAGTGTTGAAGAAAACCCAGGTTTGGCGATTCCTCGTCGATTTTTGGAATTAGAAATTCCACGAACCACATTACACCGTATGTTGCATAAAGACTTAGGTCTTAAGACTTTTAAAGTTCAGTTAACACAAGAACTCAAGCCGGTCGATCACCATAAATGTCGTATCTTCGCTGATTGGATCTTTCAAATGCATCAAAATGATTCGGATTTCCATCGAAAAATCATCTTCAGTGATGAGGCCCGAGATTTTTATCTCGAAAGCTACGTTAATAAGCAGGATTGTCCCATTTGGGGCTCAGAAAATCCGAAAATGATCGTTGGAAAGCCTCTCCATCTTCAACGTGTCACTGTTTGGTGCAGTTTTTGGGCTGGCTGTGTGATAGAACCTTACTTTTTCGAAAATCAGGCTGGTAACGATGAATTGATTGCGCTACCGAGCTATGATTAATGATTTTTTATGGCCGGAATTGCAAGATATTGATGTGGATGACGTTTATTTTCAGCAAGAAGGCGCTACGTGCCAGACAAGCAACGAAACAATCGCAATTTGCGAATTGGTCATTGAAAATTTCATGAAAAGGATATGGTGCTGCAAGCGTAGCCGTGTCAATTTGGCTGATATTGGTTTCAAATGTTATTGGCATACCTTCCTCTTTACAATAAAATAAACATTCATTGCTTTCTCTTAAAAAATACTCGTTTTTTTAATATCAAAATGAAACCTCTTATTGGAAAACCATCCAAGTTAGTACAGACTGACTGGAACAATGCAATGTGCAGATGGATTTAAAACCGAACCTGTATTCGTGCTTCCTCGATTTGGCTGGTGACGGCGTAAGGTAGGACGTTAAAAATTAACCACGAAAGAGTTGGGAGAGCTTCGGCCCCAGAAAAGATTGTAGGATTAAAAAAAAAAACAAGATTTTTGGAACAAAACACGAACAGTAGCGGCAACGATTTAACATTTGCGTAAGCAATGAAGTAAAAACATTTCAAGTTTAACCACCCCAATGGTCGGAAGGACAAGTGGGTAATGTCACATATAATATCTATACTTGAGAATAATTTCAATAAAATACCACCATAGTATCATTGACTGGACGGAGAAGGTAGGTTGGAGCTCTGGGCTGACAATCAGCATCTTTATTAAAATCATCAGCATAATGGAAACGGATACAATTTAGAATAAACATATCCCCTACTTATGTTAACGGACACGCGGCCACAGAGAAAACCGCGTTTAATATGGTATTGTATCAGCTAGTAAAGAATTTCATTTGAATCTCGTAATGCGCTCCAAGAAACTCGATGGTCATCAATATATTAGGTTGAATTTCTTCTAAAGCCACATAGGTAAAAAGGCATTGGACTTCAAAATAGTATATAGCCATATGTGTCAGCTAAGTTTACCAAGTTTACAAGCCAACATGCAGATAATTTGTAATTACTCGCCTATCAAAAAGGACGAAGTATGTAGAAACCTATCGATAAGTCATAGAATTTATTCAAATCACTCTGTAATTTCAACACTCTGATATATATGTAAATGCCCGCAAAATGAAACCAAAATAGGGCCTACCCACGGATGAAAACCATTCTCAGCGGGAAAAATAAACGGTTTCCCGTGAAAAAAAGTATTCATTTCTGTACCAAAGCTTCGAATAATTTTGGAGTTGCAAAAAGAATAGCTATTCCACGATAATTACTGATACCGCATATTTTACCGGATTTAAAAATCGGACGAAGGAAAGAACGGGGATCAGAAAAAATTGCAGAACGGATACTTTCATTAAAGATGAGGGTTAAAGAACGGGCTAAACTCTTAATATAGTGTTTTATTTAGGAGGAAAACCATCAAGACCAGACCCTTTATTAATATCAAGTTAAGATAAACCATCATAAACTTCTGCTTCTGTAAAGTTGAAAAATATTTAAATTATTTTTAAATTGAGAAACTATTCATAAACAGAAAAAAAAATTAGTAAAGTTTTTTACTATAGTGTTTGAAGAGCTCTGGAATGTCATATAGGTGGAGAGAACTCGGAAACTTTGCTTTAACCGTATATGAAATCCCATAATTTTGAATGATGCTTAGTTAGCACGCCTAAAATCTAAAAGAAAAGGATTATTAGATAAAAACTGGGTAAATTATTTTTAGTGAAAGATAGTAATCGTAAGTAACTATGGTAAATGATCGAGAATCCGGTTAGATCATGACACGATGAAATCTTGGATTACAATATATTGTTTGAAAAAAATAAATCCAAAAATTTTCCTTGAGTATTGCAAAATTCTGTTTATCTGCGCTGTAGTAGAGATAATATAGTAAAGCAATCCAATACTACTAATACCTTTGGATCGGTAGAAGAAAATACCATTAACTTCCATATTAAATACCATCCGGAAAGTTGAAGCCTCTGATTCCCATAAGTTATTCTTCAACGGGAATCAATGGAAAAACATTAAAATTATTAAAATTAAAAATTTCAAGATGGTAATCCAAAATTGTTCCATTGAAAATGTAAACAGCAACCATTAGAATAGATATGCTAATAGATAATCCGTACTCCAATAACATCAAAAACAGGATGGCATGAAATGATTTAATTCTTACTTCAAGGTCTTAATAGCAATCAACATATCTCTTCCCTTAATCTTTTATATCTTTTCTATATGGACCACTTAGTCGACCAGAAAAATTCTTCAGAGTTGACTTTTTTAATAATCTATGTCTCACAGATAATAATCACATAACAATCAATGTCCAGAACACTATGCAAAAATAATTTAGCTTTACCACAAATACTGGAGACGTTGTGTTAGTAAATGGAAGTAATACCATTTGATACGGAACTTTTGAGCAGGACTTCCCAACTTTGTACGAAAATGATAAATTTAATTTTCGGGTGAGTTTATTTTTACTAATGGAAGGGTTAATACTAACATCAATCGGCCATGTTTCTACATTTAGAACCGTTCCACAAAGTTGGTAATTTATTCTCAATTTAAAGCTAAGGTATTCAAGATGAGCTTTTATTTTAGGGATGCGTATACTAACCTTGCACAAACTGGTACCCAAGTTTTTATTCGCAAGAGCCAAAATGTTGTCTTCAGTATAGTTGAAAGATTTAATCTAGATAAATAATTCGATAATTTTGAAGCAACAGTTTTATTTTCAAATTTCGGCAAGGAACTTTTACCGGAAATAGTTCTGGTAAGTTGATGATCAAGCCTAACTGTTTTTAATTAATAAACTTAAAGATTCATTAAAAGCACAATTATCATTATCTAGATGCCGTAAACGTCCCTTATCTCATCTTTAAATATACCGTATGAACCTCTTGTTCCAAATTGCCTATGAACGATGTCGGTGGTCAGCAAAATAAACGTTTGTTTCATCTGTATATGTATTTTGGACTTTGGTCAACGGTGAGTATCGAACTCACGAGATCTCAGCTTATTCATCACTGTACGATCGATGACCTACCTACATATCGTCGCACCAATGCCATACCTCAACTCTTGTTAATTCAGTAAGGACTAACGGCTATTTAATTTCAATATACCAGCTCCACGATCAGACCACCTATTAACAAGGAATTAAAGATCAATAAATCAGTTTCTTCCATTCATTATATTATTATGTGGACTTGTGATCATTACTACTCACATTTTTATTTTTATATTATTAATACAATCATTATTAAATATTATATGCTCATTATTATTGTTATTATTATTTATATGTGTTTGACGAAAGGTATAAGAAATAAAAATTTTATATACTTATGTTTAAACCTTAAGCCGAAAAAAAAGAGTTAAAAAAAATATTTAAATACTCAATAAAAAATAAAACGATCTTCTATCCAAACAACATACATGTATATACGAGTATATAATATAAGAAAACTGAAGATGATACACAGAATGCACGGTGGAAATAAATTCACTTCTATGTTTTCCCACACTGTTTTTTTTTTGTTTTGTTTTATTTATTTGTGTGTTTTGGAGCCGGGTGGCGCCAATATCTCTTCATTCTTTTTATTTAATATTTTCTTCGTTCGGTTTTTTTTCATCGCAGGTTTCTTTCCCTGTTTTCTTTATGGTCTCAAATAATAATAAAAAAAACTTAATAAAAGTTTTTAAAATACATAGATCAAATGGTCTTCGCGCACGGTGTTGAAAAGAAGGTATAACTAAAATGATGAACACACACACACACAGTGAAACATTTGTATGGAATTAATAATTTTATTTATTTTTTTATTTCTTTAATTTTATTAATTAATCTTAATTGATAAAGATAAGATATGACGCCACCTAATTATCGTCGGTAATAATAGTTGGTTTCGAAAAAAAGTATTAAATTACATAAAGAAAAGTTTTGAGATTTAATCATATACACAATATTCTTGACGGCTGAATCGTCGACTGTACAAATTGCATCATGTACTCAAAATATGATTAATCCTCAATAAAATTTTACAATCAATCAAGTTGTTAATCGAAAATAATTATCACTCGACCAATCAACACGAAGCACAGATTATACAATATTGCCAATAAAATCCAATGGTATTTTCCACTATACCATAAATGCCTGCAACAATAAGAGACGAACAATAATTATTTGGACTATACGAGGGTTGCTATTAAAGTTGTTAGATTACCACGTTAGTTCACAATTTAAGTGTTTTCTAATGATGATGTCATTAAATTCGTAAGCAACCAAGAAGCAAACAAGAAGTTGCTGCAAAAAAAATTGTTAAAATGATTTTGACAACGCAGAAAAGTTAGTAGATATTTAGAACTCCATAATACAATAAAATGGAGGTGATAAAAAAGCACACCTTAGGCATTAAAATATATATAGTATACATTGACTGGTCTTGTGGAGTTTCTATTTATGTAAACATTTTAGAACATTACTCCAAGCTTTGCAATATTAAATATCAAATTGGCGGGCATCGGTCTGAGAGTGGATTCAATCACAAACTTTGACCAAAACAAATGGAAAGGGTTTAAGAGTAGTTGTAAAAAAAACCTTACAAAACCTTCGTTTCATAGGTATGCACTTGATACCATATTGAATTTAACTTAATGCTGCAGAAAATCATTTATGATAAAGATAACATAAAATGTCAAGTATGGCTTAATAAAATCAAAATGAGGCTTAAAAACCTTCCAGTGGTCATGACTGGTCTTTTCAATGCAAATCCCAAAATACAGCATATGAATAACGAAAATATGCCACAATATTGAACCAAAATGGACGTTACAGTTTGTGAATAACAGTTTATTTAGGAAAGTAGATGTTTGGGCTATAAAACAATAATATAGACGATGAGTAATCTCTGCGCGATATCCGTCCATTTAAAACTTGAAAGCTTAGTAGCTAAATAAACTTGAGGCCTAAAAAAGCACCTTGATATTTCCAAAACACTGTCGTATCTAAAAAATAGAGGTAAACCTTATAAGCATTTGTTGGAACGCATTAACAGTAAGAATTGTCATAATAATGAAACTAATACAATGATAAGTTTTGCGAGTTCCAGACTAAGGGCAAATACTGCAACTGTGATCTTACTAAAAACAACAAAGCTGAGAGCAATTGCTGGTAAGTTTGAAATTGACCTTTAATTTTTGAAGTTGGTAAGTGCAGAGTCCAATATAACGAAAGAATTAGTCGCAAACAAAATTATTAAGGATAATACGGCTACATTAAATATCGGAACTGAACTGGTTTTAGAGTTTCTAGAGCTTTGTTTATGCAAGCATTCCTTTTGTTAAATTTTCTTTAATTTCTAACACTCCTACAGCTGACCTTTTTTCTTCCTCAACACTGAATATTACGAAAATAATAAGACCACATAAAAACACGACGTAATTTCGTTTTTTAATTTTCTCAAATGAAATATGGAACGTCACTATTTACATCACTTAAAAACATAAAAATTAAAAATAAATTTACCAAAAAGATATTCTATAATTTATGAGACTGCCTCTTTAAATTTAAATTTGGGAGCAATTCTGTCGATAACAAAAGATATCTGAACGTCCAAAAAAAATTTTCTCATTGAGAAAAGTAAAGAATATACTGAAATACTTTGGATACCAATGGCAGACCCGACACAATTCGAACTAAAAAAAATCGCTTGAAAGATCGCTTGATAAAAGAATACTACTGGAAAACATCATTGGAAAGTACTCTGATGTCAGTTAAAAAATTGGTAAAGAAAAATACAGCAGTAAAGAAATGGCCAAGAACAAAAATGTTGCACTAGCTACTGAGTTTTAAAAGGAAGCATTTATGGAGATAATAGGATTAATATGTGTATCCTCACCGTTGGCATTCTTTCATACCAAAGTGAATTTTATTTTGGACATCAGTGTAATGGCGCAAAAAAAGTAACTGAGCATTATTCCTAAAAATATCAAAACCGGAATTCGAATAGTTAACCTAAAAGACCAAAGTTATTGGCTTCAGTTAAACACGTCAACTATTGATGATCGAGCATTTAAACGGGCCGGCACTTTGAATTCAAGATGTTTAAACATATAAGGTATTTCCAGACGAGCTAATATGATGAAATATGTTGAATATTTGGAAGAAAAAAATATCACGATATCCGTTAATACATGATTTTATGTGGAAACAATAAAACAGTTTGAACATAATAATGACTACACATTTGAATGGGTGCGATAACACTGATGGCAAATGTTAAAAATACAGAAAAATTTTATTAGTTAGGATAAAGACACCTATGGAGGAATTGTATCTAGAATATGAACAATTTTAAGTAACGAGACAACAAGGTTAGTTAGTGCAAGAAAAGGTTGTTCACCAAATACAACCAGCAGGAAGGGTTCAAAATTTATAGAGAGAACAGTGCTTTCCTGAAACAGTGATTTGTAATTTTTTAGTGGTAAATGGGCTAAGGTGCGGTGTTATGATTTTACTAAACTGTGCCTAGAAGCAATATCACTTCGTAAATCAAGATCAAAGATTGAATTACAAATTTTACAAAAAAGGCCCTAATAAAGACATTGTTGACGCAATTTGAGTGCGATTCCATAAATATGATGTCATGATTAAGGGTATCGGGAGCTCTAGTAATGTTATTGAACAGAACGAAAACCGTTCTATTTTTATTAAAATGGTTGTAAACAGACGCTAAAAAGGATAAAGAAAGCCCAATAGTATTTTATCAAGAAAATATGTGCTATCTAGAACTCTCGAAAATTTAACTTTGCCTTAATAAATAAAGCTACTATAGCCATTCAAGTTAAAATTTCAGAACTCAAAATCCAAAATAAAAATATTTGTCGAAATTTTTGAGACCATTTATTTCCCTCAATTTATTGTTAATCGAAGTAACCAAGGAATAACCTTTAAATCGTGGTTATGAATGATAGTAATTACCCCTCAAAAAAGTCAACATTTTATTGTATTTGATTCTACAAACTTAAATAGCAACCCTCGTATACTCGTGTGCAAGCTTAGTTAACAGCCATAAATACCAGACATTTTATTATTTATTTGTCTTAAGGTGAAAATAATTATAAAAATTTATAAACTCGATATAAAAAATTTACAGTCGTTCTTATACACCAAGAACATGCCAATGTTTTATGGTAGATATATCATAAAATAATTTATGGTGATTGAATATTTCAACGATAACCTTCGAAATTTGATATTGATGATTCCCGATTAAAATTTATGAGATTTCATATAAAATTGAAAAAAATTTGTTAACCTATTGAAAATCATAAGTCGTTTATATTATTAGAAACCAATTTTACTTAGTTCGATACCATTAATTATCGGATTAGTCGATATTAGTGTTATAGCTCAATCCAAACCGTAATGTGTCGTTACCGATTGATATAAAGTAATGAAAACCCCTATTTATAATCCCGCTTCGATTACCACCCAATATGTCCCGATTTAAAATTTACAGTTTAAACGACTTTGTCACTTGCTCGGAGAAACCCAATCATCGTTTAAAAGAAACGCACAAATGATGAAAATTAACCGGTAAGATTCAGGATAAATTTTTAACAAATCAAGAGTGAAAGAAAGAAAAAAGATTGTAACTATGTTTACACCATTTGTACTTTTTTGGTAACTACTTTTAAATTAGTAGTGTAAACATAGTAAAAGTCCCGAAAAAAACTAAATACTAGTGAAAAATGGAAGTAGAATTTTCTACTTTCTGACAACGCTAACCACCATCTGTCCAGAAAGTAAAATCTTAGTCCCATTAATGCAATCGGCGTAACTTAATTCGCAAATTTCTTATTCGAGACAAAATTACTGATAGGCAAAGAGTAAAAATTAGAGTAACTCTACTCTAAGAAGGTTAATCAGAGAAAAACAAATGGTTTACATATCGAAATAAGATTATTCCAACTTTGCAAAGAGTGGATTCAAAGAATTAGAATTACTAAAAAAGAATACAAAACTAAAACCTCAATGCAAAAAAATGCCAAAGATTCAACCAAACGCAGATTTATTGCGAAATAAAGCCTAAATGAGTTGAGTGAAAAGAAATTGTCAAAGTCTGATAAACGGAGAAGAGTAAAATGAAGCTGGATGATAAAAGAAATTTATTATAATTGCAAATGCTTAATTGGAACAGTAAGGAAATTATCATCTGACCCTTCTTTGCTATCATGACTTGAGCACAAAAAACTAATTGGTGAATAAATTTCCACTATACTTAAAACACTGTAGTACAATTAAAATATCTGTTTGATGCACATGACATCTTTAAAATAAAATCAATTAAATCGTTGGAATACTGATGTTACTGAAATTGGCATGAAATAATACAATATTTAAACAAAGATATCATTACTTAACGGTTCAAATTACTTATATACTCTAATCAACCACTTATCACTCGATTTGGCATAAATTTTCGAGCCCACCATAAAATCTCAATTTTGATGATACAGATAACAATAAAATGGTCTACTGACTTGTTGAATTTTATCGAAATTGCCTCGATAGAAAAGCAAAAAAAAAAAAAAAAAAAAAAATAGAAAAACAAATCAATTTAGACAAATTGAAAACAAATCGATTTGAAATTGGAATCATTTTTTTATTTAAGCAAAACTTTTCATTTAGATCGACAAATATTGTCGGTAAATCCGCCAAATGTTAACACATGTAAGAAAATATAAATTAATTTTCACGGTAATTCTAAAATTTTATACCTGCGCTCGTGTAAATTGTTCATTAAACGACTGTATCAATAATTTTTGGGTAGTCCTCTTCCATGTTCGTTCGAAAAACTACCCATTTCGAGTTTTCTAATATTCGTAATCATGTTAGAGCATAAAATTTAGCATGAAATTTTAAAATAAAAAAAAAAGTTTCTGGTCATTCAATTTCGTTTAAAATTTAGAAACAGGTAGGGGAAGTTGTCGATGAGGGATGTTTTCGTAATATATATACAAGATCTTGTTTAACATTTATGATATAGGTAACTGAAAGGTGATTTTCTTATAAACAGCTACTCAACTATAAATTACGTTTAAAGCAGTTAAAAATGTTATCAAAATCTGTCGCGACTTATTTACTATACACAAGTTATAATTTTGCCCTTATCATCTTTATTTTGCCATCCAACTTATTTTATTTTATGGTTCATGGCAGAAAACAAACAATAACATCGAATCGTGAATCAAAGAAAAACTTTATTTTATCAATATTATTGTTGTGTTCGTGTATTTGAACCAAGACAGAATTCTATGAACTTATAATATACATATATAGACATTAAATTGGGGTTGCGCTTCGATTTAGTGTTGTTCTTCGGGTTTAGCGTAACGTAAGTAAACAATATACATTTTCAGAGTACGATGGTGTAGGGTGCTTTTGTCAAACAGTGATTGCGAAGCTTCTTATAAAATCATTCTTTCAAAACTGATCACACTAGTCACTTAAAAAGCCTGTGCAATTTAATAGTATTGGTTGAAAATAATTGTAACCTACAAAACAAATATCACTGTCTTCACATTGCAAAAATAACTGGTTAATGAATTGAATACAACAAACAATAGCAATAACAGGAATACTGCCAAAATAAAGATTTTGAATCAAGCCTTCACTTGTAATTCAAGTCTCTTTGAAATGTTTCACGTGTACCTAATTCCTGGAATGGCAGCTTAGAGCACTATTTCAACGCCGAAAATTTCTTAAATACTTTCAAACGATACTGAGTGATGTAAATGAGTTAAGGTGGAGTCTAGCCTTAATATTACAGAAATTACATACTCAACAATTGTGTAAGTATCAATGCAATGGAACTCGATCTAATTGAGTTATTTGAGAATAACAACAATATTATATTGAACGTAGGAATTGATAGCTCATTATCATTAAACAAAATTTATTTTTGACAATTGGCTCTGCGGTAATAAACTTCCAACAAGGTAAAATAAACTATTAGCAGTATATTGAATATTTACTTGCACTTGTGTACTTGGTTTAAATGAATTCAACCCTTATGGATGTGAATGTAAAAGTAGTGATTAAAATTAGCCTTCAAAGGACATTAAATCCATTGGCTGATCAATATTAAAAAAAGTATCAATTCGAAATTGGGAGACAAAAAAGAACAAAACCAAAAGGAAATGACTTAAGGAAGAAAGGGTTGATCTTGAATTTAAAATTCAACCATTAATCGTAAACCATGAGGATGAATTCTTCTAGGGATTTGTACAATATAAGAAACATGAAAAATATAAGTATTGTGTATAGGTTAGGTAATAATTGGTCTGACAAATCCGTAAAATAGTGGTCGATAACTTTTACTGTATAATCATATTACTTCGGGTACTGATAATTTCCGAGGTTTACAAACAGGCAACAGATTATTTTTAATCAATTAAAATCCTAAAATGTAAACAATAAAGAATGCAACTAACGGTCACAAGCTATGCTTAAACTTGGTTAAGAATTTTTGTAAAGAATACGAAGCGCACATCATAATTGCAAAAAGATGGACTGCAAGAAATATCGACTGGTGCACGATATCATATCGTAATGTGTACCTTAACACTATTTACACATAAAATTATTACTTAGGTACGAATTTGAAAAATAAATCAAAGAAATTGTACCTCACCACACTTAGAACATGCGCTTCAAAATATCTAGCATGTTAAAAACAGACTTCTTTTTAACTTGCTATAGAGAAGATGATCAGTGGTCAAGAATCCAGAATAAGCGTTACAATACAATGTGTTTTGTTTGTTTGTTTGTTTTTTGAACCCTGCAATATTTTCTGGGGCCGAAGCTCTCCCAACTTTTTCTCGGTTAATTTTTTAACGTCCTTACGCTGTCACCAGCCAAATCGACTACGCAAGAATACAGGTTCGATTTTAAATCCATCTGCATATTGCATTGCTCTAATATTCTACGACATCACCGATCGTAATCAGGTGATAAAAAATCCCTTTTTCAACCCTACCCCGTTGGGATTCGAACCCGGTACCTGCCGTCCTAAACACCGCAGCTTTAACCACTGCGCCGATTGCTCGGTAATACAATGTGTTTTTGATAAATGTGGGGTTTTAGTTTAAATACAAGAAATTAAAACTATAACTTCCGAGAAATTGGCGCAGTGGTGTTTGGGTCGGAAGGTATCGGATTCGAATTTAAACAGGGGAGGGATGGTAAAGGAATTTTTGCCACTTGATTGTGATTATTGATGAGAATGAACATAACTTTGACCACCTGTTATACTGCATCTATATGAGCCGACCTATCGTCTATGACAGTAGCAGGATGACTGGAATAATGTATAATGTACCGATAGATATTTATAGCGAACCTGCAACTGTGCGAGCTTGATTTGGCTGGTGACGGCGTAAAGTTCGAAATTAAATTAAGAGATTGGAGAGCATTCTAAAAAAAAAAAAATCATCAGCATTACGGGCTAAAGTTGACCCTTTACTTACATTTTTCGTATCATATATTTACAATTGGTGATCGTTGAAGGTGGTCAGCCCAACGAACGATTTTACACACTATTGGTCACGGTGTTGTGTTCAGATCCCCGGCGGGGATCGAACTCATGAACGTGGTGTGTTTAAACTAAAATCTTAACCATCACTATATATGATCGGTGACAATTCTAAAAATAAGCGAGATCGATATAATCCAACATTGGAAACAATTTTACTAACAGGTATGAGAGCAAGACTTCACTCAACAATGATGCATTCATAGATGCACAATATTTTTTAATTAACAACAGCTTTGAAAATCATAATAATGGTCTTACAAGAGTGAAATGCGTGGACAGTAGGTCATCGTTAAACTATATTTCAGCATCTATTTCACACTATTTATAATCAAAATAATGTTTGAGAGCTATAACTGCGGGCTTGTTGTTGACCTTAGCCACAATTACTGATACTTGTTATCAAAATTCGATCAAATTTGGATCAAGGGCTTAGCACATTAGCAAATTAAAGAAATTAAATCTCTTACTAAAATTGCAAAACAGCAAAACCTAAAAACTGACATTTCAAGTCAAGTTTGAGACTATATTACAGGTCCAGAAGCTAATATAAGGCCTCTTACCCTTTAAACTTTCATCAATATCGTTGAAGATATAAAGGCTAAAGAAGCCACTGAAAACAAAGGCTCAATGTGATATCTGGGGTTATGAAAATAATACTTTTGTTACATTAAGCTTAAGGTGCTATGGTTAATATTCCCAGCAGTCTAATGGAAAATATTTTATAAGAAAAAACTCTCAGGTATATAAGCAAATATAATTTTGTTTTGTATTTAGTTTGTCTATACAATTGAGGATTTTTGCTCTTCGTTTATGTCTTTTTTTAATGACACAATATGGTAGCGCAAGCATGTGATATGGACTTACTGGCTAACTGACGCAAACAAACAATTTATGCAGAACGCATTTTGAAGGAGAGGCAAATCAGATGGAATGAATCAAAGAATGGTAGAAGGTCTTATCATTTAATTTATGAGCTTCCTTAAATTTTAAGTGCACGGGAGATTTGGGATTTAATCAAAGTTCGTTGACCTTTGACAGTATCAATTAAGTACTGCTACTGCCAAATGATTCATTCTGACCGAACTCCATAGCGGCTTTATTTTGGCTGATTAAGCTTTTTTTCATGAATAATAATAAAGGGTTTTTGTATTTTTGTAGCATCCAGGCCTTAACATATAGACTTACATAGAACAAATAAGTCACATACAACAGCTAAACTGGAAACGCCCTCATTAAATTAAGACAGGAGAAGCTTGAGGCTCTAATTGAAAAAAATATTTATCAACTACAAGGAACATAATCGAAAAGCTGATGAGAGCTTATTCAAGCTTCTGAAACTCAAATGCCAAATTTTTGATGATACAAGGTGCGGATAAAAAATACCCTTACTTCCTAATATTCCAACGAGTGGAAGAAAGGCATTAAGAATTTCTCACTGAATTGCGAGCTAAATTCAATGGCTCTCCTACCTCACCTACTTCAAGTAGGTGAAATTTGAAATTGCAACAATTGAACATTTCAATTTTGGGATTAGATCCAATAAACTCTTAATATCAACAACTAATCTACCAGAATATCCCCCGATGACCAAGTTATAACCAATAATGGATCAAGCGCAGATTTATGAAAATAGCAGTAGGTGCTGTGGAACAACTCATGGGCCGAATAGAAGAGCTCAATGAGGAAATTCGTATGCTTGTTGAAGATGATAAGGAAAAAAAGTGAAATTCTTTTACTAGACCGCAATATTTTGAAAATATTGATAAATAATATCAGGCTACAAACCTCCAGCTAACATCAAGAATTGTTTGTTTCAATAATCAAACAAAACCAATTACCAAGATAAATCTCAAACCTTTATGGAGATTACCAAAAGTTGATTGAACTCCGTGACACTTTTAACAAAGTGATATACATAAAATGTATTACCTAAAGGATCATTTAGAGTGCCGCAAAGTTAATCAATCATGATCAGGCAATAGAAGTAAATTACCAAGCTCCTTGGTTTACCAACAGATATTAGATATTAGACTACTGCTGATTTCAACTTTCCTAAACACCTTGTGAGGCCAAACAAATATAAACTTGGAATTTGCCGCAGCTGAGAAATCTTCATTATACATCAACCCAATATTTATAAAGAATTCGGAATGTAGGAGTAAATATTGAGTCATAAAACTCGATTATAATACTATCTGTGACCAAAAAACTGGAAAACAGGTCATGGCGACTTTATAAAACCTCAATAGAAGATCCAAGAGATTTCCACAACGGAATTTTTATAATTCTTGGAAAGAAAGTTGAAATCATTGGAAACCCTAAGCAACCAAAAATCAACAACAGCACAACTGCAGCAATACAAAAGGTGAAACGATCAGACGAGCATTAATAACTACACATGTATCTGTATCTAATGCAGAAGTAGACTGGAATGTGCCAGGTTTAACCAGTTTAATTTCAGTGCAAAAACGTTCATTTTGATGCTATATAAGCTATGTAGGAACTGTTTGGGTGCAGATCATGATATATATATATATATATATATATATATATATATATATATATATATATATGAAATTAAAATGATTTAATTTCGATTATTTTCGTATAATCTGATATAAGGTCTAAGTCGATCTGTTAATTTTGAAATTATTACAAACGTACGAACTATCCAATAGTCTATCGTGTTCAAGTTAAACTATTTCGTGTAAATAGAGCCAACAAAATGAATCTTTTCCGCCACTCGTGCGACCATTTAATGACTCCATAAAAACAAGAACCGTAATCGTTTACAATACGTATCTCTGGAGTATTAATAGATGGAATTAATTTAACCATTTCATTCCATAATTATTGCTTGAAAGACATATTTTAATATACCATAATAATACAGTAGATTCCTGATTAAACATACTATAACATACACTATACATATATAAAATTCATGTGTGCATACCAAAGCAGATATAAAATTAATTGCAAATGCATCCGTTGAAATGCAAATTAATAACGTATACATTTCTAAATGCAAGACTGCGAATTTGTTCCATCATCATCCTATCATCGTTTTTAATATTTTGTATGATGTGAGCCGCGCACGCCGCATCGCAACGTAATATAAAAGCAATGATTGTTTTTCTATTTCGTTCATTAAATCTCGTACTTTTCTTATGTGATGAAGAAGTTTTTTTTTTAATTTTTTATTGCCATTTTCGTTATCTTAATATACAGTTATGAGTATAACAAGTCACACTTTTCCAAGAAAATTATCAACAAACCATATGATTTTGATTCATCGTAATCTTGAGATGATTTAATTTTGTATGGTTTTGGTTTATGTTTGCTGTTTTCACTTTTACAATGCATGTTGTGATATAAGATATATTGCTGGCGCCTTCGTAATAAATTTGATATGTTTGGGATGCGAATTCATCAGTAAATGAACATGCGAAAATGATTTTTGATGAAATGAGGAGAGTATGAAAATGATTTAGTACTACTGGATTTTTAGTGGCATAATTTAATAAGAGACTGGCGTTAAAATTAATTGTGAAATTGTTCACTGTTTTCAGTGACCGTACATCAACATAGTTTTAATAGTAAAGTAAGTGAGAATGTTGAAGTAGGGCCAATGCAGAAATGGTTTAAAATTATACAAAGATTTTTGACTGATTATCTAATCTCATACGATGGGTAGCTTCCGAGTCAAAGCTGTTTGAGAGTTGCTTAAACGTTTATAAAGCCGTCATATATATGTCATCACCATTAACAAAACTATTTAATGCTACCAGTTTCAACTCTTTCGAATATAGTTGTTGTTTTATCTTAATTATTTATACTTCCCCATGTTTAAGCTCTGGAATAGTTATATCTTTGGAAGACGGTGGATTTTTATAAAATTCTTGATTTACAAATCTCTGGTAATATAAAATTATACCTCGTTATTTTTTGAAATTTTGTCAATTAGCATCTATATATATATATAGAAAATTAGCACAATGTGAAAATTAGACAATGTGTTGGAGGTGAATACATTCCTAATATGAGTATTGTTCTCATATTGCTTGTGTAAATTATTTAAGTTAGATGTGGATGGCAATGTATCTAAACTTTAATGTAGTTAAATGTTTTGATATTACCAATGACTTTTAAATTAATCTGACCAAACTCTTAGATGCTTAGGAATGTTTTCTAAG
Source organism: Tipula confusa (assembly GCA_963556175.1). Classification (NCBI taxonomy): domain Eukaryota; kingdom Metazoa; phylum Arthropoda; class Insecta; order Diptera; family Tipulidae; genus Tipula; species Tipula confusa. The sequence continues at coordinate 192,703,767 of OY744476.1, read as the reverse complement.
ATTTTTACTAAGTTTGATTCTTGTGTAGTGGAAACCTTACACTTCTTGAAAATGTGTCTATCAGTTGTTGAATAATTATCACCTCTTAGGCAACACAGGTCAAAAGATCACATACGTAGAAATCTGACCTCATGATTTTTTACTACTATTGAATAGTTTTCCTTTTCATCAGATGCTAACTGCATTAGTAATATTACAGTAATATTCTTCACAATATCCGTTGCAAGTTTTGGTGGTCTTGTTCCAACCAAATATGGTGTAAAATATTTCTACATCTACAGTTAGTACACATAACTTCACCATCTCAAATATATTTCGGTTAGGTTACTTTGTACATTTGGTATATTCATCATGCTGACAATGAGAGATAATCTTGATGTTATGCTGGATATATCAAATACCAGCCTGCCTGTTTCCATCTTAAGCAAGAGTTGTATTTTAGAGCTTCTGTCTGGCGGTTATTTTGTTGTTCTGTTGAGATTCCTTTTGCTCGCTTCGGAGTGTTTGCTTTTCTGAAGGAGAATGTCATTTTCGATTAGCAAATTGATTTTAGTGATCCTCATTGATATACTTGACATCTTAGTGGTGTATTCGATAACAACAATGCCATGGAACTTATTGTAATGTGGATATGGAAGTTGTAAGCTTTGTAAATATGTCCATTTGTTGGCATTGAAGTTGGTTTCTGGCGGAAAACCTGTTAATGCTTTTAACACCAGTGCATAATACCTATAATTAGCTATAACCAAAAAAACTAGGCACTTCTGAACTCAAAGCCTTAACATGACACTAAAAAGCGACAATCGCCTGAAAAAGTGTTTATAAGAAATCAACAGTGTCACTTTATTCGAGTTCTTTCTGATGCTGAAATTGACTAGAAAACCCTATCTCAGAAATACCTAGGATGCGGAAAAACCAACGAAAAAAAATTCGATTTCATTTGATCTGAAACTTCTGGAGTCCTGGATGGAAAATGAAATTGTAGTAAAATATTTTTAATCGAAACTCCAAAAAGGCGGAAATTATTTCAATTTCATGGTTTTCGAAGGTACAATCATGCATTTTTCCGAATCGGCGAGTCGGATTGTGACTAAATTTCATGGTTTTTAAAGACCATCATGCATTTTTGCAATTTGACGAATTTTCGATTTGTGACTTGTGAAATTTCATGGTTTTCAAGGCTATAACCATCATGCATTTTTCCGATTTGGACAACTTTCGATTTGTGACTAAATTTCAAAATTTTCAAAGGCATTTTTATCATGCATTTTTCCGATTTGATGAAATTTCGGGTTTGTCACTAAGTTTCATGGTTTTTGAAGGCTAACCATCAGGCATTTTTCCGATTTTGACAGTTTTCGATTTGTCACTAAATTTAATGATTTTCCAAGATTCACCATCATGCATTTTTCCGATTTGTGACTAAATTTCATAATTTTCAATGATTTTCAAAGGCTGACATGGTTCATTGATGCCATTATACTTATTCGAAAAAAAATATTGTAAGGGATATTACATTCAAACTCACAAACATAATAATACCGGTCGTTATTCTGTTTTCATTCCGATTAATGACAATTTAAACAATCTTGGATTTTGCAATTTTGGAAAAACAAAATTCAAATTTGAAACTAAGTATCAAATTATTAAACTTATAGATTTTCGAAAACCCGCTTCTATTTCAATTTGTAATTCGAGTTCACATTTGGATTTGTTTGATCGACCAACCTACAAGCCAAAACCCAGATTAAAATTTCCGGTAAACTTAGCTCCACGAATTGAATCGATCATTATCATGTCAGTTGTGCGAAATTCGTGGAATTTAAAATTACTATCACAATTTATTAATGAGCAGGGGATTCTTCAAGTTGGAGGACGTCTTAGAAATTCAAACTTAAATTTCGATACGGAATATTCAGTTATATTGCCAAATAAACACTCGTAAATGCTAGCAAAATTGAGTCTAGATTTTTGAAAGAAAAATTTTTGAAATTTATTCCTATACCTGGCCCCATTTTGCAAGAGAAGGTTAGAGAAATCGACAGAAAATTAGGACTTGATCATTTTAGGGCCTCAAAATATCGCAAATTACGATAAAACGGGGCTCTTTTATTGGCTGCCGAATTCAACAAATAATTTTTAAACCTTGAAATGTGTTTATAAGGTTTACCGTATTGATAACTTTATTTAAGAATGGAATCATTCATAAATCAACAGTAATCGACAAACATCTAAAACCACGTTATATCAAAAATCTTAGTGTGAAAAACCCTACCTATTAGCACCCCAAAAGTGAAGCTTGGATGATCTTTTGGACGCCATTTGAAATTTACCTCATTAAGCTTAACCTAAAGAAATGAAAAAACCGAACAGACATATTTAGTAGTTCTTGGATAATGCAACCTGTCACTCTGAATTTTTGTTGCCTTACATCAATTTGTTTATTTATTCAGAGTGTAAAACTGAATTGAAGAAAGCTAATGATAAAGTCCATCCTTTTACAAATGGATAAATGTGAAAAAGCTTTAAAGTTAATAAGTTCAGTTAATATTTATGACACAATTATTTCGTAAAACCCGACACAGTTGTAAAATTTTTCAATTGATTGTGGATTTTCAGCTAAACATGAAAATGCAATTATGGACCACGAAATCACTCCAAAGTTGATTGATGTTAAAACATTGATAACTGATATCAATTTGATAAGCATCAATTCAATCATTTGAAAATGAAACCGATGATCTAAATAAAATTATACAACCATGCATAAGCTGACGACTGTTGCTCAGAAAACGAGTAAGTTCAAACATATGAAGAAATGGGAATTCAGAAACGATAGTTTCACCTATACTATTTTGCACTCAAGGAAACAGTTGAACTACTAAAATAGCAATATTGTTATCCAAAACTAGTTAATTTATCGAATGACTTGGTTGGTAACACCATTTATATTTAGAATAGAAACCTTTTTGCAATCATTGTGGTGACATTTGAACTTGGAATAACGAAAATGTTATAATGGCCAAACTTAAGGTAACTCCAATATGCAATATATCCTTGCCACGTGGCTAAAGTTGCTTCAGTGGCTTAAACAGTGTTATTATCAACCATCAGCGATTATTATTATCAACCGGCAGCGAGTTTTTGGAACTTTTAAATGGAACATTAGATTTAATTTAAACCCAGCTGACTGCGTGTGACTAAAGGGGTTAAGTTCGAAACAGTACACATGTACCGCAACTTTGGTGGGATGGACTAGAGTTTTAAAAACAAGTACCGAGTGTTGGTAAATTTCAGAAAGTAGAACATTCGAGTAATCTCTAAGTAATCTGAGAAATAAATACCAAACATGGTCGTCATAAAAACCGAAACATCAATTCAAATGATCAAATAATTGATTAACAACTATTTTAGTTAATTTGTAGTTATTATGATCATAAATTGTAATTTTATTATATCAATTAATTCAAGAAAACAAAAATGAAGCCGAAATATATAATATACAATAGAGAATATATAATACAGATTTATGTCATCAAGATCTTAGATATCCACCAAATTAAAAAATAAATGGCGTTCTATTAAAAAGTCCTATACATATGCATAATATAAATACACATAGTAATACCATGGTACGTTAGCCCATTGACATTCTAGATGTCGCTACTGGTATCGTTTTAAAATAATCAAAATATTTGTATACGTATAATCGCCTAAATGTCATATATTTATACTAAATGTTGACGTTATTCTATCGACCCGACATCTGAAACAAATATGTTTAAATATACGAAGGCGCTGCATCTGTAGAAGGTATGACGACTGATTCGTTTTTAGTCGCACTAAATCGGGTTTTCGCACAAACAGGGGCTACTACCAATCTCTTTCGGATAGTGATAACAAATTTCCAAGCGACATGCAATAAATTATAGGAAATACATATATGTATTTATTAAGAACCATTTTATCAGATTTCCAATTCTATTTTAAAGAGATATTAGGTTAACTAACTGGCAAATTTTCTACCGCTCTTTTCAAAGAGTAATTGAAATCACTGTATATCAACTGAAGAACAGTTAAATGCTTTATTTGTTCAAATTCACCATACCAACACAAGTATGGTCAAAAACCATAACCATCGCAAGGTATCACAAGATTTCAATAAAACAGATTATCACACTGGAATGCCGTTCAAAAATTGACTTAACATTTTTTAAACTTTGGAGCCTGGAGTACCAAACATCATTACAATATCGCGTTAAATGAAACCTCACCAAATAAAACTTACAACTTAATGAGGTCATCCTCGCTAACGAAGAAAAACGTTAAAATTTACTAGTGGAAGGTAGTAGTGTTTCCGGAAATTGCTGGAATTTAAGTTGTTGAAATACAAGTAAATATATACGTAAACCAATTATTAAATCAAGTATCAGCACCGTGTTCCACAGACAATGATTTTTATTTTAACGAAAATGCAAACACTTAAATTCAGTCAGTTTGGTGTCGAGGATGTTTAGCGTGCACTTCTGGGTATGGGGATTGTGGTCTGGACAATAATCAACCTCGCGTGTTAAGACTTTTTTTCAAGAGCGGATGCATTTTATTTATTTATTTAATTGAAGTCAGGCTGTTTTAGGCATTGTAAGTTCTTAATTTATGGCCTTGATAAAAAGTTGTTTAATAAAGGCTTAAACATGAGAATGATCTGCTAAATTTACAGCGGAATCTAAATTCATTACGTAATTGGTGTGACTTGAACCAACTCTGCCTTTTAAATAAAACGTTTTGCATTTGTATAGAAAGCATAATGTTCTCAGGAGAATGTTTTTTTTAAATGATACTGTGATCAATCGAGGGGTTGAGTAGATGAGATAGTGACGGCATCATTATATGCTTCAACCAATTACGGTAGTAAAGTTTCAATAACCAAATTAAACTAACCGTTACAATCATCAAAGTCAATTATATAGAAGCGCTATAAAACCTAAAATCATGTTACGACCGAAAAAAGATCATCGTGAATAACTTGATTCGAGTTTTTATCAATCAATCGTCAACTAACAACGCTTCTGCTACCATGCCAAACATTTATTGGGCAAATCCAAAGAGATAGTTCGCTTGTTTATACACGTGGGCGCATTAAACGGCCACAGGAGAAAGTGACTCTCGGCCTATTTTTATAATGATAAAAGGATGGATGATAAAATCAAAAAGTTATCACCTACTGCTCATGATTCAACCGAATCATCCTAAATTGAGTGATTTATTTAAGTTCTTCCACATAGAATTATTGTTTTGAAAGCCATTCATCCTTTTAGAATTTATCAATGTCAATAATTCAATGAGATGAAGGTAAATGCTTGACACAACTGGGCTAAAGAATGAATATAATCTGTGCTTCAATTGCTTTGGTTCCAAATATGCTGTGGTTAAATGCCTCTCAAGACACTGCTGCCAATTTGTAAAAGTAAAATATCATTCCCAGCTCCATGTACAATACTCTGAAGATTCATCACAATCAATCGAGAAAAATAAGGGCTGTGTATTTTTGACACAATTTAGTGTAAAGAAAATTCGTCCTGTCAACTTTAGTCTGTTCGGCCATTAGCCAATATTTAATCCTTACTACCAACAATTTTAATAAAAGTAAAAAATGCCTTTGGTTAATTTACGTTGTGCCTTGTTATATTATCCGGCTCTCAAGTAAGATTCATCACTATGTCCAATGTGTATATAGCCACTAGGTCTAGATCAAAGGAATAGAAGAAAAACAGCAACATGATTAGGTACTTTAGAAGCAGGAGTACTAGAGGGCTTCTCACCATTCATGTTACGTCTGAAGATGAAGCCATTTTATGCATAAACGTTTTCATATTAAACCGAATCACTTTACAAAACTACCAAACCTTATAGACTGAACATATCAAAAATATCAGAGTCATATTAAACTAGCTGCGGTTTTGTATTTACTAAGCCTACAATACTAAATACTGGGTAACCAAAATGAGCCAATTCTTCAAAATACCATTTTTGGTTGGATTGTAGGTGGCACCATTAATTATATACAACCCGCTCCGACACTCATTGATCGTAAACTTAACCGTCTCTGGCAGATGAAACATGTAAATTAAAAAAGGATTTATTTAGGTCTATTATTGAATGACTATTTTACCTTAGATTACACTACTCAGTTCTTCGATTTTGTGAACATCGTTTTAATTTATTGCCGATGTAAATAAAGGTGCCAACAAGTTCACAGAGTCATACGGCATTTAGATCCGTCTGAACCAATTAAGTAATTTTGGCACAGTACCGTATAGATTAGCATAATTATATTTTCTAGGATAGATGCTAGGATAGCATCATTATCCTTATAAAAATGTATATTAACTCTCATACTCTACTGGAAAACATCCCATACTAACAGACCAAGAAGAAGGAGGTAAAACTATTGGAGCAAGAAGCGATGCGGATACTAGACGCAATTGAACATATCCATAGTTACAAAACGCATCTTGTTCAAAACTAAAATTTTCATTCAGCGTCCGTAAATCCTGATTTAGGATACTAAACAAGCCTTGCATTGGCATACAGTTAAAAAATATGTATGCAGTGGAAAAAATGTCAATACCTCGATATATCGGACAAAATCCAAACAAATCATCAGAGGTAAAGCTCCAAGGGTTTTGTGTTACAAGCCAAAATGCATACGACGTGGTTATCATTAAAAAAATGAAACTAACACTATTTTAATAACGGACGAAACAAAAGTGGCTTCTTAAAATTGAAGCACTAGTATATTAGCGCATGAATAAGAGATCTTTTTCCCATAAGAAATAGAAGACAACCGACAAACCCAAGTTATTAAATGGCATAGCAGTTTGAAATTGCACAACCCGTTTATAGACAAATTTAGAGTTCTACGCATTCCTGTCGACAAATGGCTTCTAGGTCGTTTCCAGAGTCGTTTCATAAAGAAGTAAAGCGACCTATTACCAAAATAGTGATTCTTCCGATTGAACCATACACTTCAACGCTGGCGAAATGTTAGTGAATATAAGATTATTGGTTTGATCCATACCATCAAATAATTAAATGGTGTTCATTTACATAAATCATAAATCTAAAAACTATGTAAATCTGTCTCAAAATTATATCATTTTTTTTAATTGGTGATGTCAAACACCTATACACCTCATAATCAAAACCAAAAATACACACACGAACACAACTCATTAAAATTTATAACCCGCATTCGCCATATCCATAATAATCTGCCCGCATTAAAAAAAACAAATTCATCTTTTTGATACACTCAAAATGTTATAATCTAAATACAAAACATTTTAATTTATACAAACACCCAAATGACCATCATTGACCATTTCGTAATACAAGAATACAAAAGTCTAAATATAAAATGAAATAAATTCAAAGCTTTTGGGCATTTTCCGTATTTTAGCTATATATTCGAGGGGGGATACACAACATAATAGCAACAACAACAACAAATCTAAATAAATAAATGAAATTATGATTATTATCCACCCTATCACATCCACACACACACACACACACTAAAATATCCACCCCCAAATCTGGTTCTGTGTGTAACAAACGAAAACGTATAATGGAAATTGAACTAAAATACTTTTTTCGTTTTTCGTTTTTCTTTTTTTTTGTTACCATCATCATTTCATCGTTCAGCTCATTTTTTTTATGTTCGAGATGGCAGCAAAAATATGAAATATGGGATTTTGATGTGAGAGCATAAAAAAAAAGATTAAATAAAGAAAACATAACATATACAACCATTTATGTTTTTATGTTGTTGTTATTATTTGGTTGTTATTTGTTGGTTTTTTTTTTTTTTATTCGGTAGAAAATCCTAATTTTCCTATTTGTGTATAACGTACGTAAACATTATATCGACATACATATATCGCATGAACACAATAAAAACGAAAAAGAAAAGTCATTAATTTTATCTTAAACAAACAAGAAAATAAAAGGACGTATAAAAAGGAAAATAAAATGGAAAATCTATTACAATAATAACACACACAAAGGACATACATATAGCACATATATAAGCGTCTAACTGCTATATGTGTTTATTACATACATATGGATAAGTGTATATACAGTTGTGTGTGCATATATGTGTATATGGATGCGCTAAAATTATAACTAAAATGTGTCCGGGTTGAACACTATATTCACACAAGTTGAAAGCAATAAGTTTATTTTATAGCTTTCGAAACCCCCACCTATCCGACACCCACATTTTCATTTTCTGTACAAAAGTTTTTTATTTTGTTTTTGTTTCCAGAATATCACACACAAACACACACACACATCCTCACATCCGCACACAAAAATACGAAATCGCCCTGACTTTTTTGTTTTATTTTACGAGTTTTCTTTACATATATTTTCATCTTTCTATTTTTTTTTTCTTTTTGTGAGCTGTGTTATATGTTGTGTGTGCAAGAGGAAAATCGTTCGGTCTTTTTTGTACACACACACACCCATATATTAATATGAATATATATATATATATATATATATATATATATATATATATATATATATATATATATATATATATATATATATATATATATGTGTGGATGTACGGCTATATATTTATAAATGAGCGGGGGGTCATCTGTGGCTGAGAGGTCACCGTCATCACATTAGGGTGTTGCCAGGCAACCAACAATTTTTTTTTACCATAAAAAGTACATACATAGATTTTCTATACATTTACGTCAAAACGAAAAAAAAAGGAAACCAGCAGCAGCAAAAACAACCGAAAGATATGGTAAAAAAGCTTAAATGAAAATTAAAATCGAGAAAATTGTATATACACCAGTATAATGTCGTATAGCTTATAAAAAAAAACTCTCGGCAAAAGCTTTTTATTTTTTAATTTTTTTTGCTACTGTACGTGTGTTTGGATATGTGCAATATGGATTTGCAAATAGATGTGTGGATTCTATATAGTTTTCTGGGTAAGAGTTTTATATGGGTGGAAAATGGATTTCGTTTTGGTTTTTCTCTATTTTATACTATAATGTCGCTAGATATACATAAAAAGTACACAAGAGTTGGTAATATAATTTAATGGTAAAGTAAATAAAATCTAAATATGGTTTTATGTAACCATATGTATATATATATATATATATATATATATATATATATATATATATATATATATATATATATATATATATATATATATATATATATATATATAACAAGTAAATTTCCAGCTATTAAAAAATTATAACAGGTTTATGAACATCAACAAATATTAATAAATAAATAATAAATTTATATATGTAACTATACGCTATATATATATATATAGTATATAATATATAAGCAGATTTAATTTTTAAAATATATTACGGAAGAGTTTTAGGATATTTTTTTAAAACTATATACACATTATGATGAGATCAATTGAATTTTTTTAATTAATTTATACATATTTATATTTGTATAAATAAATTTTAATTGGATTTTGGAAGTTTGGTCTATAGAAAAACTTTAGTGGTTCTCATTAACAAAATGTCTGTATAATTAAAATTAATTTTATAAGCGAAGTATTTAAAAAAAAAAAAAAAAATGTGGTTATGTTGCTTATGATTTTGATTAATTTCGTATTACTGAATTAGGATTCGAGTAACAAAACCTTACCCCCATCTAGTTTCCATCTAGTTTCCCCTTAAATACATAGCCAGGTGGATGGGGGAAATCTCTTCAAATATGATAGGTACGGTGGAATACAAATACTCGGGTATAGCAAAAAACTGTCACATACAAGCTAAGGTGAAATATGCCAATAGCTGCAAAGCTATATCGGAAAGTTCATTAGCCTGTATGTGAACCCTAAATTAGGCGCCATTTGATTTTGATCAAACTGCTTTGTTTCAATGGCTTTGTGCGGGAATTTCAAGGTGAAAGTAGATCACGATAGCGAAATAAAAGTGGAATGTGGTGACTGTTCTAAATTTTTTCAAAGTGCATATGTTATATTAAAATTTGGTGGTGCAGAAAATGTATTAGTTTACGTAAAGGTAGCCATTAAAACCTTGGAAGTTCAACACCAATTCAACCAACTGTCTTAAAAAACAATTTTATACTTTGGTTCGGCAGAGTTCCGATATTCTTAATGAAATCAAATTGATTCGGATTTTTCTTGTCGTCTCTAAGGTTGGAATTGTCTAAGCGACCCTTTAGCCGAATAATTCCGTCCATGTCAACTACACACAGAAGACGTCCCAAACTGCTAATTTTCGGAATTGACTAACCGATTGACAAGAGCTGTAACTCGGAAGAATAGCTGTCGGCTTGTATTCCTTGAATCAATAAATTTTCGGCTTTAGCAATGTTGTGGGGTTTTAGAGTGTTAACGCCATGTGCACTTGGTTGCGCTTGGTTTTGCATTTGGCGATAAAAATTAGCATCCAGGCTGTTGATCGTACAATTTTCCAATACTTTCCAAATTGGTTGACGTCAGGAATTGGCAGGATAGCGATGTCGTTGGAGATGACGTTGACGTATATTTATTGTATAATTACTGTTTTACTCAGCAAAATTATTAATAAAGCCTTAGCCTTTTTTTTCAGTGTACTCGGTTTTTGCTTCTTCAATTTCCGAATCGTTAATCGCTGGCCGAATTTTGTCTAGTTTTGACCATGTCGTTGTGGGACCGTACAAAAATAGGGGGTCCTTGAATTGTTGTCGAATTCATCGTAACTTTTTTCTTTTGTCGCACCATCTGCCACATTATCGGCTGTCGGTACGTAATAACATTCGGATGCGTTTGTCAACGCCTGAATTTCGCCAATTCTCTGAGCGACGAAAACTATGAATCGTTTAGCGTGTGACTTGATCGAATGAAGAGTATTTTCTGAATCACTCCTAAGATATGTCGCATCTATTTTGAGATTCAGCGATTTTCTTAAGGACGTGGCCAACCTCACACCCAAAAGAACCACTTGTAACTCGAGTCTGGGAATAGACATCGGTTTAAGATGAAACTAGTTAATGAGATTTTAGATCCTGGAAAATTATTAAATAAAAATATAAAATCTAGAGAAAAATAATAACTTATCTGATTCAATTAAAATCACCAACGAATTTAAAATATTTTCGGGAGCATTGTTGAAGACGTGAGAACTTGAGAAAGTACTGTGGTGCAGTAAACACCTCTAACCATGTTGCACGTAACAAAGAAAGTTCTAACAGCATGTTAAATGCTCATCAATTTTCCTTTAATCATTATATCATTGTCCAAATTCATAAAATTACGAATACCATAGAAGATGGTCCACAATCTTTCTGGTTGTAGCCAAAGCCTTTGATAAAATATGGCACATTGAGTGGGAATATAAATTACTCCGATACTTCAAAAAGAATATGTTCAGTTTCTGAAATCATATATTTCTAACCGAAATTAGTGCTTTAAATATAAAAAAGAAATTACCAATAATTTACTTTATGTAAGCGAGTTACCTAACAAAAGTGAAACAATAATAGCTGCTTTGGCGGATGACACTGAAATTCAAGACACTTTTCAGATGACACTGGGCACCACCGTACACCCGTGTTACATTTAACAAAACGAAGGAGTGGATGGAATGTTAGTTATAACAGACTCGACCCGGTTGCAGAGCCCTAAGCGATCCATAGTTACTATTTTTTGTGGCGAAGGGAAAGGTAGGGTAAGTTAGTAATGACAGAATTGTTTCGGTTTCCCGGTAGCCAGTATTCAAACTACTACTAGTTAGCATAAGACAATCACAATTATAATGAACTGCTCTGCATTTTGTCATATCTTATCAGGAACTCTAATCTGCAACCATTTTTCTGTAATCTTGCAGTGCTTCTCTGAAAAAAAATCTATTAATGGACTAATTTCTGCAAGCCGTAGTCTGTAATAAATTGAATTAGTTTTCGATTAAAATTTACAATTAAATTATAAAAATATAGAAAATATAACAAATATAACAAATATAACAAATAAAAAATATTAAAATAAAAAATATAATAAATTTAAAAATATGAAAAATATAAAAAATATAGAAAATATAAAAATACAAAAAATATATAAAGTATAAAAATATAACAAATATAAAAAAATAAAAATTATAAAATATCTAAAAAAATACAAAACATAAAAAATATAAAAATATAAAAATATTAAAATATAAAAAATATAAATACCTAAAAATATAAAATATATAAAAATTCAAAAAATATAAAAAACTTAAAGATACAAAAAATATAAAAAATTTAAAAAATATAATAAATTTTAAAAATATAAAAACATAAAAAATATAAAAACATAAAATATATAAAAATATAAAAAATATGAAAATAAAAAATATAAAAAATTTTAAAAATATAAAATACAAAAAATACAAAAATTATAAAAATAATTATATATTTTAACATTTACATCCTTTCCTCCCGCGGAAACATATCAAAGCCATTCCAATCCACAACCCAACAAATCATCCCTACTGCGTCCAGTCATAGATAAATCAGCCAACTAACGTTAATTTCTCTAATGAAAAAAAAACTGGATACTCTTAACAATGATAAGCTACTTAAGGACCTATGGTTGTTAATTAGCAATGCTTATATTTAACAATACCTGCTTCGTCATTGGTAAAGCGGGTTTAACTGATCAGAGTATTAACTGATATAAAATAATATCAAATTATCAAGCTTTGCGGTTTCTTCTGAGAATTAATTAAAAATTTGAATGGTACCAATTATTATAACAGACATTTTTAACGGATGATTCTCAGATTTATTAGCTTCATAAAAGTTAGATATAAAGGATGTCGGATCCTTTGTAACTCAATACAAATGTGTGGTACCGGATATAAAAGCACGTGTTGCCGCTGGAAACCGTGTGCCTTGTATAACATCCATCCTCTGCTGAAGTCTAAACACCTTGCAAATAACAACTAGATGAAGTCTAAATGGTCGAGTGAAGCTTGTTTACGCATAAATGTATCTTCAAATGTAAATTGTAGAGATCTCGATATGGTTAATAATTTTCTTAACCTTCAATAAACAATCGATGAATTTCCATTAACATATTCCCATACAATGTGGTCGCATAATATAAATTATGATGCATTGAGGAATTTATTTTTTAAAATAAAAAAATATGATTTCCTGTCAGTTATATTATGACATATCCATCATAATCGTAAGTTTTACACTATTGTTCTGCCATCACACAAATGTTGAATGTTTGTCGACAAACGCACACAACATAAATACAAAAACGAATGCACTTAAAATGCAATTCAAACGTTTTGTTCAATTCATAATTTACTTCGTGAAATCTATGCTTGGTATAAAATGCATAACGCAAATTATGACACAAATTACTTGTGACTTAGTGGAAACATATTTTACATAAATTATGATTGATTTGAATTAGACATAAGGCATAACTAAATTACAGAAAAATAAATGTGTCTGCACAAAAACGTAAGCATAAAAGTTATGACATGCTGATCTTGTTTACGTCGGGTAATGGAATTTTTCTTTTATTTTTCCGCATGCATTGTAATATAAAAATAACTGTGAGCATATACGAATCGCATATAATCCAAAACATTTCTAAATTATCGAAGAAGACGGTGGTCGGTCATTCGAATGCGAAATACTTGGGTACGCATATATACACAAAAGGAGTTTCATCAAAATTAAACACAATGCACGCAACAATAACCATCAGATTTGTCTATTATTAGGATTGCTACTATCGTATACATCGTCGATTGGCAGCTGTCAAAATGAAAAATTCAGGATAATTTATTTGTGTAACCGTTTATTTATTTGTTTTCGATATTTATCCTTTTTTTTCATCTATCGACCGTAATGAGAGTGTACGGTTTTATTTCGACGAGAGGAATTATTTGTTTTCGATCCCTTCGATTTTTTTTTTAAATTCTTTTTGATTTGTTTTGGTGGTGGGTTGCGTATCTCTATTTATGTTGATGGCTTTGTGCGTAGACATTAAATAGGGGCATTCGTTCTACGTCTGAAGGTCATTTTAATTGTGCCATAAATTATAAATTTTCTAGAGTGCATGTCGAGTATACACATACTATATGTATATACATAATCTTGACACAAAGGACATGTACCTGTCACATTATATCACAATTTATTTGTTTTTTCAAAGTGATTATCAGACACGCGGTTGGCCTTTGTAGTTTTACGCAATCGATTGGGCGTGAAACCAACTGGCATAGTCGTTAAATAAATATATAAGAATATGACCTTTTCAAAGGCTAAATTGATTTCGATGAGATATCAATTAAAGTGTTTACCTAAAAATATAATAAGCTTGAGATACCAACAGTCAGTTATTAATTATTTAGATTAGTTTTTAGTTGATTAGAAAGGATTTCTAATAATGTAATGTTATAGTTAATGTATTCATTTGAATTCAAATTCTGAAAATAAAAATGGAAGTCACATCAAAACAAAAATCCGTAACAGATATACACAGGACAAGAAATACCTTAATTATCAGAAAGGCAATTCTAAAACTGGTTGAAAAAAAATGTTGCCAGAACGAAAAAAGTAAGCAGCAGCTTGGTAGTTTCCAAACCCAAAGAATCAAAGATATTTGAATAAATTATTCCGGCTATATACTATTATAATGTATAGCCCATGATAATTTGTATAATTACAAATTCCAAAAACTTTCGAAAGGTATACTTGAATCGAAAAGGTTATGATATTTTGATAAAACATTTTTTATAAAAGTTATGGAAAGATTACCTTGCGAAATAAATAATCGAAATATTAAGGTTCTTAATTCCTTAAAAATGGGCAAAATTCGACAACTACAAAATGTTTACAGTTATTTGCAAATTAAACGCTAAGGTTCATCCGGTTGCTGAAAACAATTAGTTGAAATATAATGTTTAATATTTCATTTTTTCTCAAGTTAATCGAGTGGCAGGCTGCTGCCGTTTCTTTTGCCTTTCGCAATCGTTATTAAATGAAGCTTTAACAGATCATCTTTGATCAGTTCTCGTGATTTTATATTATATTTACATATTGAATTAATGAGTATGTGCCTGAAAAATAAAATAAAATTAAATACGAATACATACCTGATAAACATGTTTATAAGATCCCCGACGATTTGATAAAATCATACCAGCTAACAAACGTTATGATTGGGATGTTATCTGCTTCATATCTAGCTATCATATGATTGCAGCACCTGGTGAAAGGTCAGCTAGTGTACGTCTAACTTATCATCCTACTTACAATCTGATCACTTTAACTCGTATCACATTTTATGATTTTATAGTAAAACATTAGGATTAATTTGAAATTTTCATATATTAAAATGTTTCCGTTCTAGGTAAATCTTAGCAAAAAACGAAAAAATAATAACACAGTCTGCATCATATATTAATTTGATCTCTACCCAAGAAATCTAATCTTCTTGCAAAACATACTAAAAGAATTACTTAGAAATCAAATGTTAGCAATGTTATGTCTCCTTCTCAAAATTTGAATGTACATTTTGATTAAAATTTACCGGGAAAATTACTAATGGATTTTGTGCTAAGAATTAGTATCATACAAAATAGGAATATAATTCTTTGAAAGGTCACCAAATAACAATAGAAAGTCTACTGCTTTGAAAGTTAAGCCCCAATAATTCAAAACATGTGTAGCAAAACGAATCTCGGGAATACAGAATTGAACTTCACCATCACAATGATTGTGATCTAAATGATCACGGTTTGGCTTAAAAGGTTTTAAGCGGCATGCATCAGTTCTGAAAAAAATTGTTTTTGCAAATGTCGCGATGAGAAATCGCCAGATAGAAAATTAAAGTAAACCACGCTGTATTAGATACAGCCAGGATAAGATATGTACCAGGAATACAGCATTTTTAAACCCTATTGGAAACTAAACAACGCTTCTATTATATGAGGTGAAATTCACAATTTTAAACAGTACAATTTTAAACAGTACGATGTTACCTAGTTTTTTAATAACCGAAAAAGCGAATTAATCCTTAAAAGTGTAACTAAGAACAAAACTATACTCAGTTAATTTAAATAAGTTAACTCTCATTATGCAAAATGCCATGGCAAAGATGGCGGGGACAATTGATCTAATTATGCAGAATATGAACATGCTGATGCAGATAGTGGTAAAAACATTAAAAATGAAAGTCCTTAGGAATAATCCAGCCAAATGGAATGCACACAGCCTCGCACGACACAAAGCAGTCTCAGAGTTACAAATGAAAACTGAAATTATCAGCTATGAAAAGGCTACATCATCATATAAGGCTCTCACATAATATTCAGGAGCTAATTCAGCAAAAGCGAAGAATTCAACAACAATAGCAAAAAACTTAATCACCATTATTGAAAAAAAAAAAAAAAACTTAACCGAGTTATTAAGACCATAAACATTGCATTGCGATAAAAAGAAAACCAAAGCGTCCATAAAGCTTTTTAGTGAATTCGCGCCAACCGAGAAGACACATTATTCTTTGTGGAAAGCAACAATATATTTAAAAATTAGAATTTTGGTCTAATTTTGGTTTAAAACGATTTTTGGTCTAGAAATTTCAAATTTTAAAAGGAATGGTTGGGGGTCCGCCACTCAATATCATTCGAAATTTTCTCCTTATTGGAGCTGAACACAGAAACACCGAAGCAGAGGACAAATTAGTTTGCTGGTATATTGTCATTGTCATCATTATTATTTAACGCTTTTATTGCGTGATAATGCCACCCAGGCTAAGATATATATATATATATATATATATATATATATATATATATATATATATATATATATATATATATATATATATATATATATATATATATATATATATATGTACATTCTCGCGCTCGCATGCTTGGTCTTATTAATTGTTCTCAGCATGCTTGACCAGGTTGATAAAAAACTGTTTCCGTCACTACGAAAAGGTGCCTATTTTTTCATCTAGCTCCTTTGTTAGGTAAAATGCAAAACTGAATTCAGTTCTTCTCTGTCCGACGAGCAATGCACATCGCATTGCAAATCATTTCTCATTGTTTTAATTTGATATTTTTTTTCTTTTTGTGTTGTGTTTTCTTTTTTTTTTTTTCATTTTTTTAACCTGTGTTGTGAAAACTAAAAACCAATTAATTATTGATTAAACATTAATTATCTTAATTAAAAGAAATGTGTTTCTAAATACTTTCGTGAAAGATTTTTAATTAAAATCGAGTTCTAATGTGTCGTGTTTTAATTGTTGGCACTTTTAAGATAATTTGACGCGCACAACCACATACTCTCATAAATACTTTCTATCCATCCCGTTTATTTCCCGTTAATCTGTTAAATTTTTAATTTTGTTTTTAAATTCCGTTTAGTCGACTTGTTTAATACAAGTAGATAAATGAGTTGCTGAACAGCTGTTGTTAAGCAAGCGGTGTTGTGTTTACATTTTAGTGTATTCGGTCGGAAGGGTAATACACTGCGATTCGGAGGTACTATTGTGGACACATCATTGTTTGCTGGTCTAACGCTGTTCTTCCGTTCTTTAAGTTTGAGTCTCCGGTGATTCTTCGGCCATCGGTTTTAAGGTTTACTCCTTAATCCATCGTCTTATTCACCATAGGGGGCTGGCCATGTATATCCGCAACGATATACCTTTTTCCATTCCCAGTTTTTCAGGCCAAAGCACGAATAATGAGTTCAGCTTCATTTGGGTTGAAATTCATGTCTCGAAACACCCCCTCTTCCTATGTGGTCTCTATCGAAGCCCAAATATTGCAAACAGTGCTGCTGATTTTGAGTTTGATACTCTGTCAGACTCCATTAAGCGATTCCTTCAGAAATCACAAAATGCTGAAATCGCTATGGCAGGTGATTTTAATGTCCACAATGACAAGTGGCTTCCTTATTCTAAGTCCGCAACACCGGCTGGTGAGGCGGAAATGTTTTCAGCTTTAACACAATTTGTAGATCAACCTACGAGGATCGGGTCAACGATACGAGTCATTTACTGTATTTGTTTTTAACTTCTCATGCGGAGATATACAGTATCTCCGTCAGTGCTCCTTTGGGATACTCTGACCATTGGCTTATTACAGCGGAATTTCCAATGTCGTGGTCCAAATGAATGTTCCGCCTAAACGTCGATTAAGGCACTATAAAAATGCGGACTGGGAAGGAATGAACAAGTTCTTTCAAGAGTTCGAATGATACTCTTGTTTTGCCTTCAGTAATATTGACAATGCAGCCATTCTGGTATCGACTGTCATTCTCACGGGAATGGAACAATTCATTCCTTCCAGTCTCTCTAAGCCAAATAAAAAAAAATCAGGCAATCCTTGGCATAATCATGACTGTAGAACAACAACCGCCAATAAAGAAGCCTCTCACCGCAAATATGTTAAGAACCCGTCAAATGAAAATTTAGCTATATTTAAGGCGGCTAGAAATCTGGCAACGCAAACAATGTCCCAAGCTAAAAAAATATCAAAAAAAAAGTTCGAGAAGAGTTGCGGCAGGTCTTAAACCAGGGCAATAGCAATCGGACCTTTTGATCCTTTGATCGCAAAGTAGAGGAAAACTTTTTGAACAGTAGGAAATCATCAATACCACCTCTGAAAAATGAGGACTATATTTTTTTTACAGCTCAACAAAAATCTAATCTCTTCGCCCGCAAATTTGCAGTAAACTCTAATTTACCTGATTCTAACTAAATACCTCCGATTATCTCTTTAGCCAGTTCGTCGATGCGCCGCATTATATTTAGATCTAGAGTTGTCGCTAAAGTCCTTGCAAGCATTAACACCAACAAGTCAGCCGGTCCGGATTGTATTCCCCCAATTGTCCTCAAATATTGCTATAAATCCCTGTCTAAGCCACTATCATATCTGTTTCACCGTTCTATGTCTTTTGGCATTTTCCCTTCCTTCTGGTAAACTGCTAACATATATCCTGTTCCAAAAAGGGCAGTAAATCGGACCCTTCAAATTATCGCCCAATTGCTATCGTCTCGATATATTTGGAAGCTAGTCCCAAATATTTCATCAGTTGGAAGTTAATTATGGTCTCAAGTACTTTAGAAAGCACCAAATTACCCTAATTTGAACCATCTAATTTCTGATCGTCAGTATGGTTTTCGCGGAGGGCGTTCAGCAGGTGATTTAATTAATGTTGGTACTGAACAATATAACAGAAGCAATCATCAATCAGGTGAATCTCAAGTCATTGCACTCAATATCTCAAAAGCATTTGATCGCGTGTGGCTCAAGGGTTTGCTGTGTAAATTAAGGGCAGTTGGCCGTCACGGTTCGTTAATTTTATGGATTGAGAATTTTCTTCTTTGTCGCAAAATCCAAGTGGTGGTGGATGGTGTGACTTCCAATCAACATCTTATAAACGCTGGTGTTCCTCAGCGATCCGTCCTTTCTCCAACCCTTTTTCTAATTTTCATCAATGATCTTCTATCAGCAACTCTAAATCCAATATACTCCTATGCTGATGACAGCTCACTTTCCACCTCTTACAGTTTACCTTCTTCTTCATCGCGAAACGATGTTCTCGCAGAAAGAATGGCTATGAATGACCGCCTTTACGAGATCTTAATTCCATTCTTAAATGGGGTGAAACCAATAGAGTTGAATTTAATCCCAACAAATTTGAATCCTGTGTTTTTTCTGGCCGAACTGATGGTTATTCACCTTATTTTCTTACTGATGAATCCAGCTTGGCTACGTCTAGCAAATTTGAGATTCTCGGTTAAACTAAATCAAAGAGAATATCTTGGGCTGAACAAATAAACAAAGCATCGACTGGTGCAGCCAAATGTCTTGGATTTCTACGGCGATGTAAGTTTTACTTTAATCCATTCGAAATACTTACAATATATAAGACCTAGATAAGACCCAGGGCGGAGTATAATTCTCATATTTGGGCTGGTGCACCGAAAACTCATTTAACTGCACTCGATCGGGTCCAAAACCGAGCATCTCGAATGATTTAAGACGTAAAATTATTATCTGATCTTGATACTCTTTCCCATAGGCGTAATGTGGGAGCCTTATGCGTGTTTTACAAGTACTTTTATGGTCATTGTTTATCGGAACTTTATGAATTTATGCCTGGTTTGTCAAAGTCCGCGCGTAATTGAAGACGCCTAGTACACCGATACAATCTGGAAATTAAATTCGCGAAGACCTAACTTCTTTATGTCCTTCTTAGCAGTTAGTTGTATATTTTCAACACGTAGTTGTCAAGCCTTCTCTAAATGTTAAGGTGCTCAGTATTGCAGTTGTTTTAAGCATTTCAGTACTTAATTTATAAACAAAGCCCCTTGTTTCTGCATTACCATGATCTGTAATGTACTTCCCTAGACTACTAAATACGAAATGCTATATAGCTGGATTTTTTTTTGCAGTATTGCTGTTGAGTGCTTATTTTTTAAAGTATATATTTTGCGATTTTAAAATCAGCAAACAATCTACCTCCAACTCGAAATCACGTGGAACCCATTTTTGTACCTTGAAAATTCTTGAACGACAGTGAGTTTCAACCAATATTTTTTTCTGGATAGTTTTCATAATTATTATTTTTAAGAGATGTAGTTTGTCAGTCTAGTAATCCATCCGTTGAATGTTATCTTTCGAAAAGCAAAAGATACTGCGGTGGAAAAAGCATCAAATGGTGGAATCATCTCTGCTTCGATAATGTCTTCGTGTCTGTTTCTGCTTCGTGTCTTTAAAAGATTCGCTACTAATATTTTTTTTTTGAATTTTGATCAAATTTTATAAGGAGGAACAATACAAAAAAAAAATTGGTTTAAGTGATTACAAAATGTTGTTCGATGTACTATTTCACCTCATTAAAATAATAAAGAAGGATCGATACTATATATAGTAAGTATAACAAACCAATCGGATGCTTAAGCCTTCACATTAACTACCCAAAATTAATGGCGTCGAATGGATTGTAAATATGTACACTGCACTCGTATTCAAACAAGATTAACGAAAAAAAAAAACAATTTTGCTTGAAAGTCTTGTTACAATTTACGTTTTCTTATACTTTTCATCTTATTCCTCGTCGTAATCGTAATCATAAGTAAAAAGGAATAAAAATTTGTATGAATCTTTTTTTTTTTTTTTTTTGTTTAGTTGTGTGTCGGGATTTGCCTTTGATGAGATTTGTAATGGATAGTTTTTTTTTTCTTGATAAATAAAGTGATATCATTTTATTTTCTTAAGACGTTTTTGTGTTTCTCTGTGTGTTTATTGTATATTTACGTAAATCGGTTGAAATATTCTTATGTTGTATATGCATCTATACGTGTACACATTGTTTTGAGGACAACAAGTGATGCTCATATATATAGACTTGTATAGAACGATATAATAATATAATGAAATGATTATTGCTTCTGGATTTTAAATTGTCAAAAAGTAATCGTTTTCGTTTAAAGTTTTGTCTTCTTTTTTTTACTTTATGCAGACACACAAATACACACAAAGATTTACAATCAAATTAATCTGCTATTTAGATTTGTTAATTGCAGGTAAAAAAAAATTAAGATTATTTGTGTGCTCGCTTTTGTTGCTGCAAATTAACTGACAATTATTGGATTGAAACTGAAAACGATTTATTTAAATCCTCTTGACAAATCCGCATAGATACTCGATTTACGATTCATCCTTGAGTAGGTAAATAAGGGTTTGGTTATTTTAAGTGGATGCGACAAATTTGCTATACAATGCGAATTGAAAATTGAAGCAAATTCAATTAAGTGTAAACAATTGGCATCCGATTTTATTGTACAGTTGGAGTGGTTCTGTTGTGTATCGATAATTGCTAAAGAATGCACTAAATAGTTAAAAATCTGAGAATTTTGTATATAAACAAGTTGTTGTGTTCAATATTACAGGATTGAATAAAGACTTTCCTTAATTAGAATATATTTGTAACCTGTAAATAATTTAATAACAGTTTGGCATCTTTGTTGGTCAAATAGTTGCACTCAATAGAGCCATAAATTAGAAGCCAAGTGTTTAGTGGAAGAAATTAAGAAATTAGATCGCAGACAGTTTTAAGTTAAATTATTTATTTTATTTTTTTTAATTCGTTATCGGAAAGAAAGAGTTCACCACTAACTTAACGAATTTTGTTGGGATACCATATTGGAACAAATAGAACCTCTACTTAAACGCCTTTATGGTCAATAATCCTCTCCAAAACAGAATGTTTGATGAAATGAAGTCATTTCCTAATAATTAAAATTAGTACCAGATTTTGTCGTAATCAATTTTGCAATTTTGTCCAGGAAAACCTTATAGAAGTAAGATCTCAGTTGTCTGGAAAAAAATATACTTTGCGTTAACTACAATAATTATAGAATTATTGTGCATTATTCTATACAATTATTTTAAAATCCCTGACAGGCACTTTTCACCATTGATTATCAACTGGTCACGGTGTGATTTTTCATGAAAATTTTCCAGTTTTGTTTGTCGAGGTAGTAAATAGATTGCATAATGAATTGGATAAAAAATTAGCTGAGAAATCATCAAATTTTAAAATTTGGGGCCAGATTATGTCGAAATTTTGTGGAGCATTTTTTAAAGTCTGGAGACCTTGGCAAACCGTTAAAACCTAAAGTAAGATCTCTGTTTTGGTCCTTTTTCAAAAGTAGTTTCTGGGTTTTATTGATTAGATCATTCCATGGCGGGCTGCAAATAGTATGATAGGGCCTAATATACAGCTTATAGACAAACGATTTATTCCTATAGTTTAAACCCCTTCTGTAGTTTAGTATAGGGTAAATGCAATGGCTGATTTTGTTTTTCAGAACCATAATAGGAGTTTTGAAGCAAAGTTTATTCTGTATTTTTGATGTGAGGTAAAAATATACTAACTGAGTTTTTAACAGATTAAACTTAATGTTCCACTGCCTTAAGTAATGAATAAGTGTTTCTAAATATGATTGCATTCTTTTTTACCATTGAAGTTCACTATAGCTGGTAGTGAAGATAGCAGTATCGTCTGCATATATTTGTAACACGGTCTGAGTGTTTTAAAGGCGAGGGAAATGTTATCTAAGGAACACTTGAAACCATTACCTTAATATTTGAGTTATATTATTTTTGATACAATCAAAAAATTTACGATCCGAAAGTTAAGATTTTAAGAAACCAACACTGGTAAAATTTTATTTTTAATCATGTAAATGATAATACTATATTATACCAAATAGAATCAAAAATTATCTTAATGTCAGGAAAAATACTTGCCATCGTTTTACTTAGATTATTGATTTTATAATCGATTTACTGTGTATGCGAATAGCATTTATTATCAATTCTAATTTGTAAAAGCCGGATACTAGTTAATTTGTAATTGCTGTTTAAAATTTTATCTATACCATGAGATTTTTTTATTTATGGGCCTTACCCATAACCTCTTCTAAATCTGTAGTTATACTGGTAGCATCGAAAGGAGCACCATCTTTTGCTAAAGCAAAATCACTGAGTGGTTTTACCAGTAATTTAATTATTACCATTAAGTTTTCGGCTTAATAAAACAATTGCTGGATAATACTCGGCCATCACAATCAATTTATCAAGTGGTTTAATTAAGCGTTATGTATTTGTGAATATTGCTCCTATCAATCACTACTAAACATAATTTTTACAAATATTTTATTGAAAAAACCGCAAGAAATTTCTAATTTGGCAGGTTTTTGACATTTAAGTCGACTTTGAAAATTTGGGAGAAATTGTGGAACAAAAATTGATGATTTTCCTTCCGAATTTGGAGTTAAAATCTAGGTCAAGCGCTTAGGCTGTATCTATGTATATCCATTATTACTCAATACCGACTAGACTGCACTCACCTCATATAAGAATCATGCCAGTTAATGTCTGTACAACTAGATTAAAACAATTAAACTTTTATCGTTGCATCAAGAAAAATTGCATAATTTGGTAGTGCGAAAAGAAATATTGAAAGGGAAGTGATAGAAAGGAATGAAAAGATTTTCTACATTTTATTTTTGTACAGAATGAGAACTAACCGCTTGGTAAAAAGTAAGAAATTATGCGATCTGAACAAAAAACTTCATCTTTGAACGCTTTTGTTGTGCGATCATCGTACGTACCTTGTAAGAGAATTCGTAAGGTTACGAAAGTGACGCATACTCTCATAATATTTAAACTACATTTATTTCAACAAGGTTGAGAGATAGAGAATATATTGACAAAAACTTTTATAACTGAAATTTATCCTTAATTATACATAAAACGTTAAGTTAATAAAATGATTCCTATATGGCAATAATTTTATATTTAACAGGTAATTACATTTTTGCGAACATTGAGCTCTCTATTCAAAGATTTAAAAAAAAAACTAAATATGGTGATGATTAATTTGGTACGGACAAATTAAATTATTTACCAAGTCTGGAATGTTATGTCATACTATATGAATAACTTTCATAAGTTGTAAGATTTTTAATAAGATTTTTAACACATACGATTTTGAGTTTTTTCATCAAAGAAACTGCTTTAGGGTTCTCTTAATTTAAATTTTGAACCAAGAAAACTTGACGTTTTCCGCCATATACTGCATGACTTTTGAGTATGCTTAAACCAGAAAAGTATCTATACCAGTACATTAAATTAACCAAATGAACAGACTCAACTTTAGTTTTGCTTCTAAGCTACGCCTTTTGAGCTATTAATATTTTCGATTATGAGTAAATATGTCGCTTTTTTATACGTGTTAGCACCGTACTAATACGACAGATTCGGGTAAGGGTAAACAATATATTACTATATATACTTTAATGGTGGCATTGTATCAGATTTTTCCTTAGATCAGTTATTTCTTTTGGATAACTGTGTATTATAGTTTTATCTTTTATTATAGAAGTAATTTTCCGTGGTGATTTATTTTAACAAATTCATCAATAGTCCCAATCTGGGTAGGTACTTATTACTTATATAGATTGTCTGCTTTTTTCTTTTTCTAAAGGGTTTCAACTGACTATTAAAGTAAATTGGAGTTTAAAATGTCTCCAATAATTATGTCCTTTTAGTCGTTGTTAGTCGCAACCTCCTATAAATTTTAAATGTCCATCTGCAATGAAACTATATATTTCCCACATAATTAAAGAATCTTTATATTGATTTTTCATGAGAGGATTTTTTGCGGGTAATTTAAAAGGGTAGTTTCAATACTAACTGTAATTTGTATCTTTACTCAGACTGCCCTTTGAATGAATTTCTTGGCTTAACTTCATATCTTATAAACATAATAAATAATTCTTTGGTGGGTATTTCTGATAAAAGGCAAATATATGTTTATGTGTATCTATAATTAACGGCAATTTAAGCTGCTTTTTGAAAGCCCACTGGCGTTCCAGCATAAAATTTTAAGATTTGTACTTATTACTGTGCTCAAATCGGTGTAACTATACGTCAAAAGAATTAAGCGCATATTTAGTATCCTTTGAAATTTTTTCATATAGAGCGGTACTAGTTGTACCTGTAGAATTACTACTATTATTTATTGACGATTAGGCTGAATAATATTTGTATGACCTGTGTTTTTGCCGTTTTTATTTTTTATTAGATATTCTTTATAATACCAAAGCTATCTTTATCTTGGATGATTAACTGCGTATTGTGCACATTTTGCAGATGCTTCTTTTAATTTATTACAAAATGTCGTAGGGTGTTTTCAAGGACATTGAACGTCATACGATTGACACTTTTTACATTGTGGAATACTATTTAATTTTCTCAGTGCCTGAATATCAACTTTACAGCCTAAAATATATTTTATTTGGTGTAATTTTTCAATATTTTCGTACGAACTGAAATACAGCGGTTATTTATACGTTGCTTCAGTTGATTTAAAGCCACGCATCTGTTTTCGATTCGATCGGAAGTTTCCTCAAACTTTTATGTTGTTTTTCCAATTTATGTTGCAGAGAGGGCGAATTGAAAAAAATTATCGGAGTAGAATTCAAATCCAGTTTTCTAAAATATTTTTAATTATTTCGTATATTTACCCAAAATGATTCCATTATCTTTTTCTGCCTAAGTTTAAGTTTCGTAAAGATAACCTGACTTATAGATGAACACCGGCACCAAACTATAAATCCTCACCGAATGATTTTTTCCTTAATTGGACCATATGCTCATTAATTGCTTGTTAATGAGAAGGTGCTTTAGCAGCTTGATAAGCCTTATTAAAATGGATGATAAGTGGTCGAACTTTATATCATTTGGCATGGTCTCTGGCTTGCTTCGAATGAATAAAATTTTTATTATTTGTTCAGATTAGTTAATTTTCCAAATATGGCCAACGGTGTGGGCGATAATTTCATAGTATTCAATCAATACTTGAGAATAATCTATTGCGTACGTGGCTCTTTTCTTCAATGTCATTAACCTTCTTTCATACTCATCTAGTAGAGTTCAACTGACGTTAGACTTAAGCAGTGGATGTTAGGCATACAAAGGATGATTGCAGGCCGCAAGCTGCGTTTTTATATCCCTCCGCCCCATCAAAATAATTATAAGTGATAAGAGACTCGAGGTAACGGAAACTCGTCACTCCTTGGAATGTGTGGGCACCATTACTAAAATCCTTTGCGGCTTAGTTTCTGAAACCGATGTTCATATATACATAAATATTTCGTGTTGGACTCATTGATTTTGAGACTAACGGATGCCGATAATCATACAAGTGATTCCAGTTAGCACTGTTGCCATTCAAAGTCCGCACATCTTTAGATTTTATCTGCATGTTATGCCAGGCCTGGTTGGACTGACGACGTTACCAGATTTTGCCCTGAGGTGTTTATTGCATCAACTCGTTTATTTAATTCTTTTAAACACAAACAAAGTTAGTGAGTCGAATGTTTAAGGCAATTGATCTATAATCAAAAAAGTTGTTACCTCCGATTTCAAATTTATTGATTTGGTTGGCACGAAAATATATATAAACATAAATTTTATTTTTCAACAATGTGTAAAAAAAAATGGCCTAACTAACCTTAGCACTTTATTGACTCCTCTATATTCCAAGAATTTTATTGATGTATAGTAATAAAAAATATACCAAAATTTTAGTGACCAAAATTAATTAAAACCAAAACAAGTCATATATGTACAATTTAAAAAAAACACAGCACCTAATTACATATTTAAAAAAAAAACATCAAAAAACTGATCACAATGTCACTGTCAGTTACAAATTCGTACATATACCAAATAAAGAAACCCACGTTCGCGCTACGATTCAAAGAATACGTTATAAATCAATTGATCCGAATAATTATAATGAAGTAATTGACAGGTACGACAAAAACATATATTTAAGGATTAAATTCATTAGCCATACTATATATATATATATCTATATAAGATCCTATATTTTAAAAAAATGTTCGCCAATGTCCAAGTCTATCATGTCAAACTATTGATTCTGCTATCAATTCTTTATAAATTTTTAACGTTTGTATAATTTTTATACCATGATCAAAAATTAAGAAAGCGCGCAAGCAAAAGAATTGCCAATATACAAGAAAATGAAAAACAAAAGTTTTCATTTGTTTTTTCGTTTTTATTTATTTTCTTCAACTAAAAGGAATACAATTGGTGTATGTGGCGCCGAATTATTTCTTCTTCGATATAGCTCTAAACGCGAGTATATATATGTTTTACGTTTCATCTCTTTTGAGCTAAAATATATATAGGTTTGTTAAGAAGACCAGTGTACGATGAAGAATAAAATAAGGAATAAAAATTACAAAATAACAATGAATAAAAAATAAAATAAAAATTGGAAATAAATAAACACTGAAATAAAAACAATATAAAATCTTATTTCATTCTTTCAATTTCTTATATTTTTCTTTTTTAAAGACCACCTGGAATGCATGAACTTTATACATACACACACAAGAATATATATATATATATATATATATATATATATATATATATATATATATATATATATATAACGTAAAAAATCGTGCCGCTACCACCAAAACAGCAGCACATCTCTAAATAATCTAGTTAACATATTATATATATATATATATATATATATATATATATATATATATATATATATTAAATATATATTTATATATATATTTAAGGTTCGAAAATCGTTAGAAAGGGATAATTGATTGTTGTTTGTTGCTGATTGGGCAAAAACGGTAAAAAATTGATTTAGAATTTGACCTGAAGGATCTAGATAAATTCAACTATGATCCTTTAAAAAATCATCACTGATCTGAAATAGACTCTACTGTAATATTTATCAACCATTAGGGTAAAGATAATTTATAAAGGTAAGATGACCGTTTAACAAATATTTAACTAGAGTATATAGTAAAATAATTAATTAGCAATCAGATTTTCTAACTATCCAGCAAACAAAATTCACTATTACTTAAAGTAATCTAACAGGGCTCTGAGTTTTTCTTTCGTATTTAATTATTAAGGTTTATTATAAGCACTTGGAAACAATAATTTTAGAAAGCATGAGGGATGAGGGAAAACTAAAAAATAAAAAATAAACATATATATGTTGCCAATTAGCGTTCAAAATTCCATTTTTAAATAATTTTTCTGACCTTTACGTTACATATTGGATAAAAGTCTTTCAAAGACTCAGTCTTGAGAAAAAATCGATAAAAGTAAAGTGAATCGAACAATTAAAGATAAATTTAGAGGATAATAATTTATTTTTGATTTACAACAAGCAGAGAACAAGAAAAACGATACGAGTGCAGCTTCAAATAAAGTGGGAGTGATGTACCGAGATAAAAGTAGCGGATATTTAAATTTATTAAAGCAAAATATACATCTTTACGAAAGACATCTAATGATCTAAATCTGATACTAAAGAGTTCTACAGACTGATACCACTGATAAAATATGAGTGGTGGATTACCTTACTATTATTTTTAAGTAAAGTAATAAATGAGAACTACTCCTTGATTTCAGATAGGCTAAGTGGTCGTGTAAATTGGCGGGTTTCTTAATTTTGATAATATTCAATTATATGAGAGTGCACGAAATATCTGAATAATATTATTTTATGTAGCGATTAGATGTGTTCGCTAAAAACTATTAACTTTTGAATTTGAAATTATTGCACTTAGTTTCCACTGGCTTTAACGTTAGGAAATAATTGAAAATATATAAAAACTCTTTTGAGACGAATGAGAAAACTCATTTCTCGAAATTTATCTAATATAATGCAAACTATTGAGGCTTGTGATTTAACCATTCAAATAGGAGAATGTAAACCATCGAGAGAGATATTTATAAACGAAAACAAATCTGAGGCTACGTCCTTTTACGAGGCTGTTTATATGCCGCTATAGCCAGTGGGACTGGCAGTAAAGATATTTTTTCCAGGAACGATATTCAATAATCACATAGGAAATCACATTCGTAACATCTTGAGGTAGCTGAGGCGGAAAGAAAAATCCTAAACGCAGAAACATCTTGCTTTTGTATGTGAAAAATAATTGGTGGAAATAACTTAAAGATCGTGAAGTGAGCATTTTCCGAAAGATGTCTTAAACTAAAAAATAAAGCTATTCGGAAATTATAAAAAGACGCACCTAGCACTACTAATTGAATATTTTAAATATCCTTGAAAGGATGTTCATTTATAGAGAATATCGAAATTTAAATCACCTCCTTTATATACTTAACCAAAAAATCAATCTTTATACATTTTTAAATTTAACCTTATGATCTCTTATTCATTTTTGGTGGGCTATAAAGATTATCTCCTATTAAAATGGTTTGCTCATTTACAGAAATACATTGACAAACCAAACTAACTGAAACTTCAAATCCAAAAAATACAATTCTAAAATAGATGAAGCCAAACTTACTAATCTGGCCTTAATTTGGTTCTCTACAAAAAAATAAATAACCCAACAAGACAGTGGTAAAGTTGTATCTTTCCTTAAAAAATTAAAACCCGGTCAAAGCTGAGTTAACGATTTTCGATTGAAAAAGGTTGAACTAAAATATCTTCTGAAGAACCATTAAAAATATTACAAATATCGTCTATTTTAGATAAAAGATTTTGAACTTTAAAACTAGCTACATGTTTAAATTACAATTATTCCTAACTATAGCATATTAAATGAAACCTTTTGCAAATTATACAAAACTATTTGCAAAGTAAGTGAACATTTTTAGTAAATTAAATTAAACAATTTGCAAATAAAGTGAGACCCATAGAATTCACCTTCCTGAAAGATAAGAAAATGCCTTCTGTTTTAATTGTTGTAATGGTACATTCACATATTATTCATTTCATCACGTATTCATCACGTTTTGTGTATTTCCCTGACACCTTCAGTTGTACATTGAATTGCGATGTGTCGCTTTTTGTAATCCAAATTAACCCGAGAACCTTTACTGTTGCCTGATTGTCATCATATATGATTGGATCTAAAATATCACATAACGCGGGAACTTTTGAAACTCATTTGATCTTTGACATTCGTTTCACCTGTCAATAAATTATCGAGGCAAAAATCAATTAGCCGAGCAAATCAATTCTATATTTTTTTTTATATTGGTCGATTTAAGTTGATTTTATTGATTTCGAATGTCTTTTGCCAAATAATGAATATGTGTCTTATTCCTCAGAATCCTTTGAAGATGCCTGCCCATAACTGGATCAAACAGTGCTAAATATTCAACAAATTTGAGGAAATTTCCATTTTCCGGTTACACAATTTTTCTTTGCTTTCACGAAATTAAATATTTTGCGTAGCAAAAACCTTAACAAGTTCTACTAAACGTTCTAATACTTGATAGTAATACTTTTCTTCTTCTTTTATAAGACCGTAAATTTTCCTGATTAACAGTTCATCGCAATTTAAGCTCTTACCAGCTTTCAAAATTCGATTTATTTATTAGACGTTGGTTGTGACGAAAAAGTTTGCAACAAAAACAGAATGCCGAATCTGTTGTTTTGGAATACTGCAGCCATTGTCAATGCTTTTCTTCTCCATTAGCAAGCCTCCTTTATAAAAAATCCTTAAATATTTTTTTTGGTTGCTATTTCGATAAAAATCAAATTTTTTAATTTGTTCTGGTCCATTTTCAATTTAAATTTGTCTAAGATGGTCAAACGATAAACAAACAAAATTTGTTTAAAGTTCGTTCAATATTTTGTTCTTCCACTAGCTTGTAAAAAATCAATGACTGGTATTGTCAGATTACAATCCTGTTCTTTTAGAATTCCTTCATTCCGATTATCATCTTGATGATTGCTGCCGACCAAGATACTTTCGAAATGCTCTTGTTTGTTTTTCATATTGATTTTGCTTTTCAGCCTGCCTATAATATATGAAAATATTTTTATTACAATAATAAACCACTTTTTTAAGAACCACAACTAGGAAACAACCGACGAACCGTAAATTACCGCAAGATACCTCTTGAAAAAAAAAAATCTTTTAATAAAATTGTTTGAAGGAGGGGACAAAGTCCAAAATGCGGCAAATATCACCGGACTAAACATTAACTCTGCTAAAACATTGCTTTGCTTCGTCGTTACAGGCAAAATGAGTGCGAATTCTTAATAAAAAAGAAAGAAGGAAATCGATCGAGAAAACTAACCGCAGAAGTATTAACTAAAATTGAACGGATAGTTGAAACTAACCCTGGTTTTATGTTGGCTATTATCAAACAAAAGCATGCAGAACAAAACTTACCACTGAACCTCTCAAGCATTCAAAAAGGCTTTAGTAAACTTCGGATTACATTGAAATTATAAATTAGATGGTACCAATTATTATTTAATAATGGATAATACCCTGATTTATATAACATCACAAGTAAAGGAGCTGATTGAAACATCCCAAAACCACATCCAGTATGTTCCCCCTTACTCCCCGATGTTAAATCCAATAGAAGAAGCGTTCTCGAAAATTAAATTCAAAACTCGAGATTTGTTAGTTTCTGTAATAGACCAAAATCTTGTCGATGTGATTAGACAGAGCATAAATTCTGTTACAGCCACAGACTGCTGCAATTTTATTTTGGATATAATGATGACACTCTCATCAGCAGCAGTAGGGGAAGCGCTGACTTAGAAGTTAAAACTATAGTTAAAATGATTTTAATTTGTTTTAAAAAAAATGATTTTAATTTAGAGATAAAATTCTATGGGTTTCAATTTATTTGCAAATTGTTTCATTTTATTTAGTAAAAAGTTTCACTTAGTTTGCAAATAGTTTCGTTTAATTTGCAAAAGGTTGCACTTGATTTGTAAAAGGTTCATTTAATCTGAAAAATCTATATGTAATGTTTCTGCCCAATGACAAAAAAGATATGCAATACAAGCATAAATATTCAAAATATGTAAAAGTTCAAACTTAGTAACAGTGACTGAAAAGTCACCTAAAAGAAAAGGAAAATGAAGAGTATTTGAAACCGAGCAATTGGCGCAGTGGTTAAAGCTGCGTGGTTTGGGACGGGGAGGTACCGGTTTCGAATCTCAATAAAGGAGGGTGGCAAAAGGAAGTTTTCATACACAACTATGACCCCCTGTTGTAGTGCAGAATCCATGGGCCGAACCATCGTCCATATCAGTACAGGCTGGCATGGAGCAATGCATTACGCAGATGGATATTCAAAATCGCGAACCTATGTATTCGTGCGCCCTCGTTTTGGTTTTTGTTGGCATAAAGTAGGACGTTAAAATAACCGCGTAAGATTTGAGTGAGAGAGCTTCAGCCCCAGATAAAAGATTGTAGGGATTAAAAAAAAAAATAAAAAAAAAAGAGTATTTGAGTCGCAATTTTAGAATTTAATAAAAAACATAAAGCACAGTAGCACAGTAGCACACTGCTGTCAAACAATAATCTTTACTTTTTTTTCAGAGAAATAAGATCGTATCCGATAATTATCGCAGCGTAAAAAAAACGATTCAGATAGATAATTTTCACTCGGATATTTAAAAAAAAAAAACGCAAAGCTTAATTTTGATAGTAAATTTATCTCTCCAATTTCGCTAATATAAAAAAAAACACGCTCATAATCTTACAAATTAAATTAAATTTGGTTTCCGTATTTTGATCGTTGATGAATTTTCGCAACATCTATTATCTCAGTTTCAGGCACAGTATAACAGATATTTATTTCAATTTATTTAAAATAAAAAGGAAAATATATGGAAAAAAAACATTAAATACTCACATAAAAAATCTTGGTCAAAGATGGGTTGCTCAACCGTCTCTGTAATACGACCACGGTGATTGTTTTGATTTTGTCGACCGCATACATATTAAGACAAAACTTCTGTAAATGAGAAAAAAAAAACACCAATTACTTACATCCTTCGAAAAACTGCGGCCAAATAATCATACATTTTTAAAAATCAGGATTTTGCGTAAAATTTTGACTATAGTTTGGGATGAATATGCATGAGTATTTCTATAAAAAATGAAGTAGTCAAATTGTTATAAAGTGATGCTATAATCAAAAACTCTCAACGACAGTATACATTTTTTGTATTAAATTTAACTTTCGAACCAATTTGATTGTGATTAGTGTAAAATTAATAAAAAGCGATAATAGGTTAAATATTGCCATATTATGGTCAAACAGTTTAGTAGATCATATTTTGCATAAAAAATCGATAATGGTATTGCCTACAAAATTATCAATATATGCATGGCTTAAACATATATAATTGATACCTCAATCAAAAGCTTTAACCCCAGTGTACAATTCTTATAAAAGGAACCATCCTGTTAAACCATTTTTTGTATTAAATTCTGACTTGTATTCCACAAATTTATGTTAAAGCTTGAATTTGAAAAGTTCGAAATATGAAGAGTACAGCAAATTTTTTTCGATAAAAGATTTAGATGAGTGCTAAGGAGTATAAGTGTATTTAACTGTATTTGGGTATAAGAGACAAAGTGCTCTCTTCAGAAACAGTTGACAAATGAATTAAGTGCATCAACCACTATCTCTAAAGAGAAATTGAAGATCTTGGAAAATCTACTAACGAAGAGAGTTTAATACGTGTCTGTTTTTAAAAACTGGTTACCGATTATTGTTGACCCCTTAGACAAAGCGCAACTGGTTAGAAGAAAAAACAGACTGCTTGTAGAACTATTCCAAATTTAAAAGCTGTATCTCTACGGTTTTAAGGAGTTTATCTACTTGTGGAAGGAATATCGCCGGTCACTATTAAATGGTATCTACTAATACTCTTATAACGATCCTTCAATCACACCACCTTATAGATTTTACCTCCTCACTATATTAGTTTTAAAAACTATTTGAGTTATATAAAGAAGCAGGTCACATAAATAACTACGGATTATATTCGGGAAGCAAACCAACAGATTGTTCTACTGATATAAATAAAATACCACATCTTATTAATTTCTGTGTATCAAAACGGATTTACGTGGACCCTATGTGCATCGAAATAAACTTAAACTTGAAATAAAGAATGAAACTATCACTTACTATTAAGTATAGTCT
The DNA here is from genome assembly GCA_963556175.1 of Tipula confusa. Classification (NCBI taxonomy): domain Eukaryota; kingdom Metazoa; phylum Arthropoda; class Insecta; order Diptera; family Tipulidae; genus Tipula; species Tipula confusa. The sequence goes on along the minus strand of OY744476.1, from coordinate 192,669,136 downwards.
CACTAAAAATAAGTACTCTTAATTCTCTCTTTGGAAAATAACAAAGGGTTTCAAAAGAACCAAAATAAAAGTGTCGCCTATTAGAAACAACGAAAGAACATAGACCAAAACTCACTAACAAAATGCTTCTTTATTGTCGGCTTACCTGGACAATACCCTTAGACCATTATATAGGGAAACAGCTGATGGAAACATAAGAACTTTATGCAAAATTTATGATGATAACATGTACAACCTGTAACATTACAGGAAATAAAAAATAAAATCAAGTGTAGTTTAAGTGCAAAAAAGGCTCCACGATATAAGTTAATTATTAACCAAGCTGTAGAAACCATTCTCCAAGGGTTCAAATAGCCAACGCCGCCTTTAGACTTAAGTGTCTCACGTATTGACGTGAAATTTCCAAGAATATATGATCCCCAAATCAGCAAATGATAAAAAATTGTATAGGCCAATTTAACTAATCTCTATGTTCACTAATTCTCATTGGCTTAAGCCAGTAATAGAAAATCAAAATTTGATTCGACCACATCAGTTTAAACTTAGAGAAAAGCATTTTACAGTAGAACAAGTTCATAAAATAACATAATATAAAACGAGCTTGAGAATAAGCCGATATGACAAAGTTAGGCATCAATGGCTTGATTATAAATAGCAGCGAGATTTACCTAAGCAGTTTTATCTATAATTTTTAAATTTTACATCACAGATAGAAATTCCCGTTGTGAAGTACCTTCTCAGAATTAAATTCGGAGTACGAATTTTTACTGGTTTTTAGAAAATTTTAAATTTTAGAATGTTTCTTTTTGTATCATAAATTGTACAGTTATAGTGGGTTTACCATCATGTTTCTTCTGAATTTAAATACGGAATTGTGTCATACAGTTTAAGTAGGCTCATGTTGTTATGAATTTTGAAAACATTTGATTTGTGATTTAAAATTTACAATTCCAGTGTGGGAGAAATTTTTTGTCGAGATTTTGAAAATTTTGAATTTTAAGCGTAATTTTTACAATTTGTCTATTCATCACAATTTTAGTTAGCTATAACCGTCATATATTTTCCAGATTTTGAAAATTTTTGTTCTGTGGGTTAACATATCTGATTTTTCGCTTTATAACGTTGTTCCTTCAAAGGCTGGATATCTTAGATTAGTCATGTGCACTGATTAAGCTGTTTACAAAGTTGTACCGTTGTTTGGATTTTTTTCATCCCTAAACTTTGAAAATTCTGATCAACTAGTTGCGCCTTCCCTTTTAATTTCTATTTGATGTGTCACACTTCTCCTTAAATATTTTTAACCTTTTAATAATAATACAGCCATTATTTTGCGTTGATAATTAAAAAAAAATTATGTCAAATCGGACCGCAACATGGTTTGGTTTTGTTGCTTGACTTCAACCATTTTGTTCAACTAGTGATTCACTTCATCGCTAATTTATTAACTTCCTCGAATTGTTGTACTTGGTTCGAACCCCAAAGGGGGAGGGATGTAAAAGGAATTTTTCATTACTTGATTCCGATCGGAGATGACGATGAACACCACGACGGCCCCCATTTGAAGTGCAGAATCCATGGGCCAAACCATCAACCATTCGAGTACTGGGTGGTTGGACCAACGCACTGTACTGATGTTCATTTTACATTTACTGTGTTCATACGTCCTCAATGTGGCTGGTGACGGCGTAAACGAGGACGTGAAATTACATTTGGTCATTTATGGTCACATAAATAACTGCGTTGGTCATTTGGTCATTCATGAATAAGTCGATGTTTTTTCTCAAGTTCGATTAAAAATAAAATAAAATTTTGTTTCGAACTAATAAGGTCTATCCACTTTGTTCGACTTAAACCTTGACCATAAAGAGAACTATAAAGACGATTTTGTGTTCGTTTTATCTGTATCAGTATCGAATTATGTCTAATTTCATGTCGTACCAAAGTATAGTTTTTATGTTATAAACAAACTAAAAGTTTATCAGAACTTTAAAATCAGCCTGCTAAACATATTTAAGAGCAATTATATATTTTTAATGGCTTAAAAAATTCGCTTAACTTCGTAATAAAAAATAAACCAAAAAAATCAAACCTCGAGATCATTACGACGTATTTAATCCACTTATATAAAACTTCATAGTGGGCCGTCTCGTCAACAATTTAGATCTTAAATGATTATATCAATATGCTACATGGTTTACATATATATACATGGTACAAAATAAGGAATGGAACATAAAACTAATCACCTTAAAAAAAAAAAAAAAATTAAAATTAAAAAAAAAAAAACATTGATACGTCACCACTCTGCGGGAATCCAACAATAAGCCCACAACGAATTAAAACAAATTCTATATCAATCGATTTAGAGAGATGGTTATCTTATATACAAAAATTGTGGTTTGTTATGTACATACTATGTTATTTCTTCGTCTTATTCTTATGTGTGTGCTTTTTTGTAAAATCAGTTTTAGAAGAAAAAAAATTCTCTATTAATTCATTCCTTTTGGTAAGTCGTTGTCTTATCGTCGTCGTCGATTTTTCTTTTATTATTAGGTTTCATTCTTCTTGTGTACAATTTAACATGATTCATGTTTCAATTAACATACAAAAGACTATATACACACATCGAGAGATAAAAAAAACATAAATAACATTATTGAATCATATATAGCGCAGCTAACAAGGAACAGAAGAAGATGAAAATAAAAGTCTCACTATTTTACTGTGTGCGCTTACGACCGAGTTAAATATCCCTAATGGGATGTTTGTTTCTTTTGTCATGGGATTCTTTTATTGTTGTAAATTTTTTTATTTTTTTTTTGTAAATCATTAAACGATAATAAAATGAAATTATTAAGGTACAAAAGATACATGGTATTAATGGGTTGCATGTTCGAAAGAATGGATAATTTATTTTGACATTTTATTTAGTATCCTTGGGAAACATAGAATATAAAAATGAAAACGTTTATGTTTTTATGTTTTAATACTTCGTTGGCAATCATTTTGAACAATTTTTTTTTCTGTTTATTTTCGTATATAAAGGTTACATAAAATTTCTAAGTACCTATGAGTTAATTGTTTTTTATAAGGGTTTTAACTATATTGACATCTTTAATTGGTTTTAATAAAGGATAAAGTTTAACAGGTTCTCTGGGTAACAAAAAATTTAAGTCAGTTCAACATGTAGAAAAGCCACAAATGTGCCACGAATACAGTTTATCTATTTTGACATAAACTGCGTATTGCAAGATTACAACAGGCGATACATGACAGGCGAGAAACGATCACACTGCCAACAACCAACAACCGGATAAACTCAGATTACAGCTATAGTTGAGATGTGCAAAATTCAATGCGGATATAGTGGATATAAACTTCAGGCAAACCAATCCCTGTAAATGATGTATTTAAAACCACACGTTTGAAAGAAGCTGGGAGCAAGCTTATTCAACATTTGCAACCAACTGGGGAAAATTACGATAGCAAGAAAATATTCAATATTAAGAAAAAGTATTTAATATTAAAAACCAACTGAAGAAGCACCAATTGAAGAGAATAGAATAAATGAAGAGCATATAAGACTTGGTATTAACCAAACTCAATAAAAGTCTGCCAAAAACGCCAATGGAATTAAAAGAATGGCAACACAATTTAACAGTCCCATTTTATAATATTTCGGCACCATTTGATGAACTGCAAGGTGCAGACTACTATAGCTAAATTCTTAAACCCCAGTCCATCTAGGGAAAAAGAGTGAAGTAGCTTATCTTGGGAAGAATATCTGCACTAAGCTGGAAAACCGAATTAAGATGTAAATCACACGTCACATCAATGGAGATAGATAAGCAACTCAAAAAATTTTTTGATCTGTACCGCAAAAAACCAGAGATGGAATGAGAAGATATTTTTAAAAATTCACAAAAATAATAGACAGATGGGCCGCTACGAAGTTTGTATCTCTTTTCAAAAGGATCCAACATCATACCTAGGAGATCAAAATACATGGCAGGAGCAAAACTTCTTTAAGTCGAGAAAATATTGTCGAGGAGTTCAATACTCAAAGAAGGTTTTATAGCCTTTTTCGGGAATATCAGTAATCTAGAATTATTGAAATTTTCATCAGCTCTCAAAATCAGAAGAACAATAGCCTATTGCTTCAAATTCATTTTAATCCTTAAAAAAGAAACTCACCGAGTTTCTGAAAAGATACCATGCTATCGAACGGTTGATGACCAGACCACACAGTATAGAATTATAGCGGCAATACTCAAGGGTGAGAATTCACTGCAGATATCAAATTTCAAAAACCTTAGATAAAACTATAAGTAACAGTAAATTGTCATCTTTGAGTCCATTTATTGACGATGGTCTAGTAAGGGTTGGCGGTAGATTTCAAAAATATGAATAGACAAAAACAACAACTGATTTTGCCTAAACATCATATATTTATTAAAAACTTATTACCTTAGAAGCGCATTATCTCATACTTCACGGAGGCGTACAGATGACGTTAGCACAGTACGTACAAAATATTGGATCCTGACGATTATAAAGTCAATCAAACGATTCACAACTGCGTACGTGTATAAGATGTTTTCGAATCAGGAGGGCCGCACCATAACAATTAGTGGGTATATTACTAGAAGAAAGATTCATTCCCTCTCCTTCATCTAACAATACAGGTATCGACTACATAGACCCATTTTTAAACCATGTATCCAAAGGCAGAGGAAACAAATCATACAAGGAGTACATTGCCATTATTCGTTTGGTTTTCTACTAAAGCAACTTTTTTGACAGGTAACCAGTGGATAAACAATAACAGCTTTGCTGGCAGTATTTAAACGACTTACTTTAAGATGACGAATTTGTACCTTTAAATATTAATAGTGATAATGGTACTAACTTTGTTGGAGCCTAACACGAGCTAAACAACAAAGAGTTACGGTTAGCTATACAACAAACTAACATTCATGCGGCGTATTAAGCTGCTATATAATTATGGTACATGGCCTCTAAATCCACCCGGTCAAACTAACCAAAAAACTAACACATAATAGTGTATTTTAATCTACCGAACTATTATCCAGAATTGGCTGCGGTTATAGCCAATTGACAACCATTTGAGAGAAGACTGACAACCATTTGAGAGAAGAATTTTTTTTTCAATTTAAGCACATATTTAGCAAAATATGCAAAGCTTATATACTGTATGAATCTGGATTTTTAGGAAAACACAAATTTTTTTTAGTTAAATTCTTCTGTCTAAATTCTTTTAGCAACAGTTAAAGTAGCAATAGTTAAATTTTAGTCTGCATTTGGGATATGTATAGGTGACATTATGAGCTCAGTAAGGCCAATTTTCCCAGGCAACTTTCATAACTGAGGAAGCAGTTAAACAATTGTCATTACCAAGAACTTTAATTAATGTGCCGATTGTAGGAGTTGGTTTAGTGAATACTGGCACGATAAATTTTGGGAAATATAAACCATAACTGGTGTGGACTTCAAATTGTAAACTAACGCGCGGGTGCTTACAACTTTTTTACTACTCAACTTTCTTCAAAAAGGTGTCTCCCTCATCATGGCCTCACATAACAAATCGGCGATTAGCTAATCCATTCTACTGTTAAACAAGCGCTGTTGACTTGTTGATTGGTGCAGATCTTTTTGACGATCTATTACTAGACAGTAAATCCTCCGATGGCAATTATATTGTTAATCTTCCGTTTATATATTCTAGGCCAGATGAAAGTACTTTCGGCACTCCATGAAATGGAGCAAATCAAACAGATGTAAATGCAGATTTAGATGAACAATGACGGATTTTCAATGTATAGTTAAGCGTTCAAATCCTGATAAGCAAATTAGTGATTCCCACTGACAGCATGAGATGTATGTCTTGTCTGGTGCTGATACCATCGAGTCGGCGCAAAAGTAACAAGGAGAAATAGTTGAGCTTTTCAAATCTGGTGGTTTTAAGCTCCGAAAATATTCATCAAATAAATCATGACGATGGTGTATTAAAAGTTGGCGGTCGGTTAGAACATAACTTTTTGGAGAAACTTACTCAAGAAAACATTCATCATACCTCATAACAGTCCAGTTACTATTAAATTTCCGGTATTGAACCAACGTCAGAAATCAGTTAATAGGGAATCTGTAGTCTAATCGTGTCACCTGAAGTTGACTATTTCAACATTCTAGAGTCGACTATACAGGTTCAATTTCATTACAAACATCCCCAAGAAGAGGCAGCAAGGCATATGAAGGATAAACATGCGGATTTGTATGCTTTTGTACCAAAGCCATCCGTTAAGAAATCGTAAGTGTTTTAACCACTATTGATTCAATATAATTATGTCCCATTAGAAATGATCCCATTGATCACTGTTCTGACTCCAGGTCATTTCCTAATAAATGCTGATATTATCAAGAGTAGTAGAAAAATATTCTGGACTAGAGGGTCCACAGATAAAAATTTTAAAATTAAAATTAAAAAATATATTATCATAGAGAATCTTATAATAACTTAATGTAATCATTAAAAGGCATCTTCTGGTGCAAAAAAAAATCAACAGCATTACAGGCCAAAGTTGAGCTCAATGAACGATTTTACACATAATGGGTCCTGGCACATTGTGGTCAGTGGCGGAGATACGAATTCAAAACCATAGTATGTGGATTCCAACACCTTAACCATCACTATACGACCAGTGAGTTCACATGATTACTTTATTAAAAGAAAAAAATAACAACAATCTATGGTGGGCTTGTTACACACTTATGCCAATGTCTCAATGGAGCCCAAATATTGTATACGACAACAACAGACTCTCAGGCTTCTACAATTTTCAGTTTCCCTGAAAACGAAAAGCAAATCACATTCAACCTACCACCAGTCAACATCTAAAATAAATTTACTGGAAGCCATAATTCGGATTAAATATCCGGAATTTGCTGCATAAAACACAACTATGCGTAAATGAGAAACGGTATGGTTCAGAGTTGGCTCAGAAATTGTAACAACTAAAGAAAAACAAACATTATGGATCAGCTGCATGAGAAACTACTTTTGGAAATTCCAGAGGAACAATAGTTGGATACCTAAATTATTCTATAAAGCAGTAAAATCAATTCTTAGCCCATTTTTACCCAGTAACTGGCAACATACTCTAAACACTGTTTTTATACAAATATTTAATTTATTTGGAATTGATAAATTGAAATTTCATTTTTCCACTTAAAATAATTTGACCAAGGATTTTTCTTGGAAGGCTTTATGATTTTTTTGATTTTTCAAAGTTTTTTTTCGGCAAAGATCTTTATAATGTTACTAACTATAGTAAATCAATTTATTTAAACTCTGACACGATATTAAAAACGTAATCCTAATGATTTAATTTTTTTAAATAAGTAATAACAGTTGTTTAGTTAAAAATTGCTGATATACATAAGTTTCAAGCACGAATAATAGATCAATTTTAAGACACGGCTAACTTAAAGAAAACATTTATGTCGTATAGAATTATTACTTATACTTGCGTAATGGTTAGATTCGTATAACAAACTGATAATAAAAATATTCCTATTCCAATGCAATTGTTATTTAACCGTCGATAAATAGTATCAATATAGTAAGTACAAAGAAAATGAAAATCTTTCGATTCGCTTTTATAACACAAACAAAGATATAATGTGATAATAAAAAAAAAAATCTTCTATTTATCAAGTAAACCGCTTTTCAATTATTGTGTCTAGCATTTAATCATTAAAGAGTTTTCTTTTCCTTTAAATTTATTCACAAAAGGTTTCCCTTTCATGTTTTCTTTTTACACATAAACTCGTGTTTCTTATCAAAAATATGTATATCTAGGGAAATATATCGCGTACACATAACACAATCGCAAAGAATTACATGTATTGTTGTCTGCACAAATATCTTACATTAAAACATTTTATTTGCTATGATATTTAAAATCGATTGATGCTGTAATAAAACATTTAAACATATCTAGACACAATTTGTAGTCGCGTGATACATTTTTGTAATAAACACTTAAATAGAATGAACATCCTCTTAATATTATAGACTCCATCGTGTTATCCAAAGTAAATTACTCGCGCACTCTTTGTTTTAAATGTTAACGAAATTACACCGAATAAAATCGGTGACAAATAATGATTCTATTGTTCTATACACAGGTAAACACATTCAAAAAGAATTTTCATTCAAAATAAGTGAAAAACAATTTTCTTATTTTTCCACCAAATATTTTGAACAACCAAAGTATATCGCTACAATAACAATTGTGTTGAATACTATTTATAGTACTGTTGAAAAAAAATGTCAAAAAACGGGAGGGAAAATGGAAATATCTCGACATACAATAGCACCCACTCAAAAGTTTAAATTACACACAAAAAAAATTCTTAAACTACCGCTTTACGGAACGTAGAATATTTTTCTAGCTATACTTTTATTTTTTTGTACCTAAATTTTGATTTTCTTTTTCTTTTGTTTAATGAGAATTTCCTTTTTTCTTAATATTCTGATGGTGGCGTTGTTATTGTGACCCACAACTCAAACCTACTTTTGTCTATATACTAGAAATATATATATATATATATATATATATATATATATATATATATATATATATATATATATATATATATATTTCATCTTCATACAACCACTTTAACTCTACTGAGTATATAACACAAAAAAGCAAAAGAATGAAAATTTTGTATGGTTTCAAGAATTTATGAAGAAAATTTCCTTTTGACAATTCATCCTTAAAAGGAACCTAATTCATTGCACTTGAATATAAATAAAATTAAAATAAAAAAAAAAAAAAATTCTATTCTTTAATTTTTTTGTTACTCTCGAGAAGTTATATAATACAGAATATATACACACACACCTACACACACAAGGAGATAAGCAGAATATGACTAATATAAAATCCCTTGAAAAGTTATTCATGCGGGTGACCAAAATACCTTTGTAGCTATCTCCATATACATACACTTTCGATTGTACGGATACCCTTAGATTATTTTTGTCACAGATAGGGACTATTTATAATTTATAGGGAGTTATATTTTGGTCCTCATTTTTTGATGTCTTTTTGACAATATTTAAGTTAAATTTTACGGTATATCGATAATGAAAATTTTATAAACGTTTTTTAAAAAATTAGAGCAGATTTATTGTAGTGTATGTACTATAGAGGATACAAATTTAGGAAGAAGTGGAACGGTTTACATTCTGTTAAAAATTGTTAAAAAGGTAAAATTTAAATAAAATTTGCTTTAATAAGGTTAATGGCCCAGATACTATATCCTTAAGACTTTATATTGTTTTACATTGATTATCTTCCGTAAAACGGTAAATAAATCTAAACGAGTAACCGAGCATTCTTGTATTGACTGACAGCTACAATACAACTAAGACGTTAAAATGAAAACAGTAAAATATTAGTTCCAGGAATGATGACCGAAAATTAAAAATTTAAAAATTGGATTTAACGCATAAATTCAAAATTTTTCTGGATTTAAGATAAATCTCGTTTGGATTTATATAATGCGATTGTTGTTGTAAATTTGATTAATGTTGTTTTTGTAAAATCCGCAAAGCAACATAACTTTAATTAAAATTATTATTTTTTATTTACAATAATTAGTTTTGGGTTTTGATCAACTTTATGTAAACTACTCAAAATTTTATAACTTTTTTATTTTTCAAAATAAATTATTTATCCTCACATATTTTTATTTCTTTAATTAAATCCATCAATTAATTCCAAATGTCCTTTGACTGCCCAAGGACTAAATAGATCATTTGGTTTAATACATCGAATGACGTTGTTTGCGTTGTTAAAAAGTTGAGGTGTTTGGGCGAGAGGTGTCGGGTTCATATACCAAAGGGGGAGGGATGTAAAAGGGAAATTTGCATAATTTAATTGCGATCAATCGATAGCCACTGACTATAAATTTAAAAGGTGATGATTTTACTTCTTGGATGGTCAGAGAAATTGCCATATAAATTAACCCTTAGTCTAGCAAGTGTGCTTTCATGTTTTCAAATGGTTATTTTTATGAGGAAAGGATGAAGTCATAGTCAGTTATAATGAGATAGTACGCGACTCCAAAGTACATTATGCTTTCCCCAATATCGATCGTTATATTGAGTCGGAAGTACGAACCTATATTTTTACATGTCAGTCTGATTTTCGCCAACTCTAGTATTAAAGCCACAAATCACTATTTTAGGCAAGGATACCAGTAGTTCTTTAGAGTTCCAACCGAAACACTTTCATGGTATGAGTTTTCTTAGTGACTGCCCGTTCCACGTACCAATATTACGTCTCCATTAACGTAAGTGGGGCCTGGATGAATTTGGGCGGTATCAAATTTTTATTTTTGTTGATTATCAATTTAGTTTTTAAGGATGCGAGTAGTCAGCCCAGTGACCAAATATTGGTTTAGTCAGTGATATAACATGCACTTTTATACATTTTTTAATCCTGGAAAAATAGGTAATTCTAGTTGGGGCACAGCAGCAAACCGAACCATAATTTTATACATTTCCAATCAAAAGCTAACTGTAGTTTTGTTAGCTTTAACAACATTTACATTAAAAGTGTACATTAAAAGCCCACCAATGTGGTAAAATAATAAACCAAATCATAAGTCATAATAGCATTAAACGATATAGAGTGTGAATTTTGCAAACTGAGAAATGAGACATGTATTTTAAGTGGCGTACTATATGTGACACTTTTAATTAGCCTGCGATGAAATGTTCAATTTGCTGTGACAAATTAAATTTTATATCTAGTACATTAATGAAATTAATATGCCTCATTTCTCAGTATGCGACCAAAATCCACACTCTGCTTTCATGCTATTTGATCACGCTGATCCAGTAAAATACCTCAATATTTGGTTGGCTACTCATGAATACGTATTATTGGCAATGATAACCGAAAGTAAATAAGATAATTATCTCTAAAAAGGATATTGTTCGACAAACGAAAGGAAATTTTAACCATAATCGTAATCCTTTTAAGTGACTTATATAATTTTGAAGTGAAAAATTATAATAATTTGATAAATTGGGGAAATATAACAGAGCCATTACTTATAAAACGTTCAAATAATGAAACTATTTTACCGAGCAATTGGCGCAGTGGTTAAAGCTGCGGAGCTTGTGTCGGGATGGAATAAAAACTAAAAAAAAAACTATTTTACAAGCCATTGCTGATCAAACTATAAATGATAGTAGCATTCTTCCTGTGGCAAGAGAGTAAAACTCATAAGTCATAACCGAATTCTCAGCAATTTTCTGTGGCTCCTTAACACGAGATAAAAACCAGACTAGATTCACGAAAAATTATGCTTATTTTTAATACCAAATAGTCAAAGTAACCTAAACGATCGGCAAAAAAAACTCCAATTTTCTGACTATTTCAAACAAGACTTAGCTTGCGATATTCCAATTAATCCACTTGTAGATAACCGTGTACTTCGTAACTCTTCAACACCTTCACTTCAATGCAATAGTTTACATGTACTTTACCATAATTGCAGCGGTTTTAAGCTTAAGCACGAAGTTTTAAGCTAGAAGGTCCAAGTTGATGTAATTTATACGAGCTCCTCCAAAGCGTTTGATAAAATAGACCATGTGTTTTTGTTAGAAAAGCTCGATCGTATGAATAATTCATTTATTCCTATTAAGTAGATTGCTTCTCAACTTAAAAATCGAAGGCAGGGTGTTAAAATTGAAGATACGATATCAAACCCATCCATACTTTACTTTGTCTGGCATCCCTGGCATCTCTGTCCTTTGTCTGACAGGGGAGCCTTCTCGGATTTTTTTATTTATTCTTTTTCTGAACGATAATGTTAACAGTTTAAAGTTTTGTGAATGTTTGTCGTATGTGAATAGTGTTAGAATCTATGCAGAGATAAATCCTGTATCTGTAATACTGTAAATATCAAAAATTATTTAAATCATTTTTATGCTTGAACTGTCGTTAACAAATTAAAAACTGAAAAATTGTAGAATTAGTTGTTGGTGTTGGATTGATTGGATTAAATCTTCTGAAATTTATTGTGTTGGATACATTTTTCTAAATAAATATGGATGCCGAGCAAAAGCTCCTATAAATTAAAAAAATAATTCGTAAACGGCCAGATGTAAAAATTCAGTTTAATGCCTTACAATAATTCGTTGATAATTTACAAGAAAATGAAGATAAAAACCAAAGTGAGCTTCTTTTGAGTTGTCGGCGTACAAAATTGGAAGAGTGTTTTAGAAATTATATCACAATTTATAATAAATTGATTGAGGTGCGGCATCCCATTTGAAGGATGAAACGATGTTGGAAGGCATTGAGGTGGATTATTGTAATTTCCAAGAATTATATTTTCCGTTAAAATTTTTATACGTCAAAAAGTTAACTAATTGTAAAAGTAATTGTGAAAATGGTGTAATGGAAGAAGAATCGTTGGAGTATTCTGAGAAAAAGTTACCGTTAGAAAGTTTCAATAAAAGAGACATAATAGAACATTTGAAAACTTTTATTATATGACGAAACGGTAGGTAACTCAAAAAAATATTCAATAAAATTACCCAGAATATCACCTCGTTTTGATGGTAGTTTAAATAAATGGCTTCAATTTAGGGAATCATTTAGAATAATGGTAACTAATAATCCTGCATTATCTGATTTAAAAAAGTTTTATTATTTTAGTGGAAATATTTCTTAAATATTCCACAAATATTTCTTTCAAACGCAATGATTGCAATTTTAGACTCACGGGGCCAAAGCCATACATGTATGGGATTGCTTGATTAGGCTTCACAATACGCTAACTTTATATCAGCAGTGTTAGCTGATAAGTTAGCAATAGCAAAAAGAAAAACAGTATCGTCAATCGCAGGTCTAAACAACACAAGAACAAATATTAGAAATAAATTACTCACAAAGATTAAATCACGAATAAATAATTTTAGTAACGGACTAGAATTTCTTGTAGTTCCAGAAATAGCGAGCAACTTGCCTACTGAATATATCAACATAAACAATTGGCCTATCGCAAACAATGTAAAATTAGCCGATCCTAGTTTTAACTTATCAGGGAAAATAGATGTATTGTTAGGAGCTGAAGTTTTTTATAAGGTGCTGAAAGCAGAAAATACTAGATTAGCTCAAAAGATATTAACGCTGCATGACACCGTTTTTGGATGGGTTATTGGAGGTAAGTTCGAAAACAGTTTTAATTTTATTTTATCGTCATATGAAGACCAAAATGAGTTAGATTTTAAATTAGACCAACAAACTCAAAGATTTTGGGAAGTTGAATCATGTGATTCCACACCATTGTTGACTTTAGAAGAAAGAGAATGTGAAAAATTATTTAAGTTTTATAGTAACTTTGTCATTAAATCCCAAATACATTTCATTGGGAGATTCGAAAACAACGGCTATGAAAAGATTTAGATATTAAAATAAAAATTTGATAGTAATCCTGAATTCAAAAAACTGTAAGTTGATTTTATGCGTAAATATCAACAGGGCATATGAAATTATGCTAAATAAATTGTACGGAATCATTAGAATATTTTTTACCACACCACGCAATTTTTAAATTAGATAGTACTATGACCAAAATACGCGTAGTTTTCGGTGCTTCCTCAAAATCGTCAAAAAATTTGTCGTTGAACGATGTGCTCAGGGCCTGTTGTACAAAACGATTTGTTTTCCGTCATATTAAAGTTTCGTCATATTATTTTGTCTATGCATTTACAACTGAAGTGGAAAAAATGTACAGGCAAATAAACATTTGTAAAGAGCATACGCCACTTCAGTAAATATTATTGACACCATTTTATACAACAGGAGTAGATTTTTGTGGTCCTTTTTCAGAACGCTACCGAAATCAACGAAAGGACACATATAATAAAGTGTGTGTATGTATATTTCTTTGTTTCTTGACAAAGGCTGTACATCATCTAGAGGTTGTCGAAGATGCAACAGCTAATTCATTGGTGCTCATTAGTACATCTTTATAAATAAATAACTGCCGAAGAAAATGGAATTTTTAATTACTGTGCAGGGGAAGATGTCAAATGGAATTTTATTCCTACACGAACCCCGCATTTTGGAGGAATGTGGGAGTCTGGAGTGAAAGTTTCAAAACTCATATGAAAATAAATTGTTGGTGATAAAATTATGACGTTAGAATTTTTGTATACGTTTATCGTAGAAGTAGAAGGTATTATGAATTCAAGATCGATTTCCTAGATGACATTTAGAAAGCGCTTACTCCGGGTCATTTTTTAATTGGTAAACCTATAAATTCCATCATTGAACCCGCGACTTGAGTAGAATACCTGAAAATAGATTATCACAATGGAAGCAATTTACTCAAATGGTGCAACATTTTTGGAAACGATTTAATGTTGATTCACACACTTTAACATCGTAGAAAATGGAAAACTTCAAGTTCAAATTTAAATAAAAATGATTTTGGTTGTTGTAATTGCAGACAATATGCCTAGTAGCTATTGGTTGATGGGGAGAGCAGATAAAAGGATCTTCCATAAAAGGATCTGATGGCAAACAATGTGCCATTGTTAAACCCAAAAATGGCTAAATTACGCGAGGTATCAACAAATTAGCGAGGTTGCCAGTGGATTAGAATTTTATGCATACCCGGTTAAATGGATTATATCCGTTTCACATTTTGATTTTTTAGAACGATAATGAATTTTGAAATTGAAATCTAAATTAATTAAGTTTTATATGAAAGTTTGTTAATATTTAAATTTAATTTATGAAATCATGTATCATTTATATTAAGGATGTATATCTTGTAATTGCGATATCTTGGAAGAGATTAACTCTTTCAAGGCGGGGTGTATGTTACGGTTTCCTTAGACATTGTCTTCTAGGTAATCTAAATATACATTGTTTGTTGGGTGATCTAAAAAAAAGTTAGTTTTCATGGTTGATCGTATAAGTTGGTAGTATACAGTCCATTGTCAAAGAAAATTAACAATAAATATTTATAACGTAAGAACCAAAATTAAAAATGGAGTATTTTCTTCACGATAAAACAACCTTGACCTAAAGTGTAAGATTACACACTGCTGATTTTTTTTTTAAATGAAAGCCACTAATATCTGCAGTTGGAGTAAGCCTTTTTTTTAAATCAAAACAAGCGGCAATCATTGGTTTGCTTTCTATTGCATGTGTCTCTTCGTCATTTTGGAAATTTTTGGCCTGTTACTTTAAAATTCTCACAGATCAGTTTTATTTTTACAACAACTGTCATTGATTATTGACGAAGACCTACAATTCTGATCAAATTTGTTTATTTTTTTGCACGATCTTATAATCAATTTATTTACGAAAAACTTTAGTGCAGTTGGTCATCCTATCATATTAAGGCCAGACAATAATTAAACTTTTTTGAAATTAAAGGCGCAGCTTGTTGACAATTCATTACAGTCGTAAAAACTGGTATACTCTCACAAAATGTATTTAATTTTAGTGGTTATCTTAATTGTTTCTTATTTTGAACTGTCTCTATGGTCACTACTCCTTACCAAATCATAACTCTACTGCATTAAGCATAACTATACATAGTTATAGAAAACATAAATTATTAAAAAAAAAAAAAAAAAACGACGACCTCAGACATTACACTTTTATTGATACTTAAGTGCAAAAATTAATAGTCTTTTTACAATATTCTTTTAAATTATAGTTATATTTTAAAGATAAACTAGAAGTCGGCTCGTCTCTATATTCGGCTTGAAGTTTACACATAATATTATGATGTATATATATATACCTACCAATTAAATTAAATTAGACAAATGTTAACATAAATTTTCTTGTAATTTAGCAATGCTCTTTTTATATTTCCTGTCCATTTGGTTTACAATTCAGGAAACCTTGTCTGTTTTTTTATTTTTATTTATTTGTAGGTTTATTTAATATAAATAATAATAAACAAATAAACTTAAATTACAAACAGTAGCTGTTTTCGTTTTTTTTATATAGATCGTTAAACTATATAGATATAACTATGTTTATATATGTATATAATTAATTTGGTTGATATAATTAAATTAAATTTAAAAACTAACAAAAAAAAAACTAAAATTATGTATTAAATTACATTTGATGATATTTTCTACTTTATTTAGTGTCGTATATGAATTTCTTTGAATTGGTTATGTTTTATGTTTTCAATTGGACTGTAAAAAAACGCATAACATTTTGTTTTCTTCACGTTCCGAAAGAGTTGTATAATTATTATGTTGAATTCATTGGACGTTTTGTTTGATTGAGATCATATATCGTCGTTTGAAATGAATTAGATTGATAGTTACATTTCCGGTATGTTGTATTTAAGTAAAGTATATAGAATACTACCGTATATCAATCAAACTTTCAGATATTTCCTTTTTTTTGTTGTTGTTAGGTTTGTAAATAAGGGCGCCTAATAATTGGTGATTTAATATTCTGTACTATTTTTATGAGGAAGTTATCATGTACATATTTCGTAATTTCAGTTATGAGCACTTAAATTAGGACGGTTTGTAAAATAATTTATGCATCATTTTTGAATTCGGTATATTACCCTATCAATTTTTCTAATTTCTTTCATCTTTCATCTTTCTAATTTTGTGGTAGTTTTGATGACTTTTTAATTTTCCATTTTAGATTGTATATATCCAAATTCCCAACCATATCATAAATTTTGTTACAGATGTTGTTCATTTATATGGTAGAAATAACATGTTTAAAAGGTAAATCACTAAAATATGCCGCCTACCCATAATTAACGAGCGGAAGGATTACATTAACAAGAAAAATGATCCTGTTCAAACAGTAATTAAAAATACAAAAATAACCCAAATTACACCAACCCCGTAAAATCTAGATTAAACTATACCAGGAAGAATAACCACGCAAGAGGATAACAATTACCCATTTAATCAGTCGACAAGCATATATTTCGAAGATTGACAAACTCGAATTGGTATACAAAATTGGTATACAATTGGTAGCATTAATTCCCACAACAATAGTGAAGATTCGGGACAAATGAAAAAATTACTAAAATTGCATTAAATAAGTTACCAACGCGATAGCCAAAATAATATTTCTATATCAGAAAATGTAAATACATAAAAAACCTTCGGCTTGCAGATCCCGAATTCAATAAATCTAACAACATTGATGTTATGATTGCAGCCGACCAATTTTTTAACATACTACGAGAAGGTAAATGAAAACATTGACAGCAGGCCACTAGCACAAAACACTATGTTTGGACGGGTGCTAGCACGAGATTTAAAAGGTCACTTACAGGCTCGAGTCGAAACAAGCGTTGTGATAGTAATAATTTTCATGTTGAACTTAATCACGATGAATTATTGAAAAAGTTTTAGGAGTTAAAGGAAATGGCAGTCCGTGAATCTTTATAAACGAGCGATGAAATAAATTGTGTATCACATTTCCTAACAAATAAGGAAGATGTGTGATATTTATTGGAATTTAAATGTTAATTCGAAAATAAAGGTCGAATATGTCAAAGTGATGTGAGAATACTTGGAATTGGATACATCGAGTAATACAATATAGTTTGGAGGATAGAAAACCTAACACTTGTTGTTTTTATCACATCACCGTGTATATTAAAGGAAACGACCCAGACAACAAAGTTTCGTGTAGTTTTTGATGGGTCAAGTAAATCAAGCAATGTTTCCTTGATTCCCTTGACCCATCAAAAACTACACGATAAGATTTAGATACCATACAATTGTTTTAGATGCTGACATTGAGAAAATGTACAGGCGAACACAATACAGAGTCTTTGAAACATTGCTCAGGCACCTTTGGCTTAGCAAATTTGGCGTTTTTAACTTTCAGAGCTTTCCAGCAAACATCTTTTGATATGGACTAAGAGCGTCCAGATGTAACACAGGTGATCAAACCCAATTTATAGGTTGATGATCTCCTTACAGGTGCAGACTCAAATTAAAATGTCATAGACTTAAACCTAGAGTTATGAAGTCCATCTTGCCACATTAGCGAAAGCAGTAAAAAATATGTACAATAAGCTCTACTACCAAATTATATGTTGGGACTGATTTGGCGGTAGTTCTGGCTTGGTTATCCGACCATCCTATTAAATAAAAAACCTTTATCGGCAATTAAACTTCATAACTATTTAATTAACTACCAAGACAGCATTGGAACATCGTAAAATTAGAAGAAAACCTAAACGATCACGCGTTGAGAGGGGTGTTCCTTTTAAAGCTAGTGCACAGAGAGAAATTGTATCTCGTATTATGAATAATGCTATATAAGTTATGAATAAAATCTTTTGATTTGGCACCGTGCACAACAGATTCATAATACAAGAATAAAATACTTAGTATATGAATAAGGTTTTATTCACATATTATGAGTTATATTCATTATATTTTTAAAATAGTGATGAAAGGTTATTCATAGCTCATGAACAATTATTCATATTTGTTATGAATTAAATGCAGGAATTATACCTTTTAAGGCATTAATCATGATTATAATTGCATAGAAATATGATATTTTAGGCACAAATCATACCTGTAATACTTATACTATGCATTATTAAACATGATTATTACCACATTTTAGCATGTATTGGCCATTATTTGGCTACATTATTCATTGATTATGAATATTAATGCATATATTTGTATTAAGTATTGCATAGCTTTATACTTTATGCCTTGTTATGCTTGAGTCATGATTAAGATGTAAAACTTCTTTAAACGTTAATGTACACTGTTAAATAAAACATACGTTTTCAATAATTTTTGTTTTAAAACATTTATTTACAAACATTTAAATTTCATTTAATAATTAGTCATATTATTAAAAATTATTGTTTAATTAAATATAAATCTTAATATAAAATTATAATTAAACCCAATAAAATCTAAAATTTTGAGTTACTCGTTTACGTTAAAGTAATATTTTTATTTCTTATAAGCTTCATCTTAGGTCCTTTTAATCATTTATAATGCAACCAGTTCGCAAGAATACTAGCACTGTTATTATCTCGAACTTGTTAGAATTGAAATGGCCGTAACTCAACCTTAAATCGACTGTTTCACTTTATCTCGGAGGATTCCCACGGTGAACTACGAGTTTACAACCACGTTTGCTTCTGTTCATCAGATTCAACTAATTGAAAAAAATAAAAAAATAAAAACAACCAAATTAATGCTAGCATTTAAAAGTGTTTGTAGCCTAGAACTAAACCCAAAAAATTAGAAAAATCCTACTTCTCAAATTATAAAAATATGTAATAATATGTAAATTTATATAATACAAATTATTTATCAACGGATTTAATTTGTATATCATATTTTTCTAATTCTTACATTTCATTCATTTTATTTTATACCTACATGTGCCAGGGTGGTAAAAATTCTGAAGCCTAGACCCTTTGGCCTTATTCCGTTTCTTATTGCAATCAATGAATATGTAAAACTTCCATAATTAACACGTCTTCATATGCGGATTTTTATATTAAAGATGGCCACTAATCAGGCATTTTTCTCGATCGCATTTTTCCTGCTTTTAATAAAATAAAAAGTGAAAATTAAAACGCATCAAAATTTATACACAAAATTTGTTTATATACAATTGTTACACATCACTTTTTTTTAGAACCCACAGGCGTTCACCTATAGATAAAAAAATTTATACATATATATATATATATATATATATATATATATATATATATATATATATATATATAAATATATATATATATATATATATATATATATATATATATAAATATATATATATATATATATATATATATATATATATATATATATATAAATATATATATATATATATATATATATATATATATATATATATATATATATATATATATATATATATATATATATATATATATTTATATATATATATATATATATATATATATATATATATATATATATATATATATATATATATATATATTATGTATTTATTATGTATATATAAGTATACCACGAAAAATTGCATTTTTTATTTTATTTTTTTTTTTGGCAAGCACAAAATAATTATAACACACCAAAATAAGTTTAAAAAAATATATAGATAAACTACAATTTTACATAAATACTATCATGCATTGTTCTAAAGGATTTTATACAATTCTTTATAGTATTTCATAATATTTTAAATAACTTACATACCTACTTTATTTTTATTTAATTTTTGATTTCACTTCACAAAACTATGGACCAAAATACAACCAATCTTATTGATTTCACACTTGAAACTAAATTCATAATTTTTATTTAGTTAAAAACAGGTGTTCGTTATTAAATAATCGCCGTGCAACACAAAAACAAAACAAAAACTAAAAAATGCTTCCATTTCATGATTTTTAGTAACAAAATGTGAACAATATGCATAATATCTGCAACAAACCAACTAATTCTACCAAACGCCGGGAACAATCCTTATTTAATCATAGTTGAGTATGTATTATGAAATTGATTCATGATTTAAACCTTCATTTTTTTACTCTAAATTATGAATGATTGGATTAGATCATGAATAACCATACACCGGCTTTTATTCATAGTTCCTGATTGGTATTCGTATTTACTGAATTAAAAGCACAAAAAATTAAAAATTATCCATTTCATAATTTATGAAATTGATAATCATGATCCATGCCAAGTGTTTTCTCTCTGTGTGAATTTAAAACAATAGTCGAAAGGTGCTGCTTTGTTGGAGTTAATAATGAATTACTGCCCAATCAGCGATGATTTAATTGGCAACACAAACATCGAAAGGCGAATTAAGAACACAGCGGCGACTCATCTTCTTCATTGTCAAAGCATATATTTGATGTTTTATTTATAAGAATATTTTCTTTCAGCAAACTAGAGTTGTTAGTTTTATCAATCGATTTGTAGCCAATGCTAAAGTTAAAAAAATGTAAAAAAAATATTTACCGCTTACACAGTTCAGGAATTAAAGAATTCAGCCAATAATTTTTTTTTTATTTAATCTGCAATATAAGAGCCAGTTGAGTTTTGTTTTAAAAGAGAAGAAATTTAAAGAAATAAAAAAAAAAAAAATACTAAGAGGAATCTTCTTCCACTCACACCATCTATATGTGAAAATGGTTTACTTATAGAGTTGGTGGAAGATCAAAAAATTTATTGAGTCAATATGATTCAAAATACCCAAATGCCATATTCCAATATAGAAATATTAGATTGTAAAGGACAATTTACGGGCCATTTACGAAGTGCGAGGTAGAATATGCTGGTCCCATAACTTTCTACAACAGTTAAGGACGAGGTGCTAAAATGTCAAAGGGTTCCATCGGCGTGTTTGTTTGTATGGTTACAAATATACCTTTTATTTGGAAGCTGTAACAAACGTGACCACCGAGTTCAACATTCGAGGAATTTTCAATATTATCACGATGGTAATATATACAACAAAGAGTGAGAGGTTTCTGGAAGCGATGTACAACTGAATATTTGAACTAGCTTCAACAACGGACCAAATGTCATAAATAAATGGATAATTTAAAAATCAACGGCTTCGTTTTACTAAAGAAAAACAATTTACCATCTTTTAAATTGCCGTTTGGAGGAATCTGAGAGATTCATCTGAGTTGTATCCATTAAAACTAAATCAGTAAAAAAAATAAATAAAAAAATAAAACTGATATTTCAAGAAATCTTAAATTTGTAACTTTTTTGTCGTCTTCTAGCCTTAAAATTGATTTCTTTCAACTTCCAACTTTCACAACGATTGCGTTTTCGATAAACAAAAAAAAAGTTGTACGCCAAGACAAACACGATCTTTCACCTTCGTGTCTATGTTGGCTTATGATATTATAGCTGTTATATAGTGTAGGTATATACTACTAAAGTATATGTTTTTGTAATAAATAATTATTTATTACACATACTTAACGCCCTTTAATGTATGTATGTCTATAATAGCATAAGATTAACGATTTTTCTTGTACATGCTCGTATAAAACTATACATATTTGTGTTTAATGAATCCTTATCAGCGACAAAAACTACATACATTTTTGTTTACTAAAAAAAATTTCGTGTTATGGCTTTAGTTCGATATACATATTAAAAAGGTATAATTAAGGTAAGAATTAATATCCATATAGTAGGTGCTTTATATAGTGATGGTAAATTTTTGTTCATTTTTAACACTAATAATATATTAGCATTTTTATAATTTTGGAAATGTTTGTATATAAATATACATATTAGCAATATATAGTTTCATATGAGTATTCTGATTTCTCTGCCCTTTTTTGCGGAGAAAATTTCTAGTTAATTACGTAAATAGACGTTAGTGCGTGCAACCAAAACTATCACTTAACTTTCATTCATATCAATTTTTTGTGTTTACATTGTTCCATTCGAAAATTCAAAAAAAAAAAAAAAAAAAAAAAAAAAAAATTAAATATATGTATGTACAATATGTATATACATAATAACACCTTTTGAGTGTTTAAGTCACGCAATATGATTTTTTTCTTCTTATTGCCACTAGTTAGTAAAAATTTTGTTATTGTTTTGTTTGCTGTTGGCTTTAATTACTCGTCATACACGTATGATTTTTTTTACCATTTAATAGTTTGCATATATTCGATACATAATTTAGGTATGGTGATGCGGAAAAATGTAACCATAACTATTATATTTTAAATACTCAAATATATATATATATATATATATATATATATATATATATATATATATATATATATATATATATATATATATATGTATATATATATATATATATATATATATATATATATATATATATATATATATATATATATATATATATATATATATATATATATATATATATATATATATATATATATATATATATATATATATATACATATATAATAACAATTTGCAGTTTGCCCATTCGATATTTACTATCTTTCTACATCTATTTTAATCGCAAAAAAGCTCTTCGAATGGCTCCAGACAAGAAAAAAAGCCATGTTGTGTTGGAACGAAAAAGACCTCTGCAACTGCCGAATCCTCTTATTTTAGACCAATTGATTTAGAGACCAAAGGAAACTATATCCATTAGGCTGCGTTTAATATTTGCGCAATTCGTTCCTTAACATATATAAGAAATCCTAATGGTGTTGCAAATTATTTATCCGAGTTCCACTTGCTTAACTTAAGTTGGATTAAAAATAAATGCTTTTTATTTAATTTATATATGTAGTTCGAAAGAAATTTAATTCACATATCTTAATAACACAATTGATCGGAATCATTGTTCAGCACTAGAGGAGTACTGTACCTTGTTCTCAAACAAAGGTAATTTTTTTCTGGCTTCTAACCTTGTCCGAATGTGTCCGTCTCTCGACTCCTCGCCAAATACTTTGGAAGATGCTTCCATTACCAATTTAACGCATCTTTCAACCGCTTGTGTGTGACAAGAAAAATTGTCTATAAATAAAACGGGAACATTATTTTCGCTCAACATTAGCTGTAAATCTTCATCCTTTATACTCATGGTAAGTGGCGGCTTAGTCACAGGAAATTCTTGCCAATTAATCATTTCCATATAACTTCGTGCTTGGAAATTTATTTTAGGCACTTTAAAGAAACGGACTCTATGCGGTAATTCTTCTCTATTCTTCTAATGCCCAGCTCTCTAATGTTACAATTTTCAGGATCTGTAATCATCGCAAGTAACAAATTTTCCGGGTGTGCGAAGTAAGCGTTGGTCGAAATATTATTTCTCTGATATCAACTGGAAACTGGTAAGAAAGTTCAATCATCTTCCACAAACGTCTGGCACTATGTTGGCTCATTGGATTTTATTTGATTTGAAACCACATGGATGCATACACTTTTACTACGAAGCCTGCAAAAGTTGGAAAAGAATTTGATGGTTCGATAGTCGCTACATATAATCTCAACAGCCGGTTAGCAGTTGTTAGCCATCTAGCTTGAGATAATCTTCCTGGAATACTGCTTGCTAAGCTTGAGCAACAATAACCTTCACTCACAGCGCGATATATCTTATAAAGGTGCTGCTGATCGGAACTCAAATCTTTTATCCGGTAATATACTTTGAATTGGTTGAAATTTTATCACCGGTTTCTTCTCACATTTACTCAGCTATGCTCCTATCGGTCCAGAAAAAGAATATGGACCTTTTGTGTGACCATCTAATTTTCGCACTAAATGCCGAAGTGGCAGCTCGTTTGTATAAAGGTGACATATTCTCCATTGCAGAGGTTTACCGACATAGGTTTCTATTAAACGTAATACGCCCGTTCCACCCAGTGTTGACATTAGTACCATCACATCCGAGAACAGTTAAGTTTGCAAAATCTATTATATATTTTTGCAAGTAACATACGATCTCACGCGGTATGGCCGCCGATTTAACTGGAGCTTGAACTACCACATGTCCAAAATGCTTTTCGGCTCTTCCACTAGTGAAATGTGCTCCTCGCATCTTATCTCTCGACGTCCCTCCATCTGAATTAAAGTCTAATCTTTTTGGCCATCAGTTTGCCTGTATTTATTTTCTGTGTTTTTTTTTAATTCTCGTCGGATTTTGTTTTTGTCCACAACATATTTTGGATCAAGTTCCGAAACCAGCTTGAATACTTCAAGAACAGCTGTTGCAATCTTGGCAACCGTTCTATTTGAAGCGCTTTTTCAGTTTTCAGCAAGGTCATTCTCATTTGAGTAGAAGATTGTGTTGTTTCGTTCAATTTTCTTTTCTTCAAAGTATGTACTACCTGTTTGAAATTTGTGTCCGAATCACTTCCAGTGTCATCATCATCACTTGATATAGAATTTACAGATGAATCGAATTCCGAAACTTCCTGGATTCCACTTGTACCTGCAATATCAGACTGTTTTGGTTCTCTTACAAACACAGATCTTTCGAGTTCTTTTGATTTCCAGGCCATTCGTTTTTGCATTATTTCTGTCGCAACCTTATCCACATTTCCGATAGCCATCTTTCTTTCGCTTCTTTGTTCTATCAAAAACGGCATTTCGTCGGTGGGAACTTTACTCGTTTTCACACAACTGCAAACAGACATATCTGAATGATTGCATTTGCAGATACATATATCGAAAAGGTGTTCTGCGTCAGTTTAAAATTTTTCTTGTAGAAAACGGGATTTCTACTTTTCAGAGGTTTAATAATATTTTGATACTTATTGTGGTAAACTGTAATCATATCCACTACACGCTTGTGCAAAATCTGCCAAATTTGAAGAATTTTCTGTGCTAGTATTTTCGAAATTTCCGCAGTATGAGGTTCCTTGCTACCAACTTGTGTGTTAAACTTTTCAATTTGACCATGACATTAAAGAGTATCTGAGGCAGAGCATTTCTTAATCGTGTACCAAAGCTTATTGCAAAAATACGTGACAGTTTTGACATATCATTGCGACTGCATTACTGACACTTTACATAATCTCGATAAACTAAGTTATATAGGCTTTGCTGAAAATCCTAACACCTGAAATACATCACGGTATATGTTTCGAAAAATCCTCATCCAAAAAAAATTTATAATTGACTGACCGATTCTGATGAAATCATCATTGGTAGCTACCTATTTTTCTCTCTCTCAATAAATTAGAGAAAAAAATCTTGCTTATTGACAGCTCGAAGCGAATTAAAACAAAATATAAACAAATCAAAAATGTCTACAAAGGATACAAATAATGCTTTGTGAATCTGGCAATGTTAAATTATTATGAATATTTGAATCCGTCTTTATATGAAAACAACTACAATTGACTGTCAGATTTCAATGATTTTAGATGAAGCCTGTTGCTTCGTAGATTACTGCCTTCGTTTAAAAAGACGTATTGGGTTTTGAATTACTTTAATTTCGATTGGTAAAGATGCAAGCCTTTGTACAGCACTTTTGAGCAATCCTGAATTGGTCTTCACTATAACTACACGTATATAATCCTTCATTCCTTAGATGTTAATCCATGATACGACCATATACCCTTTTTAGTGGGAGTAGATTATCTACTGTCACCAATGCCATTGCGCCTAATTTTATAATCGCCTATAACATCTATTCAGATTGAGCTTGTAATTGGGACATGTACTCCTTTGACCAACGATTCCAAAACTACTGCTGGCATAATAGATTCGTTGATAAAGATCAAAACTATAATCTAGAGCGGTTAAATCAAGATCTGTTGGGATAGTTAGGCGCTCGCTAATCAGTAGATTCTCAGTTGTCAGAAACCTTAATCCGTTCAGTTGACATTGGGGTCAAAGGTCTCGAGTTAATGACTTCTTCTATTTGAACTAAAACGTTATTTAATTCTTGGTTCTTTTTGCTGCCTCCCACAAACCAACGAGAGGCGGTGAGTGTGACAGTATGTGCACGGACCGAAAGATGCCCTTTAAGCGAATACACACCATTATCTCTTGTTTCTTGCTCAAAAAGTTTTCCTACGAATTTCTTTTAGTTCTGAAGGGCAAAATTTTCCACAACGACCAAAGAATCTTTTTAAAGCGGCGATAAATGCGTTTGATGATAAGTCGTTCATGATTTATTTTTTGCAAACGTCCGTTGTAGCCGAACATATCAAAATGGCGATGTACGTTTTGGTGGGGCGATAACCTCTATGTTTATAGTGAATCAACGGGATGATCGAAATCAACTCCCAAATTGATGAAATGTCTAGCAGGTTGTACTCGTTAAGCTGAAAAACTATCCATCATTTGTTGATATAATCTATATAGGGTATAGAGCATAGGTATAATATATAATATAATATAGTATAGCCATTTTTTTATCCCCTAAATGTTTATCAAATTATTGTCAGCAGAGCCTTTTGTCGATCATGAAGGTTCCTTAAATGCAACATATTGCTCAAAAAGAGAAAAAATAAAATAAAATAATATGGGGGATTTTTTGGCAAATGGAGTATAGCTAACTTCTGCGGTATGTCAATTCTGCTTCCTAAGTCGTTTACCAACCACCACAAGTTGTTGATCATCTATACATATGCTACTTCAGATCACTTTTTGTGGGTATCGGCTTATTTTTCAAAAAGCGTTTGATATCCTTTTTAAAACATCATATAGGAGCTTAACCGATCGTAAAGATTCATCATTTATATTTTACGATCGGCTAAGATCTTTAGTTAAATGTAGTCATGTTGTCAAAACTGGGGTATTTTTGCCAAATCAATGAAACGATGAACATACGAAAACACGCGACGTAGTCTTTGGAATGAATTCACAAATTTGCAAGACTAGACATAATTTTCCTTTTATTTGGTTGAAAAAGACATCAATTTATTATAAGCTTCCCCCTTCAGGTACTTTACCAATATTGAGGCTTTTCCGGCTCGTATGCAAATTTCTATTAATATCCAACTAAAACTCTGTGGGTCATCAATCTCGATTTGAATTAATTTCTTGGGTAAAATCAAGATCCGCTGGATTGAAGAGAAACAAGATCCGCTGGATTTTTTTTTCGTGCATACGTGGTTCCAGCTGTACTCGTTAGTCAATCGCTGAATTGTAGGCTCCCCATTGGAAGTAAAAGTAGGCCAACTAAATGGATCAACTAATTTTAAACAATTTAGGAATATCTCCAACAAAAATGGCCTGCTAATGGCATTACCATATAGAGAAAAGGAAACGTACGAATCGTTCGTACTTTTGGTTTCTCCGCCAAATGACAAACCTAAATAACGAACGATTTTATAAGTACAACGTCATTTTTGTATTTTCACGCGTATCCGCTATCTGTCATTTCATAATTTATGAAAATGGTAGCTTTTTAAAATAAACCAAAACTAACCAAATAAATACAAACACAAAGGCAACTAAATATAAAACAAATCGTAAAAATTCGAACGAAAAAATATATCGTCAAGAATTGGAGTATGAATGCGGAAATCGTTTGCATTGTCACATTAAAATCAGGCATTTCCACATGAAGATACAAAACCGAACAATTTTGACGGACGGTCAAACCGAAACAAATGATGTCACAGTAAAATAAAAATGATAAAAAGTGACATTTGGCTTGGAAAAAGAATTTTTATGTCAAGATTACTTTTCGACCTAAATTATTAATTTGGTCTAAATTAATTATTTTGGTAAATAAATATAAATATAAATAAATTAATGCATATTAATATTTAAAAATTACATACAAATTATTGTTTTTATTTATTTTACATCAGCTATCAGAAAAACCAAATCCAAGCAAAAAACACATCGACGTGAGGTTATGTTATAGTCGAGAAAAATTATACCATTTAAATTTTTCGACAAAAATAAGTTCGTAAAACGAAAAAAATTATACTATTTTATTTTTTCGGTCGACGAAACATTAAAATGCATAATTTTGAATGAAATTATAATAATATTGATAAAATTTTTAATTAATAAAATAGGTTTTGTAAATCTAAACTAGTTTTTATTAATTTGGATAACGTACATAGAATAATTTAGTCTGAAATTGAATTTGTAGTTTTGCACTGTCGGACGTGCAAGGGTCCGTGTGGCAATGCCTTTAGTCACAATATCGTGATGTCGGACAATGGATATAAATAAGTGATAATTTTGAATGGCAAAATGGCAATTTTGAATGGCATACGATTTCTTGTCGGTTTGATGTATACACGTCGCACATAAACAGAACATCCGTAAGTAGTTGTTGATTCATCCGAAAATCCGTGAAGTAGAATTACATATATTCGATATTGATGCAAAAAGACGAAACGAGGGGATTGATAAACTGGAATATAAGGGTTAAGAGTATCTTTATAGAGTGGTTGTGCGGTAATGGCCCGTCTCAACCAGTTTTTAATATAATTTTAATCATATGTTAATGAAGATCTATACACCATTTAACAATCCCAATGGATCAAACAGTGTCGCTATATCCGATAAAACTTTATGCTTTGTCACTCCGAGGTTGCTTGTTTTCAGTGAATAATCAAAACAAAAACATCCCTTCTCAGGTTGCCATGAGAGGCCTAAAACCTATACGCAGTCACTTTTATCGATTTTGATACTTTTTTCTCGAATCATCGCAGAAATTTTCTCCAATAAACGAGCATCTTTTATATACCACTTACGATCCCCCGGCTTTAAAGATGTCCATAACTTCGCGTTGAAGCCGTAAGGCATCTTAAATGGTATCTGCTCCTGGAAGCATGCCATTGATGGAAAAGTTCTCTAGAATAACCTTTGAATCTGACAGAACGTATATTTGTAGTTAGCGCGAAGTGCTCAGATCAAAAATGAGATAAAAATGTAAAAATATCCTTTTGATTTGTTGAACTGACATTCATAATTGAATTTCCCGAACTACTCGAGGTAAGGTGCACTACAGAAACGTCAATGAGGACGCGTAATTTGGTTGATTTGCTCTCGGAATGCAATATCGAAATTACATGCTAATTCTCTTATTTTTAAGTTTAAAACTCAGATTTTAATAATCTAATAGCTACATCCTATCTACACCAACATTGACTTTAGAGCAACGTTTTTCTATTTTGTGGCACATGCCCGCTGTCTCTAATTTAATTACTACAGACCTCCATATGTTTTTTCTTTAACAGACGTTCATGACTGGTAGTCTTGATGCATTCACTGGGATAGTTAGTTATTTTTACAATTTGCTGCTGTGTTATTAAAAATCCGTTGTCAAATTCTTGCACTAATCGTTCGGCTTTGATATTTAATTTGTTTATTTGTCCTGTTGCAATCTAGTACAGCATTATACATTGAAAAAAGGCAAGTTTTTAAATATGTGGGATTTACTATAGAAATATTTGTTTTTCGATTTGATGGATAAATTACAGTTTTAGATTTACTCGATGGTCTAACAATCTTTTTTCTAATTATTTTTGTAGATTTTTGTCTAATTCCTTGAATTTAACCATTTAGTGGATTAAGATCCGATAAGTACGATTTCCAGTGTTTTATATTAAAATATACTTTGAAATTGGGTTTTGCAATTATTTCTATGATAATAGGAATAGTAGTGTTGAGATGTAACAGTTGACTTTTAAAGTGTTTTGCGGCTCATAGAATTAGAGTAACTTTTATAAATAATTTTTAGTTAACAACGGTATTAATTGCTGGTAGAAGTAATTTTAATGTTGTAAATTGTCAATTTATATTAATAGGCCTTATGAACTGTTAAACAGTCTGAGTATGTATTTTCATTTCTTAAATTTGTTTTATTAAGATATTTATTACTAAAACCAAAGCATTATAATTAAAAAATTGCACAGTTAAAAATACGTAACAAGTAAGAAACAAATGTCTTAATTATACAACAAAAAAATGTTTAATTAATAGTTGTACAAGCAACTTACTTGTGTACTGTCTGTTTATAAAAAAGTATTTATCGAAACTAACAAACCGAATAATAATAGATTTAATATTTTATGCATTGTTGTTGTTACGCTGTATTATTAAAAAAATATATTATGTTTTCTTGTATTTAAGTAGTACACATAATATTTTAAAATAATTATTTATTCAATTTAATTAACACTTTCATTAAAAATTATATCACATGATATAATAATATTATTGTAGTATTTAGGGCAATTAAAAATTTTCAAGACCAGCAGCATATTGTATATTAAATACGTTTGAAATAAATTTTGATATCCGGTTTGAAATATTTAATGCCAATTAATTTATATATCTTATCTTAAACATAATGCATTTATTAAAAATTATATAAAAACAAACATTTGACGCATTAGGTTGTAACATAATATATACATATATTATGTTACTATTTAAAAGGTAATTTTCCGGTTAAATTTAACATTAACATTATAATTTTTTTTTTTATTTATAGTTTTTAAAACAAATTAATTTAAGCATTATATTATTATAAACTCCTACAAAACTATACATGACTATATATATAAGATTATAAAGTGAAATTATAAATGAATTAAATAAAGCGAGGGATTAAATAGTTTTATAACCGAAGAAAATTTCAATTTGTTGATAAAATTAAAACATTGACGACCATGTTAGTGTAATTGAGGAAGTTTGTTGATTCCAATGCATTTGAGATTTGTATTTATTAAGACCTCCACAGTTTTAAATAATTAGCGTAAATTGGTAAGATCATTCAGATTTCCAGTTATAATGAAGAAACTGTATTTAAGAAAATGAAAATGTTTTTAGGAAGCCTTATTTTCATTTAAGAAATACAACTTCTATATATATATATATATATATATATATATATATATATATATATATATATATATATATATATATATATATATATATATATATCAAATGAATGATATTATAATGTCAAAAAGATAAGATAATGAAATTTAATCACATTTTTTTCTCTTAATTGTCTAATTCGGGAACAAAGAACGTCTTGGCTGCGGACCATCTTTCCGACTTTTTTTGCCCTTGCGAGTTCCAGTCTAGTGATATCCGAGTTATTACTTGGTAGTTTCCTTAGGTTATGCCTAATCTATCTGCATTTCTGTTTTTTTATTTTGGTCTTAATATTAAACTGCTTTGTGATTCTGAGTAGTTCAATGTTTGTTATATGGTGTTCGACAAGATTTACTTCAATCTTTTCTTCGGAGAAAATTATTTAGAAGACTTATAGTTTATATATGATTTTTCCATATGTTTCCATGTCTTAAACCCACACTGTATAGTACTGATTTAGCATACGAGTTGAACATTCATACATAGGTATTGCTGGAAAGGCCAGGGGTATTCCAGATTATATGTAACATATTAAATGCATGCCTATATATGGATTTGTTTTTGCGTTTATTTACATCTTCCTCTGTCCTACAGGTATTTGCTATTATGCAACCAAATTATTTTATATTTTATTGCGAAGGAAGATACTTCCTTCGCAATAAAATATAAATTTATATAAATTAATATAGGTTATTTATCTGATGGATATTAACTGTCAAGCCTTTCCATGTTTGCGGTTATGACCGAATTCCATACTTCTTGCATATTTTCCTTGAAATTTCTGAGAGTATAATATGCAATAATTAATTGCTCCCCGTGACCTAGGAAACTAGTTAAGTCGCTTGGACATAAACTTTGATACCAACACATAGTGCGATAATAAATGCGAATGGACAATATATTTTCCATTTTTAATATCTTCAATAACCTTTTCCACTCAAGCAACTGAGTGCCCGCAACTTAAACCAAAATATGGGCAACTATAAGAGAAACGTGCAAAACATTGTTCAAATTAATCGAAGAAATATTTATGAAACACGGATTCAAGCACGAAACATGGAGGACTAAAGAAAAATTGTAACCGCAGATTGACTGAACTTGATTGAAGAAGTGGAAATCATAGTCGTAATAAGATTGAGTCTACCTTATCAACTGATGAAATTAGCAAAATACTTAGAGATTAAAACTTCAAAGTGAAAAATGTAATTAATATTATAAATCGGGACTGTAAGCCACAATCCACGTTTAAAGTAGAGCGGTAACCCGAAGTATTAAAATTCAAAGGGAAACACGAAATCTATAATATTAGATATTTGTTGTATATAAGGGTTGTGTAGAAGTGGTGGAGCTACATAAAGGAAATTAATAGTTCTCCAATGTACAAAATATGTGGCTATTTGCACAGCACCAGCGAATTCCAGCTGTATGAAACCAACACTGAAGGCAAAAATGACAGCAATTGTGGAGAAAACCACACAA
Source organism: Tipula confusa (assembly GCA_963556175.1). Lineage (NCBI taxonomy): Eukaryota > Metazoa > Arthropoda > Insecta > Diptera > Tipulidae > Tipula > Tipula confusa. Next base: position 192,636,270 of record OY744476.1, on the reverse strand, counting down.
CGTACTATACAGAGGTTGCATAGTACACAAAGAGTTAAGAACAAATTTGACTCCATGACAAAGAGCAGTGCAACAATTGCTAAATACTATCTTCAAATGTTAGAAAAATGCAACAAAAATACCTGCTTCGGTTAGTCCAAATATATCTTATGCAGAAGCGGTCAAATTTAGCTTACACTCAAACTCAAACGACGACCAGGGACTTGTACAATGATAAATATCCTTAAAGAATCCATGTTGAAGTTTATGCAAATAATTCAGAACAATATGAATCTCATGTTGCAAAACATTATTACTCTCACTTTCATTTTACAAATATGAGCTGTCTCAAAATCAAAGGGTATAGTTTTTAAAACACTAATCATCCTGGTTAAAAATTTCAAGGGGGACAGCTTTTAAAATAAAGAGTAGAATTAAACATCAAAAATATTGTGGTAGCAAGTATATAGTATCAATCAGTCTATAGAGAAGTGAAGTAGGCAGTGTGTCATCTCTTCAGTTTACTGTCCACCGAGGCATTCAATCCAATACGAGCAATTTGCAAATGTATTCAAAATATTGGGAGATAAGGTGGCAGATTTCCGATTTAACAGCCTTCTGTGTTACACTTAACACAAGGTATCGCTAGATCTTACGTAATTGCTAAAACGTCGTGCGATCTATCTTCGTATTACTTTCAGCGATTAATAACGCTGAGCACGCAGGTTCTAAGACTACATCTATGCAGATTTCTGACAAATCAATTCACTAATTGGACTCGATTCAGGACCATAATAGTCAGATAATCCTTTAATTGTTCCGCTAAACACAAATAATGTAATTAATGATGATAACATGCGGGACCTAACAGATGTCTTAAAACAAACTACAACATAAGCTACATCGAGCAGTACGCTCCATGAAAAAACGGGCAAACCATCTCAGAACAATTAGCAGCTCTTAATGACAAAACACAAGTCTCGTTTTGAGTTAAAAAAAGCTATAAAAAGTCTAAAATTAACTTTATTTAAAGAGCGCGACCAAAGTGTCCAATATTACATTAAAGGGCGATGAAAGCAACAGATTACAAACAGTGAAAAGCTCCAAGCAAGCTAAACCTTCTTACACTGCCTTGCACAGTGATTCGCCTCCCAGACGGAAACTGGTCAAAAAGTGACAAGTCAAAGCGAACATATTTGCTGAACACCTGACAGCAAAGAATTTATATCTAGCAAACAAATGAAAACCCAAGAATCACTAACTGATAGAGCAGATACTTAAAAAATCCAGCCAACCAAATTTAACGTTAAACAACTTATTAAGGGAAACATTGACGCAAAATAAGCGCCTGGGACTGATCTGATTAGCGGGAGAATACTTAAACAAATCGCTGATAATTGTATCAAATTAATAACGTACATTTTCAATGCTATAATGAAAACTGGATACTGTTCCGTAACCTGGAAAATTTCACAAACGATTACGATTCCTAAACCTTGTAAAGTAGAATCGAAACTATCGAGAAATGAAGCTACTCTTATTGCTCAATGATTTCAAAAAAAAAAAAATGTTATTTAAAAAGCTTAAACGATTTCTCATATCCGATGAAGGTCATACCTGAGAGAAGGCCACGGAACAGTTGAGCAAGTTCACAGAGTAGCATCTGAAATCAGGAACTATCTGAAACAAAAAAAGAATTGTTCAGCAGCATTTCTGCACATTGCTAAATCTTTTGATAAAAAATGGCATAGAGGACCTATATACACAAAGTTAGAATGCATTCATTAAAAGCTATTAGCATGGCCGAAAATTCTTGGTGAAATATAACTGTGAAAGCAGCAATTCTTACGAAATCCATGCAGGGTTCTACAAGGCAGCGTGCTGGGCTCAGTACTATACCTAATCTATACAGCTAACCTATACCAACATCAAGGAACTTGGAAGTTTTAACATTTGTGGATGACATAGCAATACTAGCTACGCATCATTATTTCACTATAGCATCAAAATGTCTGCAAGCTTATTTAGACGAAGTAGATAAATGGCTGAATAAATACACTATTAAGCTTAACGAGCGTAAATTAGCACAAATTACGTTTACACTTCGCAAACTTACCTGCCTACTATATATATAGTAAGAGTAAATAATATCGTCTTACCACAGCACGAAAGCTACACTTAGACCAACACTTAAATAGAAGATGGACTTGGAAAGCAACATTGAATCAAAACGTAAATAAATCAAGTTAAAATGTGGTAAAATGAATTGGTTAATTGGAAGACATTCAAACCTAAACTTATAGACTGCCTTGCTGTATAAAATGGTAATTAAACCAATATTGATCACCTTGGGCTTCCAATATAGCAAAGCTACAATGAATGCAAAAAACAATTATACCTATACTATATAGTATATGTACGGTATGTGCGTAATCAAAGCAGAGACAACTCACTAGTACAGCCAAAGGTACCAAAACTAAAACAGCAGTCCTTTACATTAGCCAGAAAAATACTGAGAAGGGTTAGATGTCGATGACTTAAAAGAAAAGATCTACTAGATCTAGCCAAACTACATTCTAACTACCAAAAGGTGGAATTTGCCAGCATAGAAATATTCAAAAAATTAATCTTTGACTGTTTGAAAGTTAACTATTGTTCTAGTTCCATTGCGGTCTGCTGCGGTTCAGATAAGCTTAGTTGTTGCAATTTGGAGCTTAAACACTTGATTGTAGAAACGACTTATCACCTGAGTGTATGAACTTACAGAAAATTTAATTTGTGACGATGATTTAGTGACAGAAACTTTTCTAAATTAATTTTTTTAAATGATATCGCTTTTTTGTCGAGAAAAGTAGTTTAATGTCGAAAGATCGGGTTGTTTTTTAAACCGAATAGAGTGTATTGAGATATACAGATTAAGTAAGATTCAGGAGATGAAATTAAGTGTCATTTCACTATAATATTTGAATTTTAGCAATCTACATGTCTTAACTCTAAAAATTTGAATCTTGAAGTTGCAACTATGGTCATGCTACTTCGAAATCTTAACTCTTAAAGTGAATTTTTCTATAGTATTCCATTAGTAATAAAAAGTATGAAATATAACGTAATTGAGGTAGAACTACTCACTGGAACATCAGAGTAAAATCGTTTTAATTCCAAAGACAGGGTTAAAAAAATTCCCGCATATTATTTTTATTTAAATCTATAAGTTCAAATAATATAATTAACATCTGAAACAGTATTCAACCTAAACAACAGTTATAAAGCACAAACAAAAACTATAAAATTGAATAGTTTAGCTCAAAAGTCAAAATCAATTAACTGAAAAAAAAGAACTCACACAAACCATTCATAAATATACATAAAAGCTATAATATATGATAATTTACATAAAATGAGTACAATAATCATTATATACAAATCTATAAACATAACAAGTTCAAATCATATAATAACTTTCATCAACTCTAATTAATTTTAACATTAACGTTTGACTACATCAAATAGAAAAATTATATAATAATTCCTTGGAACTATGTACTCGTAAAATAAAATAAAATAAAATCACAAAACCATAAAAAATTTAATAATGACAAACTAAAAATACTCGTACATCATAATTTATTAGTAGAAACAAGAAGTTTAAAATTAGTTAATAAAACATTTATTTAATTATTTTATTTTATTTTGTTTGTAGTTTAAAAAATTATTTATAAGATTATTTTTATTTATTTTTATTTTTTTTTTATAATTTTTGATCATAAAAATAAATTTTTATTTCCGCTGCTGACACATGAAAATTATTTATGTGTATTTTATTATAAAATTGCTATATCGCTTCTTTATTTATTAATAACGTAATTTTAATTGAGCTAAGATTAAGAAGTTAATACTACTAATATACATTGGTATTTGTAATGCTGAAAGTTTAACATATATGTTTTACTGTGGTGATGTTTGGCATAAATTAGTGTAAAATGATAATATGTAAATTTATCAGTCACTTAAATCACTTAAAATCACTTAATTTTTCTTTTAAATTATTAAGGAAGGCTTGATTAGTTCTCTAGGTGATTTAACGACATTGAGTGAACTTGTATAATTGCTATTTCATGGCATATCTATTAAATTAAATTAAATTTTATTATACCTTGTAATTCTGTTACTAAAATTTTGTAAATTAGCCAATCATATAGGCTAATTAAAAAATTGATATAATCTTCAAATCTAAAAATTTAATCTTTAAAAAATTAGCTTAAAAGTTTTTAGAAGTTTAACTATGTGCGACTTTAGTTGTTGTTGGGCTAGTATTATCAGTGGTAATATCACTAAAATACCAAGCTTAACTTATAGTTAAGTAAAAAGATTACTTAGTACGTTATTTATCAACTATCGCTTAATGTTAATATAATATTAAAGCTGCGCACCGAAGATAAATTTATTAATGGTTAGGTACATAAATTTATGAAACATTTTGATTTTATCTTGTGTGGATGTCTATTACCGCGTACTCGGAACTGTAAGTTGCTTCTAAAATATTATTAAGTTAAATATTAAATTGTCTGTCTTATTAATCGTATTAAATTAACAATTAATTTTCCGTTGTACCTTATGACATTTTAGTTTGTATCTGTGCTTTGTTGTCTTTTTGGGACTAAATTATAATGACGTTAGATAATGACAGTAAAAATATTGTTAAAAATGATTTCTCGGTAACAGAAATTCAAGCAGTGTCTGTCAAATTATCTTTTTTCTGCATGCGGTCAAATTCCCCATCAACGTGGTTTATACAAGCTAAAGCCCAGTTTGTTATTGCGCCAGTTACGTTAACTTAAACTTAACAATTAAATTTAACTATGTTCTGTCTTCATTACCACAAACTGCGATCGATACAGTCATAGACTATAACGAGAATTTATCGCAGTGATATTTATCAAGATCTGAAACAAAAACTTATTGAAAGGCATTCGTTAAGCGAAACGCATCGAATAGAAAAGTTGCTATCAAATATAGAGTTGGTCGATAAAACCATCAGATATATATCGACACTTAAATCAACTAGCAGGGTCATCTGGTAATTTTAGTGAAAATTTGATTAGAAACCTTTGGCTTCTTAATTTATCTCCAGTAATTAATGTTGCTCTTATTTCATTAATTAAGGATAGTAAGAACATTTTGGAATACACAGAAATAGATGACAAAATTTTTGAAGCGTCACCAGGTATGCCATTTTCAATGATTTCCAACAATAGTTTTTCTTCCACAAATACAGGATTAACTCAAAATTTGTCATGCAGAGACGACCAATTGATAAACGAAATAAACGAATTAAAAGGTGTTGGCTTAGGCTATTGGATAAACCGCTTTTATTGGAACCGCTTAGTTATAACCGATCTTATGGTAATTCCAAATTATATTTTTGGTAATCATAAGAAAGATCCAGATTTCTTTTTGTCGGTTGCAAACGGATCCCCTAGTGATACCTATGGAACAAAACTTGTGTGTGAGTTTAAAACGTAGACATATTCATTTCTATTAGCATCAGTAAATAAGCCTATAGTTGGAGCTGATTTTCTCACTAAATTTTAACTTCTGATAGATTTAAAGGGTAAGCGTTTAATGGATAAAATAAATATCGTTTTCAATATAGTATATATAGTTTGAATATTAAGACTTCAAAATGCCTTTTTGGTGTTGCATCACTTGAATTGTTGGGACACACTATTTCTCAAAGTGGAATATCTCCTGCATCTATATAGCAGAGTAGACGTCACATCTAATTTCAGTTTTCCTTCTTCTGTAAAATAATTACAACAATTCATCGGGATGATAAACTACTACAGTAGATTCATTCGTAGCATTGCTACGTAGATTCATTCGTGGCATCAATGAGAAAAGTTAAAAAAACAGAATTCATTTGGACAATGGAATGTGAGCATTGGTTCCAAAAAAGAAAAGAGATATTAGCTAGTTTTACTTTATTAGACCATTCCTGACGTTGTTTGCAACATTACAACTGATAACAGTTCAATTCAGTGTAATTTTTAAGTAGTTTTATTAACACCAATTCTAAAATTAACTAAAACTAGTGTTTTTCAAATACAAATTATTCCCATCAGAGACAATGAAAAGAGGCCATTGTTTATATTTTTAATTGAACTAAAGCATTTTATAATTTATCGACAGAGGCGCTAAAATTACGTTACCAGTAGATCAATTGGGAATAGAATATTGTATGAAATAAACCAAGAATGATTCAAAGACAATTTTTCTATTTTTAAATAAATTGCATAAAAGAAAACTAAAAGTCAGAAAGCCAAAACTAAGTTGTATTGTATTTATATTTTAACGGTATTAACTCATCTAGTTAAAACTTTTTATATACATGCAGATATATTATATATATATATATATATATATATATATATATATATATATATATATATATATATATATATATATATATATATATTTATATATATATATATATATATATATATATATATATATATATATATATATATATATATATAATATATAATATAACAAGTTCAACAAAATAAATAAATATACCATGTACTTAAAATAAATATTCACACCATTTTGTAATTTAAGTAGAATCTTAAAAATGAATTTTAAAAAAAACGTTGTACTTTAACTTAAATTTAAAAACACAACATGCAACCAATATTGATGATCTATTAGGAAATTCATTTGATATACACGCCACGGTAAAATAATAACTCAATATACGCAACGCAGCACACATAATAACGCAGAAAGATTGAAGGATAAGTGAAAGAATTTACCATTTTTGGTAATCATTAAGTAAATGTTACATGTACATTTTGTATGTCCATTAAGATTTTATGTGTCTGATAATGAACAGATTTTTGTTGTGTTCGTTGTGTATTTTGTCTGAATTTAATTTATAATTTATTTGATTTGATTTGTTCAAAAATTTCGCGTATTTCAAAAACAAAACTTTATATATATATATATATATATATATATATATATATATATATATATATATATATATATATATATATATATATATATATAAAGAGGTAGTACTGACATTTGGCAGACATGATGCCATATTATAACGAAATACAAACTACATTGTTTTGTCACTTGTGGTATTTTAAAGATAGTAAAACATTGTCTTAAAAATTTAAGAGTCTGTTATAAATAATTATCTCGCAGGACGGTATCGAAAAAAACTTTAATTAAAAAAAACGATCATAAATATTAAAAAATATAGTTTTATTATTAAAAAATCTTAATGCTTCCTGTGTGAGAAATTATTAACTAACGGCATTTTGCTTTTTTCCTTGAACAGGTTTAACAGATATCAAAACTTGGGAGTTTCCAACTACCAGAGTATATGTAGTAATAAAAAAAAAAGTTTATACATATTTACTCCAAATGCTCACGGTACTTATTCCAGAAACAGATACATATATTTTTATTTCAGCCTTGGCCAGTATTTATATTGTAGCTGCAAATTCGAGAAAAATCCGATTTCCATTAGTGTCATTTTCTCGCCAGTTTATCTTAGTTTACGAAAATTCAGACAAATTGTAAAATTCTTCCTGCGGGGCATTTTAATCACATAGAATTTATCTTTGTTCCCGACACCGCAAACAAAATTATATCAATCTCTTGGATGGTGAATTTTCATTGATGTTTTTTCACGCTTTCTTTCATGTTCGCATATGCCCTACAGTTAACACTTTATGATCAATAGCTTCAACTAATTCAATTTGTTAAAATAAGTGCAAAAATAACATATATGCAACAAGCAAGTTTCTATTCTGACCTGAACAAAAGTAGCTTTAGAAAACTACTTTTTATGTATTTTGTAGAATAGAAAAATACAAAGAAACAGGACGCTATCTCATTTCCACTACGTTTTGCAATGTTTTCATCTCTCATAAAACAATATGGACTATTCGAAATACACTCGTTTACTGTTTGATTATAATTTCATAGTTGTCTTTTGTAAAACAACAACGACGTTTTAAAATATGATGTTGGAAGACACTATTTTTGCACTGTCAAACGTACAAACCATTTTATTTTTATGGTATTTAGCTAATGATTTGTCCAACTATTTTATTTTATATAAGATTTATCAGAATCATAGTGGATTTATGTTTTCTCGTTATTCAACCATCAAGTTTCTTGTCAGTAGATACGTCAATTTCACATTTCAAAGTTTCGCAAACATCGCTTTTAGGTGGTTTAAATTTAAATGCACATAAAAATCGGTTTGTTGGGATTCCGTGTCAAGTTTATATTCCAGTGTTCGAGTTAAGACAGCACATAATTATTTTTTTGAACTACCTCTCCGCGTATAGTGACTTTAATACACTGGAAACTGATTTAAATGGTTCTTAATTTTATTAGTCACTTCCTCGAAACATGTACAAAAATTCGAATGACTCCGGCGTAGAGTTGTTTTAATTATTACTCTATCCATGAATAGTTTATTAGTAATATTTCGAATAAATTTTAGCGTCTCTTTCAATGTTGCAATTAAACAGGACTTAAAAATACTGATATTGTGCATAAATTTTGACGAAGTATATTTACATGAAAACTGGCGTTATTTGGCTGACAATCCAGTTTCATTGTTTTTGAATTATTTAAACAAAACTAGCAACAAATAGAACTCTTTTATTGTAGTCACATCCTAATATTGCGTGAACACATTTGTCTGCTGTTCTATATTTACTTTTGATTCTTTTGATTCGCACTTGTTTCGACAGGAAGTTATAGTTCCAAATCATTTGAACCATTTTGAACATGGTTTCGGGAAAAAACTTGTTTGTATGAACCAGATTTCAATCGGGGATGTTGTAACCTTCAGTTTCATGTGTTTTGTTGGTCAGTTGCAGAGATAAAGATTCTGCTCCGTTTTTTCAACAATTCTACGCTCCACTTATTCTCTTATTTTTCCATACATAGATGAAATTGTACAACATTTGTTTTTATATTTATATAGTATCATGATTATATTTAATGTTTATCTATTTTTGCAAGCATTTTCAAATCATTAGTAATGGAACAGGATGTAAAATATTGTGAATCACGAGGAGCTTAATAGTAGAAAGGTATGCACTTTCACACAAGAAACATCTAATAATAATGATAACGATGTCAAGAACTACTCCGAATTATTACATAGGCCACTTTACAGAATAATAAAATAAAGCAGAGCTTTTTGAAACTATAAATTGTGTTGAGTGAAATAACAACATTAAAGTGGTGGTGGTTAGATGCTTCGCCTCCACTACAAATTTCATGAATTCAATTAAAAACTCATTAAAGTTAAATGACTGACTAAATAAAAAAAGTTGCAGTTAATGAAATTGGCTTTATTATATATATATATATATATATATATATATATATATATATATATATATATATATATATATATATATATATATATATATATATATATATATATATATATATATATATATATATATATATATATATATATATATATATATATAATATATATATATATATATATATATATAAATTATTATATGTATTATTAAATATATATATATATATATATATATATATATATATATATATATATATATATATATATATATATATATATATATATATATATATATATATATATATATATATATATATATATATATATATATATATATATATATATATATATATATATATATATATATATATATATATATATATACAGGGTGGCTGAGACCAAATGTTACTGACTTCACTCTGCTGTCATTTGTGTAGTTGTCATGCGCGTCAATTTTTTGACAGATCGAAATTTGGTTAGTTGTTTACATGTGGTCAACAAATAATTGTTCTAAATTAATATCTTAATAAAAAAAAATCTCGTAATGGAATTCAAACGTAATAGTGTAATTGCACTGTATTTGGGTGAAAATTCACAAACAGCAATAGTTCGTCAGATCCAGCATTTGAATGTGAATAAAATGTTTGTGTATCGAACCATAACTCGATACAACGAAACTGGTAGCATCGCTAAACGCAACAGAGGCGGTCCTAAAAAGACAGCAACATCAAAAGAAATGATACGAAAGGTGTAGAAACGAATCCAACGAAATCCTCGTCAAAGTGCCAATCAATTAGCCGCACGTCTACATGTTTCACGATACAGCATTCAAACCATATTGAAAAATGAACTACACTTAAAGCCCTACAAGATACAAAAAGTTTAAGATCTTACGGAGGCACAAAAAAAGTTAGGCTTGAAAGAACACGAGCATTGAAGGGCTTGGCCGATCGTGATGAGATTTCAAAAATTGACTTTTCTGATGAGAAAATTTTCACCATTCAACAGTTTGTGAATAAATAAAATGATCGTATTTGGTTAGAGCACAAGTCCAACGATAATTTGGACACAAGAGTTGCCATGCGCAAGCAATCACCAGCTTATGTTATGGTTTGGGCAGCAGTTACTGCAGATGGACGCACTCCTCTGGTTTTCATCGAACATGGAGTCAAAGTAAACCAAGAGGTGTACCGCCAAAAGATCCTAAACGATGCTTTGCTACCTTGGACACGTAAACACTTTGGTACGAACCGTTGGACATTCCAACAGGACTCGGCACCATCACACAAAGCTCGAGCGACACAGCAATTTTTACAAAATTGGGTTTCGCGGCTGATTTCGTCGAAAGAATGGCCACCATATTCACCAGATTTGAATCCCATGGATTTCTCCATATGGTCCATTTTGGAGAGTAAGGTGTCCACTAAAAAATACGAAAGTGTTGATGAATTGAAGTCAGCTCTTGTTCGAGAATGGAATAAAATTCCGCAAGCTCACGTTCGGTCAGCATGCAATGCTTTCTATGGAAGACTGAATCAAAAAATCAGAGCCAAAGGTGGTCATATCGAGCAGTAACATGTTTTTCATAAAATGTAATATGTTTTCAACATATTCCACGAAATTTCAATAAAAAATTAAAAAAATTACAGCGTTTTCATTTGGTAACACTTGGTCTCAGCCACCCTGTATATATAATGAAAAATATTACACTTTTTCAAATATTTATTTTGCCATCATCATTTTATGTGACATATACACAACACAACACAGTTTAACTTCTTCACAGTTCGTGTTTTATTGTTCTTGTTGTATACATTTCGTTTCATCTGCTTTTATCTCCTTTGGCAAAGATTTTGTACATACATTTGTTTTACTTAAAACATGTATATAATGGTACTGGTGACGGTATTTATGAGAATTTTATTATTAAATATTAATAAAAATAAAAAAACGAAAAATAATTTTTAAAATTATGTGACATGAATCGTACGAGTTGTAGATGAATTAATTACTAATTAACAGTCTGTTTTTGGAGGTCTTTTGATTTATCTCCCAAACATAATCTTAAACAATTTTTGAACGTGATTGGTGCAATTATAAACGCTAAAATATTGATACGAGTATTATTTTATATTCGTTTAAGTATGGGAAAATAAACTTATATTTCATTTTCATATCGTCTATGCAATGCAATGCGATCACATTTAATTTTAAAATTTAAAAAAATATTGCCAAATATAACTGGTCTACGAGATTCAGAATTATTATTGCATTTTTGACTAAATTTTTTTTTAGAATTCATGCCATCTTCCTATTTTTACCCAGTAAATATAGGAAGTTGGTTAGTGTGAGAATGGGCTCTTGTCCAGCTTACTCTATATACATGGTGAAGATCAACTCAAAACTGATTATAGTTTATCAAATTGATGCACGATAATGTTTTTAAAATGCATAACTCAAAAGGGGTACTTTTAAAATAAAAAATGTAAAGAGTTCACTTATTTCACTAAATGAGATTTTACTGATTTATCGTATCGTTCCTTTAGCTGTGTGTTTTGTTTGACATTCTTTTGACAATCACCACTGATAATATTCTTGTATTTTAACGTTGCGCTCCTGCAAAATTTGTTTCATTATCGTAATGGATTTCGGTTGGAGCTTCTCTCCGTGCAGCAAATCAATCTTATGCTGCCAGGAATGCTTAGGTTGTCAGTTGGGATGACACATCTATAGGTGTGATGACCTGGTAGCAAAACAGACAAAAATGATTGAAAAACTATAAATTTTGCTTCTTTCTTTGATGCTAAGAAAATCGGACCGGCATAATCTACCCAAACTACTTAAAATGGTCTGCTTGGTGTGATTCTTTGTTCGAAGACTGTTAATTTGTTGATGTGATTTTAGTGTTGAATACCAAAAGCATAAGGGGCACACAGTACTCAGTTAGGAATTTATGATGTAAATAACGAATAAAATTATAAGAAGTTTTATTTCATAAGTACACTGCCTATTTTTTTACGGAACGAAAAGTTAAAGATGTCATTAATAAACTGAAGAACAATAAGGCCGTTGGAACAGACAATATAACCGCCGAAATATTCAAAGTAGATTCATCTACAACTGCAAGTATATTAACACCAATAATCCAAGAAATCTGGAATTCTGGGAGAATCCCACTGAAATGGAAAGAAGGCTTGATATTTACGATACCCAAGAAAGGTGACCTAAGAGAATGTAGGAACTGGCGAGGTATCTCCCTCCTCAACACAATAATAAAAATACTCGCAATGATCATCCTTGACAGAATCTCACCTACGATCAATGCAAAATTAAGAAACGAACAAGCTGGATTTAGACCAGGAAGCAGTTGCACTGATCATATCAACACAATCCGTATCATCACTGAGCAATCCAATGAATGGAATTCACCATTGTATATGCTCTTTGTCGATTTCGAACGCGCATTCGATACGATAAACAGGAACGCAATATGGCAGACACTTTGTGAAATGGGCATCCCAAAGAAATTAATTGAGCTCATACAAGAAATGTATCGGGATGCTGGAAACCGAATCCAATACAAAGGCAAACAAAGTGAAACATAATACAACATTCGAGGAGTAAGGCAAGGTTGCGTACTCTCACCAATGCTGTTCCTAATCGTATTAGACAGTGTAATGCGGAAACTAGATAACAAGTCCCCTAATGGCATTTAATGGGGGTTAACTGGTAAACTCAATGATTTGGACTATGCAGATGACATATGTTTGCTCTCACACAAACACTCCGACATGCAGCAGAAAGTGCAACAGCTATCAGATCTAGCTAATGAAGTTGGTCTCAAAATTAATATCAAGAAAACGAAGGCGATGAGACTCAACACAAATATAACCACACCGATACACATCAACAATATACAAATTGAAGATGTAAATGAATTCGTATACCTTGGTTGCACAGTAACGAAAACAGGTGGAACAGAAGAAGACATACACAAACGTATAAATAAAGCCAGATATACATTCAACATGTTACACAAAGTCTAGAATACTTCTGTCCTGTCGCGCAAGACCAAGATACGAATGTTCAACTCATGTGTGAAATCGGTACTTCTGTATGGATGTGAGACATGGAAGGAAAAATCATACAGAAGCTACAGGTATTCGTAAACAAATGCCTTCGACAAATACTTAAGTGCTTCTGGCCTAACACGATCAGTAACATCGATCTGCATATAACAACATGTCAGTCAAACATTGAGACCGAAATAAAGCGACGAAAATGGAGATGGATTGGCCACACACTGAGGAAGGCATCAAGTGATATAACGAGGATATCATTAGACTGGAATCCACAAGGAAAAAGAAAGGTTGGAAGGCCAGCAATGACATGGAAGAGAACGATGCTAGCAGAGGCAAAACACCTGGGTTAATCATGGGCAGAAATAAAAGCAATAGCCCCAAATAGAGTAAGATGGTTCAGAATAGTGGACGCCCTATGCTCCTAAATTGGAGATAAAGGAAAAAAAACACTGCCCAATTTGTAGTCGTCCGCCAACTCTTAATATGCCACATGCATCCTTGAATGGTATAAGTGCTGCGATTCTGGAGCTTGATAATACTCGTGAATGTTTTTTTAATGAGTTAAAATCTAAATTAAATTCTGTTTCTTGCACGGCTTTAATGTCCAATAAATGGTTATTTTGGTTTCATGAAGCTGGGCAACGGTAATATAATTCGCTAAGTTTTGGTTTAGTGTCTGCTTTCTTACGTTGTTTCTCAATCTCAGCACGTAAGACATTGTTCGCACCATTTTTGAACACATGGTGACTCGTTGCCAAAGCTCAACCATACCGACTGCCGAATAAACTGGTTTACCACCGTGTGAAGTGATTGCATGTCGGTCTTCTTCATATCTTCTGATGTAAATAAGCTCACTTGTTTAATTGGAGTCACCTTGTTTACCATTAAGAAATGACCAGAAATAGTGTTGTTTGTTCCAGTTCGGTTGTAGACTGCAGTGGAATAGGCCAATTTGATCGAATCACTAAACCCATGAAGTTGTATCTTATTCCTTAGACTGGCAGTGAACCATTGTATATAATTCTTCAGCTGATCAAATTGATGTTGAATTTGATATCATAAGGTATGTAGATCAAAAGGTAAAAGGTCATCCGAACAAATTTTGTAGAACCATAATTTTTGCAAAAATATTTTTGGGTTTACCCATTCCACAGTGGTTTGAATATTTGTGAAGTCATGAACAGGATACTTCTTCCTGTAAGGACTACATTTTGTTTTGAATTCTAATACAGGACAAACCCTTTTGATCTGTGACTTTCGTCGAATATGATTTACCATCCTCATGGCTTAAAATTTGATTATTCGACCATCATTTTTGTAATATTAACCGATAAGACTTGTTAAAGTTCGTTTTTCAGTTTAAGAGCCTGTTGTTTGGAAATTAACCTTCACAGTTATTCGCTATTTGAAATAAGATGTGCCTTTCTAAAATTGTGGTTGATGCAGTGCTATACGTTACCGTTAATAATTTGTAGAGGTTGATTAGGTCTGCTTGAGACTCTCTCCAAAGAATTTGTTGCAATTATGTGTCTGTTAGATTAACTAAGTTTTGGCAGTACATATCGTTTCTTTATCGCCATACATTGTTACCTTAAATGTCCAAATCCGTAATAAAATTTCGATTCGAAATTTCGTTGTAGCTCTATACTTTTGCAGAACGCCATGATATGGTAAATAGAAAACATTCATATAGGTAATTATTGCCTAAAGTCAACCTTATCATGCCAAGGTTCACACGCGTACTCGCGCAACAACCCCGCGTATATTTCACTAAATTTAGGATTGCGGGTGCTCTTCCGTTCAATGGACATCAATCGTTGCAATGTACAGTGTTATATGATTTTCCCAATATGAGACTGGATTTAGTTTAGTATTCAGTTTGTATTTAGTTGATGTGCCTTGGCAGTAATTTTGTGGTGGGTTAATTTGTCCTACATGTCTCTAAAGCGTCACATCGCTCGCTAATAAAGAGCTCGTCAAATGTTGGAAAATATATCCCTACAGACATGTAGGGATATATACCTAGACATGTTTCGTTTCATGATCAAGTTTTTACATTCACAGAAAGATCAACAAAGGATCTTTTGCTGTAGTGCCTCCTGCTAAGGCCATATACACTTCTCCATTTGATTTGTGTTCTCATTTTGGGCTGGGATTGACGGTCTTTGTTTAAATGTATCGTTCACGTTAAGCTAGTAATGAAACGCTTTCTGTTCGTAATCAAAGAGCTCGGAGGGTACATCTAATCCAGTTAACTGTTCACAAGCCATGAAATCGTAAATGTTCTATTTTATAATTTCAGTCAAGTCGAAAATACTATACTTGACTGTTTATAAACAAAAAGATATTTTTTTGTTTGGAGATTGTCGTGGAGGGTAATAGATTGAAAACACATTCTATTTTTGTTTTATTTTTATATATCATTGCTATAATTGCAAACTATTTCTGTTTATTTTTACATTAGTACAGTAGCATGATACGACCTATTTTTGGATCCAATAAGCAGTACATCAGAGAAAATAAACAAACAATTTTTTATTTATTACAACTATTACACATTTTTAGTAAATTTTAAACAATTACCCCTTAAAGAAGCTTATCAAACGAATTTTTATTAAATTTGCAGTATTTTGTGGCTGTTTGACAGAAATGATCTTTTGTAAAGATCATTACTGTCATTGTAAAGTTTTCTTAATCTTGAAAATAAGTTTTTACATAAACTATCCGAAACATTAATTTACAAACTAATATGTATAAATAATATATATATATATATATATATATATATATATATATATATATATATATATATATATATATATATATATATATATATATATATATATATATATATATATATATATATATATATATATATATATATATATATATATATATATATATATATATAACTAAGCCAAAGTACTTTAAATAAAATGGTGACCACAAATATGTTCATCACCTCTCATACATATAGTACAAATGTATATTGGCACATTCAACCATTTTTCAAATTGTCACCGCAAAAAAAAAAATAATGCCGCATACATTTATCAGCATTAAAAACATACTTTCGTATTGAATCATTTTTATTATATTATCATAAAGCATGTGATTTTAAATTTTTTACTTCAAACCATGCAATCAAATATAGCTTGACCAAAACCGTCGAACTCAATGAAATCGAATTAAAAACGATAAATTATTATCCTAAGAATATACAGAAATAACACAAAAGTCGTTTTGAATTAATAAATTCCATTTTTATTATTCAAGCCTTTTTTTTCATTATTATGTGTGTGTAACTTCATTCACCACCTTCACCACCGCCACCATCACCGTCCGTCGTATATTGAGCCGCGCGACTTTAACGGCGACCACCCAAATAATATTTAAAAAAGAAAATATGTTTTGGTTTTGTTGTTGTTTTTTTTTTTTTTTTTTTAAATCTTTTTATTTCTTGAACGAAATGTTAAAACCAAATCGACAATAAAACTAATAATTAATATGTATTTAAAAAAAACTATCTTGTTGGTCTTATAACTTGCTGCGTGTGCTTTTTATTTTTCTTGAAACGAGCTTGTGATGTTAGTGTGGTTTAATTGAAATCGAAATCGAAAAAATAAAAAAATTACAATTCGGATGGAGATATTAAAGAAACTTGATTTGATTTTTTTGTCTTGAAGTTTAAAACAATCATCATGATTATAATGAGTTTATATACACGATCTAGCTTCGAACATGCAGAATTTTTATTGGTTTTTAATTATCCGTGTGGATTATTCACGGGATTATATAAAATTAATGTGATGTAAGTTTTTATAAAAGCGAGAACTAACGTTTTTATATGATTTTTAATTACTTGATGTGACTTCATATAATATTATCGAGTAAAATCAACTTTCAAATTTACTACATGGTGGCTTGATCTTGTAAATAAATTTGAATGTTCTATTGCTATTAAATAATTACCCAAGTGCTTACTTCAATTAAAGATGTTCAAATTTAGATTACTTGGCGAACTAAATAATAATTTAAATATGTAATAGGATTTGCATAATATAGCAGGATCAATGTAACATATAACCATTGTCAACTGCAGTAACAAAAGCGTCGTCTGCGATTGATGTTATAACTAACCTTCAGCTACTTGAACTGAGTTCAAGTAAGACGCGGCAAAGTCGTAATTAGAAAGCTAATTATTGGGTATACGTGCTAAATATTGAGTTATATATTGGCACTATAAAGTGCAAATAAAAACTATTTTAATTAACTTCCTAAACTATATTATCAAAATGACTGCAAATTATCGTAATGACAGCAAGTCATGAATTTGCAATATATTGCATCAAAATTCTGTTAAGGGCTAACAATTTGTTTCTTACTTTAGAAAAAAAATATCACCCTGTGTGGAGCACTAGAGCATTATTGAGCTAAAGATGATGGCTATCCTCTTACAATTTTAAAATTAGTCCTCTTTGTCTCAAGTTTGTGATCGATACGGACTGCATTGCATCCAAGACCACTAAATAATGAGTTGGCAGGTTAGACATCTGGCTGAGCGCTGCAGCTATACAAGAACTTGATTTTAGGTTAAAAAAATAAAAATGTGAGGATATACTCACTGCGCCATAGCCTGTATAATATTCCGAAATACCTGGATTCATATCGAGTGACTTATAGACAAGAGAAAACATTTTATACTTAAACGAAAGCCATGTTAATAAAAACGTATAATGATGGTTAATTGTTGACGAATGAAGAAAGTGATGAGATTGATAATGAATCGGCCGACTGGGTTGTAGGCAGACTTGAGTGATAAATACAGAATTCTCGCGGATTATACTTAATTATGTTTATACCCCTAGTTAACTTTGGCTGAAATCGGCTAACCGGAAGTGGCTGCTTCCAAAGGGAGTTTTTCGAGTTTTGTAGATATTTCAAAAAGTAATCATGAGAAAACTGCAAAAATGTGCTATTAAAAAAATAAACAAAACAATTAAAAAAATTAAAAAATAAATAAAAAATAAAATAATTAAAAAAAAAAAAAATAAATTCTGCCTCTTGCGGTTAGCCGATTTCAGCCAAAGTTAACTATAATTTTCTCAATGAACATCCAGTTTTTTTTTGTTTAAATCTTTTCATTTAATTCTATTGAACATTGATTAACATCATCATCGTTATAATAGTCTAGCAATGAATGCCTGAGTTCATCACTGATCTATTTTCTAGTTTTATGTGCTAGAAGGTTCAGTGCCCGATTCTTGATTTACATATTTTTAGCTGCGTTCGTACCATATATTGTGTTATGTTAAATTCTTCCTGTATTTGCTGTATATAGTAAGTAATTTTGGCAGTCTAGAACTTGGCAGTCTCACTGACTATATTTTGCGTTGTTTTACAGGCAAATTCCAATTTTTATAGCATATAAAAAAAAAATAATTTCCTAAAAAAATAAATGACTCATACTAAAATTTATTTTATACTAAAAAGAATATACTAAAAATCGACAGAATAATTTTAAACAGTTACATTATCAAGTCGATCGTAAAAATTAGTTGAAAATTGAAAATACCACATTACAATTTGATTTTATGTTAAAAAAAGGGTAAATCGCCATACTTAAACGTATCTGGCAAGAAAACGAAGATTTGTACCACTCCAAGATTTTAGTATATTCAGTAGAATTAAATGAGAAAAAATTAACATAATATATATATATATATATATATATATATATATATATATATATATATATATATATATATATATTTATAATATATATATATAATATATATATATATATATATATATATATATATATATATATATAATATATATATATATATATATATATATATATATTATATATATATATATAATATATATATATATATATATATATATATATATATATATATATATATATATATATATATATATATATATATATATATATATATATATATATATATATATATATATATATATATATATATATATAAATATATAATATAATATATATATATATATATATATATATATATATATATATATATATATATATATATATATATATATATATATATATATATATATATATATATATATCAATTTCTTTTAAATTTATATTTCTTATGTTTTTTTTTATATCCATATAGTCTATGCATTTTAACTGCCGAAAAAAATCTCTCACAAGATGATCACTTTTAATAAGATATCAAATTATTAAAATACCCACCGTAGTTTTCTTTAAATTTTGGTGACAGTCAGTCTCATTTAATTTTTTGCGACAGAAATCTAAAACGGATTTCAATTGAAATTATTGGTTACGATAAGAATAAAATACCCCTTGAAACTGCATGTTTTGTTTTAATATCCATTTGTGGATATTCAAATAAAATCGTAGGGACTAAAAAAAATAAAACAAAAAAAGAAAAAAACATTTAGCTACAAAATGTGATTAATATTTTTTTAAAAGACAAAAATATAGGTTTGCTTTTTATGTGAACATTTACAGTAAATTTATACTGGAAAATAAGATGTTAAACTCAGTGTCAATTAAGCACACCTACATAAAAATTGTAAACAGATGTGAAATACATCACGGCATCGAAATTTACTATATACGGTTTTGCTATAGAACATAATAAACAAAAACAATTGTCTTTGGCATACTAATGGACTTTTTGTTAAAAATTATTCATATATAGGAGTACGTAAATATCAGTTAAGACCATTGGGACTTACAACTAAAACTAAAATCGTTTGACTTTTTGAATAAGAAAAGAAATTATTTGCATCTTAATGTTATGTTATAATTCAGTGATTAGGATATTGTTTAAAAAAATCACTGTAGTTCCATAATATTTTATGGTTTTAATAAAAATTAACATTTATTATAGTACTTACACATTAGATGATTTTAAGTTTTTGTAAAACATTTTAAGTTTAGTTGACTTACCTAGAAATAAATAAAAAAAATTAAAAAAATTGTAAAATGTATGTAACGAAAATATGTATATACATATTATATATATATATATATATATATATATATATATATATATATATATATATATATATATATATATATATATATATATATATATTAATCTTCCTAAATACCGATTCTGAAACAAAAATTAGCTCATCTTCATTTGGAAATTTCTCCTCAACGGTTATTTCCGTTTATACTTTTTGTATAACAGTTTTTACAAATTTTCTAAATAGCTAGCGTAAATTTTCATCTTGGAAATGTGTGTTTAATGTTCATTGATTTCACATTTTAGACACCTTTCATTTTTAACGGGATATTATCGAAATATGTAAACAATTCTTCCAAACTTTTTTCAGAACCGATGATATATTTATTGTCCAAATTAATATTTGGTTTGTAAGATAATTGCACCCCTGGCTTTTTGGACCACGTATCAGGTAAAATACAAAAAATAAAAGTTTACAAAATAAAACAGAAAACTAATGTGAAAATAAATAAAATAGGCACTCAAGATTAGAAATTATACTTGCCGTAAAAACAGAAGCTCTACGTCTTCAGTTGTATAGAGATATTGTGTAAAGGTTTTGGAGAAAAGAGAGAAGCTGCCAGACTTTTTTTATTTCAACCGGTGAATTGTTAAATATATTAGGTAAGAAACATCTATGAGAGTCAAGTTTCCAGTTCGAGATCTATTTTCTGAATTGAGAGTTTAATCGAAGAGTATATGCTAGGTAGTTTCATATAAAAGATCTCTAAGACCCTGAATAAAAAAATGTCTTGAAGCGGCAATATGTCTACTTAGTTCCTGGAAGATGGTTAAAAATGGCGAAGAAATGTAAGAGTAGAGCCATATGTAAATTTTCCCTCGAAAGCCGCAGCCACGTCAATAAACAGAACAGATGACATAAAAACTCGATCAATGCTCATACTAATGTGTTTAAGAGCTAATACAATGGCTTGTTCTGTGTTTCTTTCTTCCTAAACCCGAATTCAAGTGAAGACAATACAAATTATTACTTTCTGGAAAATTAACCAAATCATTTTCAAAAACTTCGGAGAAAATAGAGATTAGCGATATTGGTCAGTAGTTATTTAAACACGATTTATATATTTTTTTAAATTAGGATAACTACAACTCGTTTTGGAGCAGACGGAAAAATCCCAATGCTTACACTTAAACTCATAATAAAACATAAAATAACCACAAAAGAACAAGCCATTCTCTTAGTGAGAAAGAGAATTAATGATTACATATACTTCGCCCATCGAAAGGAGGAGGAGTGTAAACACGACATTTTGACGATGATCTCTTACACGCACAAAATGTTGTTGTACTCATTAGTCACTTGGGTCTGTGATACCATCATCTGAATTACCATGTAGTTCTTTAATATCACTTAACTAACGATGCTCATTTATTAGCTCATTGACCGTTTACATGTTTTTCGGAGCATTTTACCATTAGTACAAAAATGATGAACGTTAATCTTTTTGTCTGACTTATTTTCAAATTAACAATGATACAAAGTTTCTGGCTGTACCTAACTAACCAATTGTTGGTTGAGTGTCTGTTTGAAAGATGCCATAGTTTATTTCTCTAGCCTAAATATTTTAGTAAATTTAACCAATTTTAAGTTTAACCACTCTTAACCCTATATTGCAATAGATTTTGTGTAAATTTTAAAATGATCATTCAGAATTTTTATAAAAGATCAAAAACTATAGCGATTAATCAGATAAACTAACACACCTCTCCAACATTCATACAAAAGCGCTCTTTGCAGCTGACTGTGGTCAATACTGACAACTTCAACGTTCTTAGCGATGGATAGACCAGCAAAGTTAGTTTCAATGAAACATTACAAAAGGACCAATGACCAAGTCTACACCATCAAAAGGAAGAAATTCTAATTTGATAACCGTTACTCGCACAAATTTTCCCCAACTTCATACAGTAATAATATTATAGGTGAAACTTTAAAAAAATAGTTTAAACGTCAAATGAAAACCATAATAATAAAATTGAGCGAAATTGGAAAACAGAAATTCTAAAACTAATGAAATAAATAAAAATGTAATTTTTATAAAACAAATTAAAAATGTATAAATGAGCAAACTGTGCTGATGAAGTCTATTTGATACTGCTGCTAGATATTAAGCCTTCAAATCCAAAGGTATTTGGTCAATTATACATTATTTTTTCCCAGGTTGATTCGGAATTTTTTAAAAGAGTCATGTAACGACCGAATGCCTGCTAGACCCTGCCTTATAGAGGATGATTTTGACCATAGACTGTCAGATTAGATTTCATATGATTTGATCAGATTTGATTAGATTTAATTAGATTTGATTAGGTTTGATTAGATTTGATTAGATTTGATTAGATTTGATTAGATTTGATTAGGTTTGATTAGATTTGATTAGATTTGATTAGATTTGATTAGATTTGATTAGATTTGATTAGATTTGATTAGATTTGATTAGATTTGATTAGATTTGATTAGATTTGATTAGATTTGATTAGATTTGATTAGATTTGATTAGATTTGATTAGATTTGATTAGATTTGATTAGATTTGATTAGATTTGATTAGATTTGATTAGATTTGATTAGATTTGATTAGATTTGATTAGATTTGATAAGATTTGATTAAATTTAATCTCTTATTCTTTATCTGAAAAACTTGCCTTCCTTTATTTTTAAATGCTACACCTATTTTCGGGGATAATGTTTGATATAAATTTTAACAATCCCCAAGTGAATACCATATGAGTGTCAAAGATTGTGAAATACCCATCAATAAAATCACTATTTCATGACAGTTATATACTATCCGTGACCACAACAACGATATGCTTTTTTAAGTATTATTTTTGGTCCATCGAACTGATGATTAGAAAAATAAGCATGATCAAATAATTGTGGAGGATTCAAAATATTTTAATATTAAACAAGTCGATTTGGAAATGTTGTTTTATACTGTTATTTTGAATGGCATGAGCAAGTATCTATTACAAGTTGTTTATTACAAGTTTGTAATTTATCAGTTAACTTCAAAACATAATATCAGCAGCTAGTGTTTGTTTAGACTAATTAATTGAGGATAGAAAACTATCTTTTTACATTATCTTTTGACATGTGCCATTTCTGTAAAGCATAACAAAATATTATATTTTTTCTAATCAAAAGAATGTAAGTTACACTGCAACATGTTTTTTTTTTTTAGAATGTAAGAAACTTGAAAATGCGAGACCGAAATGTGTTTTTTACACTAGTTATCAGCGGTTCTTATCATTTTGTTATGTCTTTTAAAATTATGTACTTTGCAATCAAAATGGCGTCAGAACAATTTTTAGTTTTGATTTATACGTCTCAATATTAATCTTTTATTTATTATATAGGTATATAATATATTAAATTATGTTAAATGTTAAATGATAAAAAGCCAGTGGTGCAATCAATATTGCAAGGCTTAAGTATCATAACTATCGCTATACGATCGATTACTTATCATCTAAAATGAGTCATTTCGTTCCAAAGTGAACGAAGTACGCTGGGCACCGAGTAATTAAGGCGAAGTGGTAAAACTTAACAAATTATGTTGCTTAATTAACACTCTCTACTATCAAACTTATTTAATTCACCAATCGTTCTTCTTGTTTCGTAAAAAATAACGAATTTGGTTTTAGATTTTGGAGTGAATCGGTTGAACTGGTCATAACCTCACATTAAAACTTTATAATATTTCTTTATAATTTTATTGATTAAAGTTATGTACTTGTGTCTAAACTATAAAATCTATAATTCATCGAAATCTATCCCAAACTGAAAATTGTTAAATTATCCAAAATCCAATATTTGTTCAAAATCAGTATTTATTAATAAATATGAGCAAACATTTTATTTTATTTATTTTGTTTATTTACTTAAAGTGTATATAAAAATATGAAATTTTTGTACGTTGAAACTAAAACATTGGGAGTTGCAAAAACTATAAACTTGCAACAGTATTTATGTATATATAAATACCAGTGTGTATTTGTGGTCCGTGTATTCGGAGAAAATTCGTTTAAAATATAAAAGAAAATAGTGTGTGACTCGAGGCTCTATACATCGTTTTGTACTAAAAATTTCGAGGTAATTTTAGTGAGAGACATTTTCGTAATGGGCACTGTAAAAAAGTTTGGTTAATACTTTAAAGAAGTCCATACTAGTTAAGTTTAAATTAGATTCTTGTTTGCTTATCTTCTTCGGATTCTACTATAATTTTAATGTGAAACTGGTCGACTGGCACTGCTTTGAAAAAAACTGTTTGAACTTTCAATAATTTGTAATCTCTTTGATTAGTCAAGTGGTAATTTTGGTTAAATTAACTTAAACTAATATATAAACTCATTTGCAATTGTTAGATGATCCATTTTGATATTAAAATTTATTCAGTAACAGTATGGTAAAAACAACACGAAACTATAAGGTATTTAATAATGAGTGCCGTTTATTTTACGGCCAACAGAAAAAAGCCAAGTGAAAGAAAGGCTTTAAATCAAACCAACGAGATGTGCATAGAAAATCCATCATTTTACTTAATTGTACGACTGATCTACTTAAATTGATTTTGCAATTTCTTCGAGGTTTTCAATGCGGTTCACTATTAATTACTATGTACTAAGAAGGGATGTTTACTTTTCTCCGTATCACAGTATTTTTAAAGGTTTGTACCATTTTAATATTGGTTTTCTTAATACTTCCCCAAAGCGGGATAACGTAAGTTGGTATAATAGCAACATTTTAAGTACCCAGTGACCTTTTTAATTATAGACAAGTTAACGTGGGTTGATTTTTTATTCATTTAGCTTAATGTGCCATTTTTGTGGTTAAAATGACGTGTGTTTAAAATGTCACTGCGAGATAAGTCGTAAAAAATTCTGCTTTCTGTTTAGCATTTGTGACCCAAAAAATTATATGATCTTTTAATTGCATTTGTAACATTCTACAGAGACTACTTGGTATTTTTATCGCCAGTAAAACTATATGTAGATTACACTGAAAGAAAAATACATTCATATTGAAAAAATGCAAAAATCATATCAAAAATCATATATAATCGCATTTTTTTAAAATATTAATAATAAGTCGATCAATAATGAACCGATCGCAATTTCCATCAATGCGATAGAATATACCATTAAATTTTATATAAATTTGTCTTGATTGTAGAATAATCATATTGATAAACCTCAAATCATAAAGATCGAAAATTTTTTATATAGATAGAAGCCACTTTCAGACTGATAGAATATTTCTTTCATATGCATAGATGATTTTAAAATACTATTGTCTATTTGATGGTATGTATTTCCATTAATAAAATGAAAATCGAATATTTGATAGTAGTTCTATCATTAATAATGTTATTTTGATAGTACATTGTTCAATATGATCGCATATCTGTATTTACTCATAATTAGTTAAATAAAACAAAATGAATTAAATTTATAAAGGTATATTTATTTTCTTTTTACTAAATAATCCTGAAATATTTTTCATGCAAATTTTTTTCACAAATTCAAAGCGTTTTAAAAGGGTTTTCCAGTTGGGTTAAAAAATTATTTTGCAAAAACTAAATAATACGCAAAAGAACATATAATACAATTACATAATAACAAAAATTAAAATAAATCAGTCATGTTTCAGCAATTGCAAGTTTTTAATTTTTAGCGAAAAATTTTCACACTAAATTTGATAAAATTCCACACTTAAATCGATGCGCTGGAAGCCGTAACTTGAAAGTTGAATATTAAGCATGAATATTTTTAAACATGCATCTCCGGTCTGCAACATGCAATGCAAATAGTAGTGTACCATTTTAAATGATAAAAGATGTAGGATTGCCTGATGTCTCAAAAACAATTATAAATGGTTGGTCGGCATTCTTAATTGTTTAATTTATTTCCCACTCTCTAATATAGATATTCTAACTCCAAATGTTGAATTTAGGAAATCCTAGATATTAAAACGTAATGGTGTATTTTTATCTGAAAAACAATATAAACAAAATACTATTAAATTTTATAATATTTAATGGTTTAAATAAAATATAGTTTTATACTTACTATCAAGACTTCATTGAGTGTTTGATGTATTTCGCTCGGTTTACTGAAAAATTCACGATACAACGGATAATATTGGTTGACTGAAACAAAAAAATAAATGGATTTCTGCTACAATGGCGACAATACTAACCTAATTCTTTCACATTTATAAGAATTAAACGACCCTTTTAAAGCTACATTTAATAAATTATAGATTAATTTATGATTTATAAGCTGCACTAACTTACCTGAGCAATTATATTTTGTAATTTAATTTTTAACAACTTATTTATAAATTTAAAATTATTTCATAATAACTAAAGCAAATTTGTATGCATAAACAAAAATGAATAGCGGTTGACTAAAATCTAAAACAAAAAGTAAACAAATGGTGTTAATATTTTTCGGAATTGGAAAAACTTAGTTCACATTATTGACAAGCTATCATATTGATTGAACTTATTGCAAAATAGATAATAGTATTTATCAAAAATGTTTTTTTAATAAGACTTTCAATCGTATTGATAAACATTTCTATGGATTTTTAATAAACTGTTTGTTCATGAAACATACCATCATTCATCATTCATCATTTAATAGTTTGTCTTTCAAATTAACAATGGGCACTGTTATTTTAATAGTATATTTTGTCATATAGATATCTAAAATAATTATGATAGACTAGTACTATTATATCGAATAAAAATACTAATAATGTTTGATTGTATAGGTTGGTTAATGTTTAGCGGACAATTTATAACCTGAAAGTATTTATCATTGTAATAGACAGCTATCATATGCATAAATAACTTTTAATGTGAACGTTGGGTGATCAATATAACATTACACTACTTTAGCAAATATTACAATTTCATTTTTCAATGCGACAATAGAATTTCTCTCAGTGTATAGATATCAACCAACCGATTCTGCGCATTTAAGCTTTTTTTTTTTTTTTTTGTTTCTGAACTCTGCAATCTGTTCTGGGGCCGAAGCTCTCCCAACTCTTTCGCAGTTAATTTTTAACGTCCTACCTTACGTTGTCACCAGCCAAATTGAGGACGCACGAATACAGGTTCGATTTTAAATCCATCTGCACATTGCATTGCTCCAGCCAGCCTGCACTGACATGGACGATGGTTCGGCCAATGGATTCTGCACTCCAACAGGGGGTCATAGTTGTGTTCATCGTCATCACCGATCGAAATCAGGTGATGAAAAATCCCTTTTGCAACCCTCCCCCGTTGGGATTCGAACCCGGTACCTCCCGTCCCAAACACCGCAGCTTTAACCACTGCGCCAATTGCTCGGTGCATTTAAGCTTATTGCAAAGGTTATCAAGAGTTATTTAACTTTGTGGTGCATAGGATTTCCCTGCTGAGTTTTTCTTGTTTGTTGCTTGTCACTAACTAAATCTCTGATAACATCTGGATAAGTGAAATTTTTGGCCCCTTTTTTGCCTCCTTTTTCAATTATTAAAGTGCTATCCAGTACTGATTGTTGAATAATTTTGGCTTGAAAATTCACTTCTTTTTCTAACTGAACCGGATGCTGGATTGGTATATGAAAATTGGTGTCGTAACAATCAAACTTACAGTCATAATGACGGGTTAGTGATCCGATGCTTTCATCGGAAGACGTGGTTTTTGGAAATACCTATTACAATGTAGAAATCAATGAAATATTGGGTTTTGTTTGTGTCCCTAGGCCAACATATTGGTTTATTGCTTTAAAGGTTTATTACCAGAAAAAGCATTAAAATTTTATCGCAATATCCTTAAATAACTTGTTACAATTCTTTTTATTTAGGTTTTGTCTTGAGACAATATCTTAAACAATAAGTTAGACACTAACTTGAAGAGACATTCAATCTTTACTTATCGTTTAACTGAATGTTGATAGTACTATTGTATCTACTAATATTTCTGCTTCTTCGGTGTTTCCGCTTTCTAATTGTTTTAATATGTTTCCTTTTAAAAATGTTGTTGGTCATCACTTCGCTCTTCCATCCGGATGTAAAGCGTGGTAGAAAACGAAACCACTTATTTTTGCATGTTACATTTTAGTAAAACGGCTTTCTTATATTGCACAAGTCAAATTTTTAGTATAGTTATAAAGATCCTTGGCTCTGGAATATGTTGCGGATTATATCATTTACGTTTAAAATTGCAATTCTCGATTATATCATTTACGTTTAAAATTGTCAATTTAGTTTAATGAAAAAAAAATGTTATTTCATCTACTGTTTGTACATATAGTCATTCTAGATGTCTTTTTAAAGCTTCAATGCATTTATTTTATTAAATAAGCTGTGAATTACTCGCTTCAATGCTTTTAAATATTTTTTCAATTATTTAGTGATATATTTGATGTCTTAAAAACTTAATTATTTAAGTGGAATTGTGTTTGTTACCCAGATGCAACTACTAATAAAGATGCCGAACATGCGGTATAATATAGAGTTTTCCTGATTTGTATTGTTGTTGATTGGTAAATGTACTTTATAGTATGATGGACCTTGCCATGATTTATATCAAATATTTTGTAATTCCTTAGCCATGACGCAATCTCTTTAACTTGAAGGATGATGTTGTGTGCAATTATCACATTTTTAAAAAAATGTCACATAACTTGGCTCTCCGCTGAAATATTCATGTACTTAATATTGGAGCAAAAATATATAAGTAAAGACCCATTTTACTAACTAAGAGTCCAGTTTTTTCTTTGACTCTCTCACTTTTTACAATATTTATTGTATTTTCTATTTTTAACCCATGTCGTTTGTGATCTTTCATTATTTCTTCTTTACTAGGCGGTTATTTTTATTTTCGAATGTATTCCATTTGGTTTAGTCTAAATTTAGCTTCGTCAATAAGGCTACACTTATAAAGGGTGGACCATTTATTGGTTTAAATTTCAAACTACCGGTTAATTCGAATCTGGCAATATTTAGGTCATTCTATCGTGTCACAAAATTCAGTATATTATATCCACTGAACGAAATGAATCGATTTACGCTTGAGCAACGTTGGGATTTATTGCAAATTTATCAAAAAGGTTTACCATTGGTTTGCTTGAACAATGAGAAACCGTTTTTCAATTTTTCATTTTAAGTTATCAGCTACAAAATTATGTTGTTAAGCTGAATTGGAATCTTTACAAATTCATTGGTTTTTAAATTTATTTTTATTCAAACAAGTTACACTTAATGTAGCCAAATTTGGAGTTCACAATATATAAGCAAACAATCTATTCTTTCCTTGGTCATGCAGCTTTCAGCGTATACAGTACCAACTTAGATTTTGTCTGACAATTATTAGCCCAGCACGAGTATTAAATTTCCCCGGTACTCATCATATTTGGCCGGCTTTTCCCTATCCACCACGTGGGGAGGCACTCGATAGTGGAAATAGTTCCTAAACGGGATTACTAATTATTATTTAAATACTTTCAGAGAGTATATCTCGGCCTCCCTTGTCTCGGTCAATTTCCATGTAAAGATCCTATACAGATTGTGTGAAAATAAAAAAAGCTCGAAACAAAAATAAAAACTAACTCGGATCCAAAATCTATGGCACATAATTGTTGCTACGATGAGGGACAACAATGGCCTGTAAAATTTGATTATTATTATTTAGACTTGTGCATATCCAAAGTATATATGACGAAAAAATATATGTTCAAATATTCAGGAGATTGCGATGTCAAATATAGAATTTATTTGTATACCATATAGTCCTACATGTCCTTAAAATGTATATAAGAACTATTTTTATGATTTTTAATTGTTATGGCAATTTTTTGTTGTTGTTTTTGTTAAATTAAGGATTATTTGAAACAAAAAATAAAATAAAACTAACAAACTATAATATGTACGTTATATTATATTGTTGTTAAAACAAACGAATATTTATTTAGTTTTTAATAATTTTTACTTTTATTTAAACAAATATTTCTGTTTAATTAACTTCTGTAAACTATTTGACTATATGTTGTTGTTGTTTTTGCTATGCTTTAAGTTTATTTTTCATTATAAATGTACGTACAATTTGCCTATTGTATTTACGTATTTGTAGGATATTGTACACTATATATATAGGTTTATGTATATATACGTAAATTATGTACATATATGTTTTTTTTTGTGTCGGCTTGATTGATGTGAATTATTGTGTTTGTTGTGCACAGCCCATATAAACATTTATATGCATATAGTGTACATATATTTAAATCTACTCGTGTGTATGCAAACAAATGGACAGTAGACGATTTAGTTTAGTTGATATTTTAACGTTTTTTATTATGATTTATGTGGATCGAAACTATCAACAGATCATCAACAATTACTTGAGCATGTTTTTCGCGCTCATTTAATTAAAATAAAAAGCCACCATTTATATTACGTTTTTCACGATCCGCCAAATTTAAACGACTTATTATATTTTATTTTTATTATTGTATGTATATACATACTTATGTACGTTTAATATATGCGCGACTATAATATAAACTAAATGTATCACATTAAAAAAAATAAAAATAAAAATCTCGACCGCACGCGGTAAATTTTCAAAGACCCTCGCTCTTATATACATATATATATATTTGCAAAATTTAAAGTTTTTCTGCAATGAATAAACATATTTTCTCTTTCTCTTATATATTACACTCGTATATGTAAGTGCACCATCGCGCTTTACAGATTAAGGAAATTTAACAACACATCTCACAAGAACATCACATATGTATACACGTTCATTTAAAAAGATGTTGATAAAATAATAAAAATAAAATTAACAACAAACAAGACGCAAAAGGTTAAGATTTTTTTTTTATTTGTTGTAATTTCCGTACCACGAAATCAGAGATGGAAAATTATAATAAAAAAAAAACTAAAACGCAAATGTAGAATTTTGTGTAACTGTTTTCTGCACACAAAACGGCGAAAAGAAAAAAAATACAAGATAAAAATGTAGCGCCGGCGCCAGATGTTGCCATTCTATATATCGTTTAAAATTTTTACACAAAAAGATAAGTTTGTTTATTGTTTTTGGTACTTGATTGCCTCGATTCTCTCGCTCGGCTGATGCATTTTCTGTTCATTATATTTTATGTTGCACGCATTTTCTTCTATTTTTTTTCTCTTATTTTTCTTATTTTGTTAAGTCAAGTGTGTGTATCGTTTATATGCGGTGCGGTAATCTGGCGCGCAAACAATTTTCATTTTCTCGTCATGGTTTTCTTTGGAAATATTATGTCTTTTAACATATTATGTGTCGTCTTGTTGTTGTGTCTTGTTATTGTGCGAATATATAATTTGTGAAGTCACTCATTAAAAATTATTTATTATGCGTGAATTTTTTCGACATTCGGATTTATTTTTTGATTTTTTATAAAATGACAAAAAGTCTGCCGATGTTTGCGCTGGATTGGTTGTTTAACCTTGTATATGAATAATTAATATTTCAATTGGTTGAAACATAAATTATTTGCTCAGTCATCGATGACAACTTTAATTTATATTTACAAATATATGAATTTCCTTTATAGTTACAAGCCATTATCTCTGATGATTCAAATCAAATTGTCCCTTTTGGTAACCATTTTTGATTTATGTTTGTAAAGTCTTGCTCTTGTGGTCTTGGGCTCTCACATGTCTCGTAAAAAAATTATAAACGATCATGTTATCCTCAAAACTTCACCACACCTATATTTCGCTTGTCGTAGAAGGCGACTAACCAAAGGTTGGATCGCTGGACTTAACACAACCAAAAAGTGGAGACCATGTGTTCTAAGGCATCGACTTTTTCATGTGTTAATTTTTAAATGACGGCTTCGGCTCATTCAAGTTGTGAGATCATATCGGTCGTCTGTCAAATTTGTAGGCAGTGCTCATCAATTAGTCATTTCAAAGCTACGATGGAAGTTATCCTACAATTCAGGGTTCGTAAAATACATTTTACGTTTTAACCAGGTCTGATAAACCAAGATGAGTAAACATAATATCAAATCTTGTTAACAGTAATTTTACAGAAATCGCTTTCTTGATGTGAATGCTATAATATATATAGGCATTGCAAATTGCGGCTGACAGCTCATCCCTAGATCTGATAAAAATTAATCCAACAACTTCAGCCTTTATGTTAAAGATTTTTCTTTACACTAAAATTCTATTATTTCTGTGGGTTGCAATCTAAGCTTTTTCAACCCAATGGCATTGTTGCTGAAAATGTATTTTCTATATGTTATCGTTGTTAGGAATTTAACCATACTACGTTTGGCACGTACATATCATACGGGAATATAAAATATATATATATATATATATATATATATATATATATATATATATATATATATATATATATATGTATATATATATATATATATATATATATATATATATATATGTATATAACCAGAAACACAAAACATGAAAAAGAAAGATTTTCTTTTGTCACCAATGACAGGCGTCTATATGAATTTTCTTACAATTTTCCTTTCTTATTATGAAAAAGAATTTCTATATATGTACTTTGTAAGTTAAATGCAAGTTATCATTTTCAAGTATTTTCACAGAAAACGCAATTTTGTATTCAACGTAGAAATTGTGATCCGTTCACAGTCAAGTCAAGTTTAATTATTTACGATACATCGGCAAATATATAATTAATATATAACAATAAAAAAAACTTACTCAAATATCTAAAATTAAGAACGGCCTCTTGCCTTGAGGGTAGATCTTGGGTAGATATACTTCTGAGTTTTACATCAGTGACCACACTTTATATCAAAGTCAAAACTTAAATAAAATGCTCAGTCGGATTTAAATTACGTTTCCAATTTAGATATTTAGGATAATTAATAGTGCAAGAGGTGGCACTGCTAATTATTGTTCCTTTATTGTGTTGATTAAAAACTTACGCATAGATTCAGTAGTTAAGGCTTTCAAAGTAAGTTGTGAAGTCCTTTGTGTTTGCCTTTAATTCGCTGGATCATAAAGGGCTTCCAAAAACGCGATGGATTTGATTTATTACCATATAGTTTTCAGGAATCTGGTAAAGAGGCTACATTTATGTATTTGATGTTAAGCTCTTTTTTTTCTTGTGACATGCACTTTCCACTTAAGCTTAGCGTCAAAGTGTTAGGATTCGATATTTGGCTGTATTAGCATGTGGAACTTGCTACAAATTGATTTCTACTGGTATCCAGATTACTTTTTTGTTGGTGAAATTAATGGTAAAATCATGAATTGATTTGGTTTCATTTAGCTGCTTTCGCCATTTCTTTGTCCAGTTACTCAATATGTAAGTGTCTGTTTGCACTTTGCTCGTTGTTTCTTCTACATTGTAACCAATTTATTGCTAAGATTGCAGTTTCATCAGCAAATTTTGCTATGATATAATGAATGGGCCCTAAGACACTACCTTTGGGTACTTCTGCTGTTATCTTCGTCAATGAAGATTATTCATTTTTATATTATACCCTTAAATGTCGGTCAGCTAAGAAGAATTTTAAAATCTGATAAAATTGCTTTGGTAGAACTCGGTGTAGTTTATATTGTAGCCCTATTGGTCGTACTTTATTGAAAGCTTGTATAAGATACTTTAAGATACTTGAACAATTTTTTTTTACTTTCCAGCGCAATTATGTCTGTGATTCCTTTACGCCTCTATTCGATTTTTTATCGTTAGTTGTAAGTTGGTTTGCTTGAGCTTGGTATCATTATCACTCCTTGTACTTTTCATTGGTGTGGAGCATAGTTAAATCTGAAAGCTGAATTAATTATTTGAAGTAGCTTTTGTAATCTTTTTTCAGGTAGTGCTTTAACTAATTTTTTTGTAATTAGATCATAGCCAGAGATTTTTTGAGTTTAAGTTATTGCTGATTGAATTGCGTTTTAGATTATTTAGACCTTTTGTTGCTTTCCAGAGCGAATAATTGGTGTCTTTTTGACCAGTAAGGCTAGTAAGGAAATTATAGGAATCGATTTATTCTTATTTTCTTTGATTAAAAATTTTAGTATCGTTTTACTATGTAGAGCCCGATTACACTGCCATGATTTTCGTACTTTACGTTTTTCTTTAACCAGTTCTCTAACTTCCAAAGTTTTCCTAATTTTCTATTTGTTTGTTGCATAATATTGTTAAATAGGTTTAATAGGTCCTCCAATTGTGCCGAATGAAACTGAATGGCGCACTTGAAAATTGAAATTGTCAATGACTAGTTTCTGGAACAATTTAGAAATTGTTTTATTGTTTGTTAATTTGTACAACGACTCTTTCTTATCAAAAGTTGCACTAAGAGTCATAATTACAGGAGAGTGATCTGACGATAGCGTTCCCTGTCTTCTTTAAATATGTATAGTTTTCTGACATACCTCTTTTGTTACATAAAAATCTATGAAATTTGAAATTTTATTTGGATCCATAGACGAATATGTTGGTTTACCTCGAGAGTAAAACACACATATTGTTGCTTGACCTGCGGTAAGTAGCTCATTTACTTTGTGTGATATTATAGTCTTGACCCCAGAACGTATTTTTGGCGGTAAAATTACCGCCAATAATAAAATTAATCCCTAATGATCTAAACGAGATGTAGTCCTGTTTATTTAGATTATGATGCGGAGAACAATAGATTCTGCATTTTTTTATTCTTTTCCATCATTTAGTTGAACATTGACAGTGGCCACTTGCATAATTTCTTCTTCAACTTGTATTCCTTAATGGTATTTGATGTTTTCTTTTACAAATATAGTTAATCCTCCTCTCGCGTTTCCTGCTGGATATATGTCGTGATAATAAGTAAATCCACGTACTTTAGCAATTAAAGTTTTATTAAAATGGCTTTCAGATATAAGGCATTTATCTATTTTTACTGTATTTAAAAATATTTCTAGTTCTGTAATATGTTCCATTAGCCCATTTGCATTCCAGATGACTATTATAAGTGTTTGATTCATACCCAGATTTTAGCAAATCATGAAAATGATTTCATTCACTGTACATTGAATATTTAAGCGCCTATTTAGAACTTCTATGTTTTTTTCTTGTTTTACAAGCCGAATTTCTAAGGATTCTATGCATTTTAGAATCTTTTCAAGAGTCGGGTATCGGTCTACCATTTTTTTTTTATCGTGTTTGCTTGAGATTCACTTTTCAATATGTGTATTAGGCTTTTTTTCAACATGTATTCTTTGGTTTTGTTTCTCATTCGTTGAACTTCTTTAGCTAGTCCAGATCATCCATAATTTGCTGAAGGCTGCCTTTTACAGTTTATGAATTTTGCTGGAATGTTTTTATTTAAAGGTCATGCTTTGGCGATGTGTTTCCCTGCACATCTGACACATCTAGGCTCTCGTCCACAATATCTCTGGGTCTGGTTTTAGCCTTGCCAATATTACATTGATGAATTTAGCCAGTTGCTTTTCTCAACAGTTCGATTCTGACTCGCATTTTGAGGATGGCCTTTATATTGTATATATTTTCTGAAATTTCTTTGTTATTAAATGTAAGCATAAATAAGGACAACCCTTTTTAGTGACTTGAACTTCTTCTGCATTTTGTATTTTTTCTGTTTTGAGCATATTTGCTGCATCTTCAATTTT
The DNA here is from genome assembly GCA_963556175.1 of Tipula confusa. Lineage (NCBI taxonomy): Eukaryota > Metazoa > Arthropoda > Insecta > Diptera > Tipulidae > Tipula > Tipula confusa. Next base: position 192,600,136 of record OY744476.1, on the reverse strand, counting down.
AATCCGTTGCCTATTAGGTCTTTTATTATATCTCCTTTTAAAAAGCTTTATAAGTAATCCACTCATTTTCATTAGTATTAAGCTTTGTAGTCAAAGCTCCATATACGTCTCAGAATCAGATGTATTAATTTACCATGCATCATTGTTAAGTGATGAAATTCTGTATTCTTTATCATTGACTGATTTCATTACTGTTTGCACTGAGGCATAATTGGATATGCCAATAGTAATTGATGGCGGCACTTTCTCTTTAGGTGTGCCTGGCTGTTTTACTTCGTCAGGTGTTTTTTTGTTGTATTCCAGATACTTCATCAGTGTTTAGAAGGGAGTTATGTTAAAATCTCAACACTTTCCGAAGACGACTAATGCTTTCATTTTCGTATTTTTTTTTGTTACTCTTACTTGTTTTTCTTCATCAATATAATGTCTTTCAATTGTGTCTACCTCATTGCTAGTTTGAGGAGGCACTTCAAATTTCCTATAGATTTTTAAATTTTTGTTTTCTTTTTTAAGCAGGACTATTTCGTGGCCTACTTTACTTGACTTAGTTTACTCCTTATCTCTTAGCAAAACATGACAAAACTTTGTCTATATAAACATGGAAAAAAATTTCCGAACTCCTTAGTAACAAAAAGTACTCTTTAGAAGTAGAGGTTCTTAGAAAGTACAACTTACATAAATAAATATTAATAATCGTTTCTATGCTGATCTCTTATTTTGTGCTTATCTCTTAGTTAACTTATTAATGTAAATACACATTAATAAGCCTCTGACAAAATTTCGATAGCTCTTTTCTTATAATTCACTATTTCGGTAAAACTTCTTTATATGTCCCGAAGCACAAAGGAAAATTTTCAGTTTTTAAATTTTATGAGAAATTGTTGATTTCTATCTTATTTTACTTGTGACCATTATTTATAAGTTAACTCAAATCAGTAATAACAACGCATATAAATACTTGGTGCTGTCTGATAAGCCTTAACGGATGAGTACGAGTGATAAAAAAATTGTACTTGTGTTGAAAGTTCTGCGTGATCGATATTCCCAATTTCAGAAAACGAAAGATCGGACCACCAATGACTTGTTTAAATAGTAAAAAAATATTCTAGCGTCTAATGTGTATATATCTTCATTAATTAATATATTATATATTTAACAATTCGTCGGTTAACAGATCGTCCGCATCGTCAATGTTTTCAGATTACTTAACATAATCGTTAGTTGATTGCAGGTAATGTAATTTTATGAGTGATATTAAAAAAAATCATTTGCTTACGTATGTACGTATACAGAACATAATGATCATCTTGTACAAAAATTATTATTATTTTTAAAAAATTTTATATTGATGATCATCACTTAAGTATATGCAATAAACAACTCAATTTATATTTTTAAATTGCACTTTGAATATCGCTTAATTAAAAAAACGAAACAAAACAACAACAACATTACTAAAATGCTAATTATAATTTATTTAAAAATAATAATAATAATAAAAAATTAAATGATCGCAAACAATTGATGTTTGATGAATTATTTTTGTTTAACTTGATCTGTTGTTTGTTCATTTATAATGTATATATTGATCGTTTAATTAATGAGATCATCGCCATGCTTATGTTGACGTTAAAGCGGACGTTACTTTTTATTTCACTTGAGGCATATTTAAAAAAAAAATCAATTGGAATGGAATGTGATCGTGATGTCATTATGCAACATAGTTTAATAGGAATTTGGAGTATTTAGGTGGTAGAATCAAATATCTATACAGGTAAAAACTTGGTTGTTTGGTCTTACTGTGCTAGTTAAAATGCGGTATATCGGCCGTAGTCTGGTTTTCAATTTGCCCACCGATTTTAAAAAAGAATGGTGTAATTGGTAAAACACTTATTTGGTTATAGTCTATACAATTTTTTTTCTTTTGAATATACAATCCAAATCTTAAGAACTTTAAAAGTATAACGCGTATCCAAATAAACGCGGTTTCAAACTCGAGCTTTTGAATTTATGCACCGCCAAAAGATGAAAATATACCGATGACTAGATGGTTAAGCAAAGTTAAATAAGCTTGACAAGTACTAAAATACTATTAGTGATAAAAGTAAAAATTTTTATATACTAAAAGATTGTTTACTCTGTTTACTAAAAGTTGACCTTGAACTAGCTTTACTTTTAATTTTAAAAAATCAGAATATCGAAAAATATTAAGAAACGAAAATACAACTTCAGCACCATTGAAATGTCTGTTAAAAATATACTAGATCGAAATAAAAAAATGGGCACAATACGTCCACGAAAAAAAGTCCAGTGACAGGTTTTTAAAAATACGAGTCATATTAATAGATCACGACGATGTTCATTATCCAAAAACTTTCAACTTCACTGCTTCAAAAATTTCAAAGTATATCAAACGTGAGAGGGTGGAAGTTGAAATGAAATTAATCAAATTATTCGTAGTTCATTGTTCTACACAGAAATCGCTCAAATACATACAGCGAGATAGTTATGTGTCCTTTAAGTTTCTTTATAATTTGTAAACTGTCGATGTTTTTTTAAATAATTTCTAACTGAAATTCAAGTTTTATAGTTAATATTTGAATAATTCATTATATGGTCCTTAACATTGTGTTTGGAATGTAATGTCAGTCAAGTGGCCGTGGTGCAAAGACAAGCTGTATTAAGCACATTTTTCATAACATTTTTGCAGACTTATTGTATTATTTCAGCAATTTCGTTTTTAATGGAGTAGTAAAGCGTCAATGCAGTGGTTGGTTTATTGGTGTACACCTTTAGCTTCAGATACCCTCATTGTAATAAATTGGGAGAGTTTAAATCAGGAGGCTAGTCGATATCACCATTTTTGACATAATTTTGACATTTTTCGAAAAAAATGCCAGCAAAATTTTGAATGGTAGGATGGAAATGCATCTTGTTTGACTTTATAAGCCTAGCTGATCCAATTCAGGAGTGAAAAAGTTTCTCAACGTATCCCGCTAACAGTCTCCCGTAACTGTTACATCATTGCCTGTATAGCACCCTCAAACTGGCCCAAATGGTGCACCATCCTGTTACTATGAGGGTATAGTCTTTAATAGTCTTTGGTGTATCAATTGGAGGTTTTTATTGCCTCAATAGCGGCTTGAAAGTGTCATGTATAGTCGACAATTCGAGCTGTAAAACTCGAGCAACACGTTTTTGCCGCGTTAGATGTCCCTTATTATAAATTGTTATACTCTCTACGTTGGTCAAATGCGAACTGACAAAAGTCTTCCAAATCAAAATGGCGGCCAAACAAAATCGACATGGAACATAAAGCGCACCCTGAACATGTTATTTATCACAGTTTTATCACTGATTTCATTATAAAAAAATTATTTTACAAACCGTTTGAATGATTGATTCCATTATCAAAAGCTTAATAGATCGTTTTGAATAAAAATGTCGTTTACCAAATTTTTAACTGTACTCGTAAAGTATCAACTACATATCAGATTTATCAAAAGCTATAAACATCGAACTTAAAATTACTATTTCACATTTACATCTATATTGACAATAACTATACTTATACAATTTTATCACAGATTCCGATACAAAAAAAAATTAATTAGTTAACCGATACGGACGAACATGATGTACATTTTTAAAGCGCTCAACTTATTACCAAATAATCTTGACTCATTTCGAATCAAAGTTTTTTAAATTCTACTACATATCGCAACCATTTAAAAAAAAAATTATCTTTTTAAAAGTTAATGATGATAATATAGCTTTTCGGATTGAACTGTATCTTCATACAGTATCAGCAGCGTTGAAACCAGATTTGTATTAAAAAAATGATTGTTTTCTAGATACAGAAAGGCAAGACTTATTATACCATCATATTCGAGGAACTAAATCTGTGGTCTTTTGTCTAATTTAAGAAGTGGATCTTCCAATGAAAAAAACCCCATCAAATACTTTCAATAAAATTTCAATATAGGATAGCAGGATTGTGTCATTAATTGATAAAACAAATATTGGCAAATAGTAAACAAGCTTTTCAACCACAGTCGAACCTGTCCTTTCTTTATAAGATACAGTCGATGGAAAGAATTCTTAGTATAGTTTAATTATTTATGAGCTAGGTTTTTGCGTTAATTATCATGTGATGTGAATTGTATCAACTTAAGAACGATCCAGTAATAAATAGAGTTAAAATTAATAAAATTTAAAACATAAAAATGTATCGTTGAATATTAAAAAATAAAAAGCCTATCAGATAAACATATCAACGATGGTATCGTAACGCGACTGTGGATGAGAAGGATGCCAAAAATTATACAAATTGATTTAATTGGATTTGAAAATAAACCAATTTCTAAAATAATCATCACAGCCGATCGAATGTCTCAAGCTGCTAAAATTTTTAATTTCTTCACAAATGAATTCTGCTTTGTCAACCTCTAGCAAATCAATAGCATCGAAATTAACGATAATCGCCGCCTTTTCATTAGAGACACAAATCATAACTAACTTTCGCAATTAGAGCCATCGCACTAGTACACCAAAACCGAAATACATCGTGGTTAAAAATGGATATGGAAAATTATTAAAAAAATTTCCGTCCCTCACCGAATTCCCAAAATAAAATGTAACTTTTTAACACAACGTGGTTCACGACATCATTACACATAAGGTCAACTTCCTTATGTGAAATTTTCTTCGGTTCCATTCGCGATTCCCATGGTTCAAAATAGAAATAGAACAGATTGGTATACATGTGGAGACTATACCGTCGTCTAAATGTCATCACGGTAGCGGATGATTATCCACTACCTCATATTCAAATAGCTTCACCATTCTTAACTTAATCAGGGTGTATCATGCAGTAACTGTTGCTCTTGAAAATTTGCGTAAAACGTCAACTATCACCTCAGATGAAATATTCGAATAAATTTGAATGCCTGTTGGTCTTTGGAGTTCTGCTCCAACCTTTCAAGGTTTTTTAATCGAAGTGTTGAAAACTGTGACTTGATTTACGAAAAAATGTATTCTTGAAGAAGAACATCTTAGACAAGTTTTCCATAGGGTTGCCCATTACGATTTACCCGGTAAATTCAATCTTCAAGCAACAAGATTTCAACTCATCCATATAGATTTAGTTTGTCTGCTTCCACACCATTCGAAGGCAGTCAATATATCTTTATAATCGTTGATATAGTATCACACATTGGCCTGAAGCTTATCCTATTCCAGAAATGTCAACTGCCCCAGTTGCTTAGATGTTCGTCACGCAATATCAAGGTTCGGTGTAGCCCTTGAAATTACAACCGACAAAGATAGACTTTTTTCTCAGTTAAACAAAATACTATGTTCACATCGACTCAAACTACTGCGTACCATCCACAAGCGAACAGAGTAGAGTGTGATTTCATAAAACGTTAAAGACTTTTCTTAGAGTTTGGGATAGTACCACGAAGCCTTAGGTTACCTGGGAAAATACATTAATGTTCGAATTCTCAAGCAACTGCATCTACTGATCAGTTTATGTACAAAAACTTCGTACTAAGATTAAAAATTTGATTCCAGTTAATTTTCGCAAATCGATAATTTCCAATATTTTTATTTTTAAAAATTTAGAAAACTACGAGTTGGTATTATTGCCTAACTCGACCGAACATGGACCGTATAATTCCATATATGGCACCAACCAAACTGCACATAAAAACTACACAAAAATAAGAAACCTATCCTTTGGCATTTCAAAAAATTAAATCGATTCATAAAAATGAGAAATGATTCGAGAAATTATTCGCGTAGAGCTGTTTTCTGCGAGGGGGTAGTGTAGTACCAGAGTTCAAACATACAAATAAAATAAATCCGATTTCAAAAATAAAATAAAAAATAACATAATAAAAATTGGGTGATGACTAAAAAAATTAAATTTATATTATTCCCACCGTTTATGTTAAAGACTTCTCGGGCTGATAGGCGAGGTTAAAATAAGTTCAAAATATTAACACTTTTTTATCTCGGAGCTTGGTTTACGAATTAGAGGTATTTTATGTTTTTAGTGTGATCATTTAGCAAAATTTAAAAATTGACAAAAATTGGCAAAAATTACCCACTCTATATAATAAAACCTAAGAGGGCTTGTTTTAAGGCAAAAACAGAGCTTCAGCTATGCGCTTGTTAGAATACAACAACGTGTGTTAAATCAAGTGTAAACAATCATTATTTTAAAATGTTTTAAAATAATTTGGTTAATTTTTAAACAGCACAAATAGGGTATTTGTCGTAAAGCGGTTAATTCAATTGGTTGGTAATGTTTAATCAATTTTTTAAAAATCTAATTTGTATAAATTTTAAATTTTTGTATCAAATAAAGTCTACATAATATAGATTTTCGTGCGATTATATGATGTATTTTTCCTAAAACGGGAAATTCAATTGATTTGTACTATTTAATCAATTTTTTTAAAATTTAATTTATATTATTTTATAATTTTTATAATTTCATATTTTTATAATTGTAATAAATTAATCAATTGTAAATTTCAGGCTAATACTAATAAAGTAAAAACTAATCCAATTTATTACAGCCTGCGGCTTGCAGAAATTATATTTTATATCATGAATTAATTAATTATTATTTTCAGAGTCATTAGTTATTTTCGGGCAAAAATTAATTCAATTTATTTCAGCATATGGCTTGTAGGAATTATATTATTGCATAATTATGTTATTATATTAAGAATTAATTAATTTGTAATCTCAGATTAAAAATTAATTCAATTTATTACAGGCTACGGCTAAGAGCAATTAGTTAATTAATAGATTCTGTTTTCAGGGAACTTTTGCAGATAAGATGATTAGTGGCACACTGGAGTTGTTGACAAGAGATGCCTGAATGCGGAACAGTTTATTAAAATTATGATTATTTATGCTAACAGTAGTTCGAATATTGGCTACAGGGAAACCGAGCCAATACTGTCATTACAGACATAGCTTTTCTTTCCCAACCCCAACAAAAATTTACTAACTCTTGACCACCATGGTGTCTGTAACCGGGTCGATCTCAATAATTTAACTAATTTGCTGCCTTATCCTTCCAAGTTTATGAAAAAACGGGTGTACGGTGGGCCCGGCCAAATATCCGGCAGTATTAATGAGCATGTTTTTGGACTTTTGTAAAACATTTTGGGTTTAACAAGATGGAGTACTGCCACATTTCTCCCTCTTGGCATTATAGAGAATGATTAAATGTACATTTTCCAAACAGATGGATTGGTTGTAATAGTCATATGGCATGGCGTCCAAGATCCCCTGACTTAACACCTTTTGATTATACTGTTTGTGAAACAATGAAAAATTTCGTTCATGCCACCTCGGTTCTACTACTTACGATTTATTGCTAAAACAGAAAGTGATGCAATTCAGGTCCAAGAAATGTATATATAGTCAGATGGATTTTGCAGCGGAAATAAAATGCGCTCTAATATTGGTTTACAAACAGGAGGAAATTATTGTTGTAAATTTAGAAATAAAATAATTTAATTCATTTCGTTAAAATTTTTTTTTAATTATTGGGAGCAAAATTTTACTGGAACTAACCGAATAAAAAATAAGAATATGTTTGTAAAAAAACATGGTTATACAAAAATATCAATTACTTTACAGGGATTTATATAGTGCAAAAACTTGACAAATCTTGAAAAAACCAGAAAAAATCTAAAATTTTTGTAAATGTTTAATTTTTAACTAAGTTGTTTGTGAGAGTAGAAACCACACAGCAAAACTTCATAAATTAAGTCCCTAGTATTAGCTTAAAAACCAGGCATCGTAGGTTTTAATATAGGGTGGATAATTTTTGGCAATTTTTGGCAATTTTTAAATTTTGATAAATGGCCACCCTAAAAACATAGGGTTTAAATTTGTATTTTAAAGATTATAAATACCACTTGCTTATATTTATTACTAATACTGAAGACATTGTGGTAGAAAATAAAAAAATTCTTGATGTGATTGAAGAGATTGAAAGCTCTCATCATTTAAACTATCATAATTTTAAAACTTTTTGATTAAAATCAAAATAACTGACAATAATTAAAATCATCGTGGCTGATAATAATAACTGTTAAGCACGACACATAATGAACCATCAATGAAAGGCACCAGAATCATTTAACTAAATATATTTCATTTAGCAGTTATCATTTTCTTCTTAATAAATTAATTAATATTTCCTTTCAGGTTTAAAATATGTATTTTCCCATCAATAACTATTATTTGTGCATCACTCATTTGCAAAGCTCATTATTTTCGTAACTAATATATGAAAAAAATAATTTCGCATTGGTAATTAGTGTAAAAATTTTAATGATACCACACACATTTTACATTAACATTTTATTGGCTGCCATTAGACAAAAACTCATTTCAGCACATCATATATACAGTAATGTATATATATATATATATATATATATATATATATATATATATATATATATATATATATATATATATATAAATATATATATATATATATATATATATATATATATATATATATATATATATATATATATATATATATATATATATAATATATATAAAATTCGAAACTATAAAATCGTGCTTTAGTTATTTTCTAAAAAATAAAATAAAAACTTCTACATCAATTTGTACAAAAATAATCCTACGAAAATTAAAGTATAAAGATATGATTCGTGATTTTAAGAATAATAATGCAAAAAAATATTTCTACAGCAATTTCTTTTGTTAATACCACCCAATGATTGCCTGTTATTGGATAAGGAAAATTACGTTTGCTTATTTTTAATGGTAAAAAAAACCGTTTGTTCTGTTTGTTTGTTTTATGTTTGTACATATTTCTAGATTTATAGTTTAGATTATTCGATTTAAATACAACAACAACAAAAAATATGTTTATTGGGTGGAGCATAAAGGTTATAGTTCTGATATTTACTTATATTATTGTAATAAACTCGTATACATTCTTCGTTATATTACAAAATTTACTTTAGTTATAAAACCAATTGTCTTGATTGATTTATAAAATTTCACTCGTTCAATTCGACAAACGAATGTGTCAATTACATTTTACCAGCAATGCAGAGACAACAAACCAAATAATTAAACGAAAATATATATACGGAGTTGCATGTAAATAAATTGCGGGATATCTGCTTTCAAGTAGTTTTCACCATTAAATTTATTATTGTTATATTTCACTTTGCCATAAACCAATATTATGGTAAATATTTATATCCATTATTATTAGTTGGATAATTTATTTTCCATATAACCAAAGCATGTACTGATTTTATGCATGTACAGTATGATCAGTAGAACAATTTGGAAGCGTTTTATCAGATTGAAGCTAAAATTATTTGTAATCAATAAATAACTTTCTTGGTATACCTACAATGAAAGATGTTTCTTTAATCCACGACTAGTATTTTTATTTAAACTTACCCGCCAATGAGGGCATCCCCATATCCGCCATCTGGGGTCGTGCCCAAGGAGCGACTTGCAACTTTCCCAGAAATCAGTAAAAGTTGTGAGATTTTTAATATATTTTTTCGTGATCACTAAGGAAGATACCTTTTAAACCACTTTACGAGTTTTATGTGTACATGGTGGGTTCTCCGCTCAATCCACTAACATATATTTTGTTCACTAAATTCCCTAGTAGGCCTGCCATAGAGATACATTTTCAAGTAAACATTTTACACCCAATCGGTCATGGCATGATGGTGAGCGGCGAGTATCGAACCCAGGACCACAAGGTGTTAAGCAAACATATTAACCATCACTGTACAACCAATGAATCAAGGCTATAGAATGATAAATTTTTAAAATTATTTGCCACAAAACATGATTATGATTTAATTATGCAATTCGTGAAACGTAGCTCGGTTATAACTGATATTCGTTATGAATATATTTTTATTGGATTTACCCTTTGTAAAATGTTGTTTATAAGATAGCCGAAGTTAATTAACATAATCAAAAAACGTAAACGCAAAGGTGTTGCTGAAAATATCGATGATGTGAAACAAAGAATGGATGAGAAAGAGAACAAACATATAAAAGTTTATTATTTTTATTTAAATTTTATTTTTAATCCCTATACTATCTTTTCTGGGGCCGAAGCTCAACCAACTCTTTCGCGGTTATTTTAACGTCCTACTTTACGCCAACGAGAGCCAAATCGAGGACTCACGACTACCGGTTCGCGATTTTGAATATCTATCTTCGTAGTGCATTGCTCCATGCCAGGCTGTACTGAAATGGACGATGGTTCGACTGATGGATTCTGCACTACAACAAGGATCATAGTTGTGTTCATCGTCATCATCGATCGTAATCAAGTGATAAAAGCTCTCTTTTACAATCTTTCCCCGTTGGGATTTGAACACGGTACATCCGGTTAAACCGGATAAACCATTGCGCCAATTGCTTGTAACATGTAAATGTTGTTCTCAGGAACTTGGATTTTTTATAGCAAGTAACACATGAAATAATCTTCATAAAAATATGCATTTCAAAAAAATCTTGTAAATTCAATTAATCCAAGAATTAAACCAAATGATCATTTACTGTGTAGAAAATTTGCAAATTGGGCCTTAGACCAACTTAAAAAAGATCGATTATTTCGTGAAAAAAACATCTTTAACGATGAAGCTCGTTTCTGGTTCAAACCAACATACTGTTAATAAAACCCGTTTACATAATATACAAAAAAAAAATAACGGTTTTGTGTGGTTTATGAACGGTTTTGTGTGGTTTATGCATAGCCAGTTGAAATCTGATGAATATTGACAAAAACTTAAAAACTGCATAAAATTTTCAAATAAAGTACATGTTCGTTGATCAAGATGGTAATCCTAATATTAATACCAATGGACGTTCTTGAACTGTTCGGTCGTCAAACTTAAAGTTACTAAGTGTTTTCTGTAGTTTACTTTATATCTGTAGATTATACGAACTAAGCGGCTTAAACCCGTTTTTTTTTAAAGCATTCGACTATTCTATGAGTGACAGAATATCTCCTGCTATATTTGCATGTATTATGGATTATCATCATCAAATTCTTGTTCAGTGGGATCATCATCCAGCCCTGAATTAACCATTCAAGTATAATATAAATACATGCTTAGGGTATCAAGAAGAAGAGGGCACCAAAAGGATCTAGATAGAGGTATTACTATTTATTTAGTTATCTAATTCTAAAATTAAAAAAATATAAAAAAATAAAACTAAATCATTTTTTAATTAATAGATGTCGCGTTTCTGTCTCACGAGAACTTATTTGTATGTGTACTAAACATAGTTTTGCAGAAAAAGAAAGAAGAAGATGCTACGAATTCGGTGTCCTAAACCGCAAAGTTGACTCATTTTTTCACGCAAGCTGCCCCTATTTGGGTCAAAATCAACATATTTAGATGTGGACACAAATTCTACATTAATTATTGAACAATATCAAACCACAAACGTTCAAGACACCGAATTAACAAACGCAGCATTTCGAATACCTTATCTACATTCGAAGTAAATGCTGAAATAGAAAATATACTAGGCGAGTCTGAAATTGAGTCTGCTAATTTTATTTAATGGACCAAGTGAATGCTAATTCTACGATTTAACAAGTTTTATCGTAATAGTTTTAATTGTAATAACTCTTCCAGGTACTGTTAACAAAAACTTTTTATTGGAGTAAAAGCCAACGATCTCTGGCAGATATCAACCAGTTTAAGTACTTTGATATTTAAAAGACGGGCCAATTATAACAATTTTAAACGTTTCTGGAAAAGAAAAGCCATAAGGCCAAGAAAATGGCCAACCAGGTGTTACAGTATTAAAGGGACGATTCTAAATTAAACTTTGAAAGTGGAGCGGTCTCACCTCAATACTGTTAATTTATCCGGACGATATAAAGGGATGTAGCCAAAAAAATTTTAGAAGCACACAAGTTTATATATATATATGTACCGTATCCAGCCCATTCAATGAATCTAGTAAGCCCGAGCTCTGTCTTCTGCTGATAAGAGGTAGTAGATTATTTTGAGGCTTTTCCAAATGTAGATATGTATTTGTATTCGGATATTTCTGACATTGGGTTAATTCAGGTCCGCCAATATAGATACTTCTATCTATCAATACCATGTTAGAGTTAACATATTATGACAACATGAAATGAACTAATTTTTGTCACTACATTTTTGTCAATACAATTTTATCGGAATTATTTTCATAAGAACAAGTAAAATTTACCATTCTGAAAGTATTCTATAGATCATGCAGTATATATAAACAGCATACAACATTAAATCCAATTTTTCGTGATTTATTTATACAAAGTAGAACTTTTTTTTTTATACAACGAGAATAATGAAACCGCCATCAGAATTGTATGTATACATACATATATGTAACAAAAACTATTTATTTAACAGAAGTGTATGTAATTGGCGACAATACTATCTACAAATCGTGTTTTAAATTTAATACAAAAACTTGAAACAGAAACCTTAAAATGTGCATATAATATAATATATACGAAATAAAACGATTTTCGAGGTATACAAATGTTTGTTTTGAGTCTGTATATATTGTATATATAATAAACTGATTTATGCTGATAATTTTATGTATATTTTAATTCTTGGCACTCGGATATTTTGTTATTTAAATGGTGCTAAATATATTTTGAATAAATTTTAGAGTTAAATTTTAAAGTTGGGTTGATATGTTAAAAACATAATATATAAGTCGTATTGGGCGGAATATAATTTTATAAGCATATTTATGGCGTAAATAAACTGTTTTTACTGGTCAGTTTAGTGTTAATAATTAGACTCTGTTGGTTTCATTACAGATCGACCTTTCCGTCAAGGAAACTCAGCAGAACGTCATCGGGAGATCGGTAAGTGTTCTTTGCATTTCGTTTATGTTTGTATTTTTATCAAATGTCATTTGCTACTAACACCCTTATGAATTATGCATATCTACTGTAGGTATATAATATATTGACAAGTAGTATCTTTCCCGTTTTTTAAGTTTTTTATTCTCGGTTATTGATTTTAGAATTTTAACTGTTGATTTTAGAGTACTAAGAATAAGATTTAAAATTTTTTTTGTTGTTTAACGGTTATTTCATTTAATTTTCGTGAAAAATATCTTTTTTTAATATGTACTTTATAAACATTTTAGAGTTTTGTGTGTATTGATAGTTTTGGTGTGTCATTTTACCAATATTTTGTTGAATTTTCAGGTGATAACTAAATTTTGTTTATTAATTTATTACAGCTTACGGGTTGGAGAAATTAATGACATACAATTTTACTTATATTTGCTTTTTAGGCAATTTTTATATACCGACTTAAATTTAGATCTATATTGTTCCGCATCCAGTTCAAGGTTTCAAACTCTTTGTTGATTTTGAAACCGACGGAAGCAGAAAATGTGCTTTTTAGCTTATTTAATTCTTAGTGTTATAATATTACAATTCATTCCACTCACCCACATACCCTTTAAAAATGCATGGTCCTATATGGTTGGGCTGACGGTATAATATGTAATCTTGATGAGTTTTATTTTAAAGCGACAGAGTTAGCCACAATGAGATTGTTTGTAGTCAAAATGTACATCTACTTGAGTACATCGTGCTCTAGTTTGTATCCTAGCAGACCATCCGAATTGTTGTAGCTTATAAGTTTTGATTTTTTGGTTGCCTAATATCCGTGGAAACATGATTTTTAGAAAATTAAGAAAGTGTAAGTAAACCATTATAAGTTTGAAGTAAAGCATATAAAAATCCTAATTGAGATCCAATTAAACTGCTTTCTCTTAGTCGACGAAAGATGAACATTTTTATTTATTTTAGTATTATAACAAGATTCCGCCTCAGCTTGAGACTAATTCTTTATCACTTTAATCTGACCTGTTCACTAGGTATGAGGCTATTTATCGCTATAGGTATACTAGGTATGAGGCTATATACTTTTTACAAGTGTAACTTAAAATATAATATAAAGTATATTACAAAATTGCATGTCATTTATTGCCAATGCAGTAATTTGATGTCCATAAAGGTGTTAAATTGTTTTGGGCTTTAATTAAATGTAGGAACAATTATTTTTTTTGCTTCATTTAATTTGTTTAAATTGGCTCTAGTATACTTCTCGTATCCTTATTTATTCCTTTGCACTCTGTTTCTTTCGCTGAACAATGGATAATATGGCCCTTATCTTAATAAATCTTCTGAGTTTTTATTAAATATAGTTGCTGTATTAAATATAGGTACTAGTACTGTTCTACGTTATAGGTAATGTTCTACGCTCTATTATTACTTCACTCACTGCAGAGGTTACACCTATTAGAGGAACATTTACGGTATTTGTTGCTGATAATAGAAGAGTTGCCAGTACAAGTTTTGGGTATTTTTCGCCATTTTTTTCTTGTTGACTTCCAAATTTATGTAGTATATAGGTCCATTCTATATAACCCAAAGGCAGGCTTTGACTGTTTTATTTTTAAAGTTTAAATTGTTTTTCCTTTGACTGTTTTAGAGTTAGATAACATATTTTTTTTTGAATCCCACAACCTTTTCTAGGGCCGAAAAGCTCTCCCAACTCTTTCGCAGTTAATTTTTCAAATCGAGGACGCACGAATACAGGTTTGCTTTTAAATCCATCTGCACATTGCTTACTCCAGCCAGCCTGCACTGACATGTACGATGGTTCGGCCCATGAATTCTGCACTCCAACAGGGAGTCACAGTTGTGTTTATCATCATCATCCTTAACCACTGCGCCAATTGCTCGGTAAATATACTTCTTTTCCCAGAAAATTTAAATATCAACTTTTTCTAACATTAAATTTTGCTGACACTTGTCTTTCGGGATGATATATTTTCACCTTATATCATTTACTTATAAGTAAAAGCTTCGTTCATGTATTTAATTTAAATTTAATTAATTTCCTCTTAAATTACGCATCAAGGCTACTCAGGTTTCTCGCTGTTGGTGCAGGTAAGAATCTTTCCCTATTTTAAATATTTTTTTTAAACTTTTTTTAAGTACATTTTCATATTAGAGTTTTGTGAAAAGGATGCTTGCTTAACAGTTCGATAATATTGTTTCTTGTCATCAAAATTAGACAAATGATAACTTTTTCATTGATCCATTTTCCCAATTGCTTTGTTACGCCTTTTTTGATTTTTAGTTTTTAAATAGACAGTCTTACTTACGCTATTTGTCTCTAGGAATAGATATGTAGACTAGAACTAGGCTTGCCACCTTTTTAAAATTCCAGGGGAGGCAATATCGATATTTTTTTGCAAATAAACAAGTACACTCAGCTAAAAAATAATTCTAGGATATCTAATCATATAAATGACTAGGATATCATTATAAGGAACTGGAATGAATAGGAGTAGAATCCACGAATAGGATCTCATTTCATGAGTAGGAGTAGAAAAAATATAAATACAACAAATACTTATATATATATATATATATATATATATATATATATATATATCATAAATTTATATATATATATATATATATATATATATATATATATATATATATATATATATATATATATATATATATATTTATTTATTTATTTATTTGTTTATTTTATTTTATTATTTATTTATTTATTTTTATTTATTTTATTTATTTATTACAGCGTAATTTCCTTGATTAAAATATATTAGAAGGTCATTTTATATTAGTTTAGTCATAGAATTTTCATTTCGGTTCATTACGGAAAAACTCTTTTAATAAAAGCACCGCTAGGTGGAATTCTAAACAAATATGAAATAATTTAAATAACATTAGTAGGTACAGTGGGAAAATATTTAACAAATTTCATAGATTTTTCGTTCGCGCTTTAAATTTCTGAAGATTAACTGTATATATGTTTTTTCTATTAAGCATAACTCTTCTTACAGTTCATTAATTTTTAGGTCAGATAATATTGCAGTTCAAATTCAGTTCAACAAAACTTATCCTCAAATCTATAGAAAACCATATATATTTAAACATACTTTTGCAAAAACTTTCATTTTTGAAAGTGATTGGCGTATTTCGTGGCCATAATTTTTTTTCTATAGGATCGTGAAGTTTATTTTTAAAAGTAAAAAGCTGTGCAATTATTAGATTCCAGTTTTTTAATTGTTTTGGAGTCAGCTTTTAGCATATTTATTTCAATTTCAGGGATATTTTACCATTTTTTTCTGGTGGAGGACCTTTTTGTGTTCACCGGAGATTTTTTACGAAAGGAAGACAGGCCTTCTTAAAGGAGGATGAGTGGCAAGCCTAACTGGAACATTATATAACTGCTGTATAATGGCTGTAGAATTTGTTCGCAGTGGTAAATAATGGATCAGTTTTTCAAACAAGTTTATAAAGCATAACATAATCTGTAACGGTTGTTATATCTTAATTTATTGACTTCAAAGTAAAATATTAAATTTAAATTTCAGTAGAAACGACACTTATTTCGTAGTAATTATTTAATACTAAATTTCAGTATAGTAGTGATAACTGCTCAGTTCTACTAGGCTCAATCGTAACTGCATTATGATTACATAAACTAATTAAGTTATTAATTGCCCTCATTATATAACCAATTAAACATTTTCATCGAGGAAACTGAGAAAATTTTTCGAAACTGGGTATTTTAAGTCAAACCAACGTAAATTTAAAATTTAATTAACAAGCAATTACTTTAATGGGGTCATTTAATTATGTTAAGCTACACGTAATATACAGGTGACAAGTTTTATATAACCCCAATTGAAAGATCATATATTTATACGCACACATACATAAAAAAAATATAACTATATAATTTATCTTATATCGCGGCATTGATAAATTACTTTATTCATATAGGAAATTAACAACAACAACAAAAATTGTGTACAATTCATAAAAATAAATTGACTGCGGCACATGCAAATGACTGGGGCTTGTAAAAATGTTTACTTGTCTTCTTCATGTTTTATTTGCGTTGTTGTAGTTCGTAATGTTGTTATAAACATTTTTATTTTTATTTTTCGTAACAAACGTATATACGAAATAAATTCTCAAAATCCAAAGAAATTGGTTCTTATTTGCTGTTTGCCGCTTCGCAACTTCATTTTATGTTTTATCCCAATTTAATTAATTAAAAAAATAAATGTATTATTAAAACTCAAACGAACGAATGTCACTTACTTGTGTGGCTTTAACATCTTTTCAATTACGAGTTTATCGTTTAATAAAAATATCATCCGAAATGAAGATGATGACAATCCGATATGTGTTTTGATGTTCTAACAAATTTAGATTATGTAAAATTGACTTAGGACCACTTACTGGGATATTTCAACTAGGAGCCTAAATCAAGGATTCGTGCGGTTCAGGAATCCAAAATGATGTCGTTAACTTTAGATTAAATATTGGATTTATTGGAAATTTTTTTTACGAAAGGATATGGACTTACTGATATGACTGACTTACTTACGGATATGGCATCGCACGAAATTTCTATGCGGTTTTTTATATTTTTAGATTGACAGAATACATCAGAATGGCCGAATGCTGTCTGGCCGTGATGCCATAATGAAAATTGAGTATATTCATGAACCTAAATATGAGAACCTTGTGGAACTCCAGAGATAAGAAATTAGCACACAATTTTTATTTCCAATTTTTATTTTCAATTTTAATAAATTGAACACGGTCGCTCAAGGATGACTTACATATAATGATGCAATACTTGATTTAAAAAGTTAAATGTATCAGTGTATCAGTGTCAAGAGGTCTCAAACTTTCGCAAGATCAGTGTGTATTTTACAATGTTTATAATTTTTGTAAATCCTTGTTGAAACGAGAAGAAAAACCAGAGAGTCATCTTTTTTAACCTCGCTGCATGCTCTAGTTTTAAAAATAGAAGTAACATTGAACTTTTTGTACATTTTTTGTAACATTTTTTAGAAATATGTCTTAGCTGAGTAACTAATTGATCAGCAGCCAAAGCAGAGCATTGCAATCCTTAAAGTACTTTTTAAAAATCAACAACCATCTTGACTAAAAGCTGCTTGTAAATGTTTTTTATTTTAATGCTGTTGATATCTTCTGAAGCGATATGTGGGCCATACTTATAATTGTATCAGTTGATGATCCAGTTAAAGTAAAGTAATTTTTAAAATCTTTTGGAATTACTGATTGGAAAAATCGGCAAACGTGCCTGCACTAGCTTGTGGATCAAATTATTTACATTGAAGAAACCAAGCCTAACTTCTACTTTTTGGTTTGATATTGAAATAGTTCTAAAACGTGCTGGATCCGTTTTGATTTTATTT
This sequence comes from Tipula confusa, assembly GCA_963556175.1. Lineage (NCBI taxonomy): Eukaryota > Metazoa > Arthropoda > Insecta > Diptera > Tipulidae > Tipula > Tipula confusa. The sequence continues at coordinate 192,581,758 of OY744476.1, read as the reverse complement.
TTACATTTATCTTAAATTGACTTTCGAAATGTAAGTTACTCTCTGCAAATATTTTTGTACTGCTTTGTCAAGGTCTTATCTTTATGGTTTTTGGTCTTATCCTTATGAACCGGAATGGTCCGTGATTTTGGAAGTTGTAGGCTTATTTATTTCTTTATTCAAATAACAAAAATATATGATACTGTTATTAAAATAAATAAAATTTAAACTATAAAGTTACAGCCTCATCCGTTGCTGAAGCAGTTTCTTCTGATAAGTATTAACAAAGAACTTCTCAAGCAACTTGGGACAGTAGATTTTAGAGCACAAACGATTTTAGGTCTACTTTCTAACGTTTGTAAATTTATTAAGGCAAGCCGATTTATACAAGATTCGCGAACAAAACCACAGTTTGAGTAAGGTAAACGACACAATGCATAAATATAAAATGGTCTTTGAATACTTTCGATCATCGCTGAATAAGTTAAATAAAACGAACCCCAAGTTACTGAGTACTGATTATAATACCAACTTGGCGAAAGTATAACATAGAGATTTAAAAATGAGAGGGTTATAAAATTCATTCCTTTTACGCCTAATAAACTCTAATAAAGAGAATACCTTTGCTTACAATATTGCTTATATGCTTATCAAATGAAAATTAACTTAAAAAAAACGGCCAAAATTCCGATTAACGCATACTCTACAAAGTTTTGTATGCATTAAAAAGTAAGGAGCCTTTACACAAGACAAACGCGATCTACAAAAAGAAACCATTTTGCTTTTACTATTATCCAAGAGCAACTTATTCCTAGTTGACCAATCACAAATGCCATCGAACTCGTATTAAACATGTACAGTGTCACTGAACAAAATAGTTCAGCATAGATTTTTAAGTGGTCAGCATACAATAGACACTCACAGAACTTGAAACACTGTACAACATGATTGATAAACACCATGAATAGTATAATGAAGTTGAGTGCACTGTGGATTACCAGATGGAATAACAAATCCGAAAGAATGATCCTTCGAAAAATAATCAGACATTGTTGTCTATAAAAGGTAAGGGTTCGAACAAAGAAAGGTTCATTTTGGCAAAATTCATGGTGACTGCACCTACAGTGATATCCAAACATTACAGTCCTTTCAAAATATCGGAAACATTAAATTGGCTAGTAGGATATGAGTTGTAACTAATCCTCTAGAAAGTAAGAAACATCCGAGTTATCAAAATAATGCTGGAAATAAATGGCAAATGAGTAACAATTGAGTATAAATAATTATCGGTATATTCCTTGAGATTTCTTTTTCAGATTAATATTTGCTAAAAAACGTTTCAGATTAATCAGAATTTCACTACGTTATGTTAGTGAGGTCATTCCTATCTTCCTATTTTCCCATCTTCCTATCTTCCTATCGTCCTATCTCTTTATCTTCCTATCTTCCTATTTCCTATCTTCCTATCTTACTATTTTCCTATCTTCCTATCTTCCTATCTTCCTATCTTCCTATCTTCCTATCTTCCTATCTTCCTATCTTCCTATCTTCCTATCTTCCTATCTTCCTATCTTCCTATCTTCCTATCTTCCTATCTTTCTATCTTCCTATCTTCCTATCTTCCTATCTTCCTATCTTCCTATCTTCCTATCTTTCTATCTTCCTATCTTCCTATCTTCCTATCTTCCTATCTTCCTATCTTCCTATCTTCCTATCTTCCTATCTTCCTGTATCTTTCTATATCTTCCTATCTTCCTATTGTCCTATCGTATTCTCTCCCAATCTTTCAATCTTCTTTTCTTTTTATTCAACATTGAGGTTACATTATATTAAACATAAGTGGAGCCTACATTTTACTGTTTAAAATTATAACAACTTTTGTGCATGTTCGACTCAAACCCATACCTATATATTGCCAAAGACATGTCCAATTTACTATACTACTACATTTCTTCTGAATTCTACGTGCTAATATTAAATTTTGCACTAAGGCAGCAAAGCTTATTGTGGATTATTGAATCATTTACGACAAGTAAAGTTTACGTTGGTGAAACTTTTAGAATATAAGTTATATAAATGCGCCCCAATCATAAGGACTGATACTAGCGAAGTAGTTACCATTCCTTGTATTTTTTTTTTTCATATACGAGCTTGTATGTACATTGCTAATGTTTATAATAAAAATGTATGTTAATTATGTTTAATTGATTAAAATAATTAAATTAATTTCGAACTTGTTAAATTTCGTTTTTTTCCTTTTATTTCTGCTTTTCGTTTATTTGCGCGTTTCTCTGCGCACTTTTTCATCTTTGAACAAAAACTTCGAATTAAGAAAAATACACAAAAATACATGAATGAATTCGAACGATATTCATTCATGTAATAAACTTTGTCTATCTTGTAAATTTTTATTATTTTTTTTTGTTTTAATTCTGTGTGCTGAAGATTTTGTTCGTCGTCTTTAAGACATAAACATAAAAAAAAAAATATATTTAAATTTTGAATGAAATTTACAAACGATGCCGACGAACGATTTTTTGGGAGTATATATAGTTATAAGCTCTGTGCGTATTTTCGTATTTATGTAATATTTTTTATTTGAGTTTTTATGTGTAGACTTAAAAAAAAAATGTTAAAAGCGTTGTTGCTGCTTTCTTGTGGATAAGTTCTAATGAAATTCAAGTAGTAAGCATAATAAAAAAAAAATTAAGACAAATAAAAATTTTAGTACTCTTATACACATATTTGATTAATGAATTTGGTAGTTTTAAATATATGATGATGATGATGAGTTTATTGTTGTCTTATTTGAATATGGATTAAGTCAAGTGTCTGTGCGGTGTTTAAGAATATCTTGTTTAAATATTTAATTAACTTTTGTTTCGAGGTGAAAATCGTATATGCAATTTACAATTTAAATAGCCATATCGATGCATATTGACATCTTCAATAGGGCACTTTATAATCATTGTATAAATTATTATTTTATGATTATTTAGCAGGATTTAACATTTTTGGCGTGATTTTTGGCACGTAGCTCATTTAATGCTTGTGCATGGAAGTTTTTATATTGGCTACCACAGTAAAATTAACAAATATAGATAAATTGTCTGATTTGGCTAATGATTACACTAATACTAGAAATAGTAAGCCAACCTTAGATATATAAGCAATGTAATATATATATATATATATATATATATATATATATATATATATATATATATATATATATATATAATATATATATATATATATATATATATATATATATATATATATATATATATATATGTGTATATATATATATATATATATATATATATATATATATATATATATATATAAGTAGATGAACCACACACTAATCAAAGTAACTATTGAGCCACATTTAACGCACTGACACGATTTGCATCATCTCAGTAATGTTGTTTAACCTCTGATTTTAACGTATGGCTTTGTAAGGTAAATGGGTGCTTCACTTTCGAATTTTTATAATTTGTGATTTGTGATCAATTATATTTGTTGAATTTTTGTAATTATTGTTCTGTGGCATAAGCCACATTTCCATGGGCTTTTGAATATAAAAATTTTTCGATGAGGCATACCTAAATCCGTTTAGAAGACAAACCATTAAATGAAAAATCGACAAAGTCAGCTTACAATTTATGGAAAAAATTTTATAATTTATCTAAATATTAATAATCTTTAATTAAGTGCATTACCTTACAGTTCTAATGAGCAAAAATTATAAATCACAAAATTCAAATGGCCTGACCATCACTTTTGGCGTAAATTTTGCAAGCGCTTAGAATGCTTCCCGTCACATTTTTCTGAATTTTAAAGTGTTTTGATTTGAAGCATAATATGCCCATGACAAACGGTACATACTAATAATAAAGACCTACCTGAACAATTAGCGAATCAAAAGTACAACACTGCAATTATTGGTTTCCTGCTCGGAACTGGCCAATTTTTTTAAATTATTGGTTTGGAATGATTGCGATAGGCAAAGCAACAAACCGCAGTGGTGCTTAACAAGTTTAATGGATCGTCAATATGGTACTATACCATTTAGTATTGCAGACCAACAGGCTAAAACAAGAAAAGGGATAACAAATCTTTTGTGTTTTACTCTATTGAGGTTGTTGGCATTAATAAATATGGAGGAACTAGCAAGAAGAGAGTCTTTTGTATTCTTCCTAATTATAATGTCATAAAATCTTCAAATACCACAACGAAGTTGACAGTTGTTTTTGACGCCCATATTTTAACCAGTATCTATAATGAAGTAAAAGAATTCTTATTAAATTCGTAACTTTTTGTAATGGGTCCAGCACTTATATTTCTAGGAACTAGTACGATTAAGACGCAGATATCAGCAGATAAAATTGGCTTTCCTAAAGCTTCCATAAAGCGAATAAGTGATGACATTAATGTTGATAGTGTCATGAATATAGTGCGGACAAATTGGAAAAAGGGGAAGACCTGAGAGTGACGATATCACAGCTATTATCAACTCCTGCTTTTTTTTAAGAAAATGCAGTTCAAATAATCAGTATAGTTATGCTCGACAATGTATACAAAGAACAATGAAGAGTATCGCTGAAGAATATAGCAAAAAACTTAAAACCAATTAAGCTGCAAGAGTTTCAGTGGAATTCATCCGCTTTAATTAAATTAAAAACCAATGGCTTTTACTACGAAAGGAACTATTGCAAATATACATAGCATCAACATTCTTTGGTGGCTATAGTAACCAATCAAGTGTTTTAAATTATGTCTCCCTTCTAATTAGAACTTTAAGTCAAACTTTTTATACTTTAGGCTATGTATTAACAACTGATGAGGCATAGTCAGATAAATGGAAATAATATTTCAAAGAACAAGTCATCAACAGTACCTCTAGTTTTCATTGTGTATTTTTTAGAGTCAAAATATCCATTTTGAAATCAGCATCATCCGAAAGCTTATTTCTTGCTTCAAGAAAGCGTCGCATGGTTATAATAAAAGCAGGTTGAAATGGTGAACTAATCGTGCAATAGATACTGCGGCTTATCAACAACGCATCAATCAAATGACATTGGACCAATTAGCTGAATACAATGTTGGTCTTGCGGCATCTCATCAACGATATGTTGGAGGAGATTTATCTCCAGCAAATGAACGCTTTTCAAACTGCTAATTGCAACGTCATATTGGTGGTCTCAATGCCGAATAAAGATAAACGCATCGTGTAGAAAATGCATAGATTAGGTAAAGAACGCCAAAACCAAGCGATTCAGATTATAGCAATAAATTGTTTAAAGTTCACGATGTACAACCACATAGTTGCACTGAACCATATTTACAAATTTTGTGATGCAAAACATTTCAAAGATGAAACTCAACCTCATGGTAGTTTCACATCGCCTTGCCGAAAAGAAAAACAAAACTGTTAAAAGCAGTGAGTCTTAACAAACCTGTTAAAATCAGTGAGTCTTAACGGAAAGTATTGAAGATTTATTTACATCAATGACCTTTTTAAACGAAGATGGATTATTTATCCGAAAAAACTGCAAGGACTTTTTCAAAAAATCAGCACATTTCACATTTTTATCTCGAAATATCAGCATTCATCAATTTTAATATGTCTTAACGTCCATTCGTGATCAATTTAATCCTATTATTAGTGTTAGAAAACTTACACAACAGTGGCTGGGTAGATTCATAGTTACAAATGCGAAGACCAACAACTTAAAATATATAAAAAAGAATCCACGCGCAACATGCGTGAGAGATGCTGTGATTCTATGTCAATCTTTTTTAAGTTGGGTGCTTCGGATTTATTTATTACATTCACTGCGAAAACGAAATGGTATGAAATCACAGAAAATCTACGCTGCGGAGAACAAGTAAGTGATAGATTCGATTTGGTTGCTCGAGTTTTTAAGATCAAGCTGAATCCTCTCTTTGATGGTTTGACAAAATACATGATATTTTTGGAATGTGACTTGCTAATGTTTATTCTATTGAATTCTACAAGCGCGGCTTACTTCATGCGCAAATTCTGGTGACACTTGTAGCAAGCCCTAATTTAACAATAGCTCAAAAAATAGACGAAATTTCCATTGTCAAAACCCACGTTTGAGAGAGATCGTAGTGCGATACATGATGCATTGATTGTCCATGTAGTCCAAGAGCTCCTGCATTACTGATGAAAAATGCTCGACAAATTTCAACGACATCACAACTCTAAATATCAATGGCTATGCATCATAACGTTGTTCCCGCTAAAGTAAAATGCACGCATCTATTAACGTTAAAGGCTGTATACATCTCTTCTTGCCATTATATAAATCTATACAAATACATTTGTTGGGATTTGACTACGCAAATGTTGCAAAAACATATATAGAAAACGAAGAGCCAGAATTAAGACACAATGAGATCACTAATTTTATTAACTGTCGTAATGTGAGTGCGCTAGAAATAATTTGACGTTTGCGAGAATCTTCTATGCATATTAAATCACAAAGTGTCAATAGACTTCTTGTTCAGCACCGAACCAGTAAAGGGTCATCTTTCAAGAGGGAAATGAAAAAAAACATGGGAAATGAAAGACCACAAACCAGATCAAACTACAATCATGGATCAAACGCAATGAAAGTGACGTGAATGCAAGACAATATCTGTATACAAAAATTCCTCATCACTATATGTATTTTCAAAAGGAAGTTAGAAAGTAAGAAAGCGGGGCGGCGATATAAAGTTGCCAAACTATAGGAAAATCACATCGCTGATTTCACACCGACTTCTTAAAACATGATCTAGAAAATATCGCGATTAACAAAGTCATGAAATCAACCAAATTTTTAAGTAACATGGATTATCATGTGGAACACTTGGATTGATATTATCAACAGGACACGCTCATGTCGACAATGATCATCAAACTTTTGACATTATGGTAGCGAAACGCGATGATGATGAAAGATTAGCAACTCAATGTAAAAGAATTTGACCGAATCGAAACAATCGTAAAAGAATTTGACCGAATTTGATTCATTCGAAACATCAGAGCGATTCCCGGTCCAAACTAAAAAACTTGATCTTTTAATCTCGACGATTCATGAGGTTCTGAAATAACTTATCTCTACGAAACACTGTGTTAGTTTGCATTTTAGCATGCACACTTTTAGAGTTGCATCATAACATTACTTACAGATAGAAGGGCAGTCCACTGCGGTTTTAAACTTCCAATTCAACTGCTTGATACTCCAGTTTCATTTATATGCAATTTATTTCACCTGATTCAGATAAATTACGAACCGCTTCTCTCATTTTCGATGAAAACATAATGTTGCCAAAAAAGGGATTAAATTACATCGATAATCTTTTAAAAGAAATTATGAACAGCGATGCGAGTTTTGAAGGCAAAACAATAGTTATGGGTAGCGATTTTCGCCAGACGCTTCAGAGTGAAGGCCAAAATTAGCACAATGATTGTTTCTCAAAATAAGATCAGGAGATTTGCTTCGGGTAGAAGTAATATAGGAAGATGATAATGTTGAAACACCCACAAAAATTATGTGTTCATGTGCCATAACTAATGAAAATCAACCCAAAGATAAATATCCACTTGGGAACATGGAAACACTCTCGTTAGACGTCCCAAAATCCAATTGACCATGTATTAATTTCTAAGAGAAGGTTTTGGGTCATCCAAGATGTGAAATCATATCGATCAACTGCTAATTTTGTATAGGCAGTGATCATCAATTGGTCACTGCAAAGCTAAGATGACAGTTTACGTTCAAGACAGAGATCGCCGGAAACCGTAACTTACGATTCAACTGTTTGATAAACGCAGATGAGAAAGCATAATATCAGAATCTTGTTATAGCAATAGCATTATGGAAACCAAATTTAATCCCATTTTAATGATGGCAACGTTCTATGGGTCGTATTGAAAAAATTCGGGTTTCGGTGCGGCCCATAGGCGACTTTAGGAATGTTAAAAATTAAACCCAAAAATGATTAGTTTCATGATGAGTGTCGTCTTGCTGTTGAACAAGAGAATATATATCATATTAAGAAGCGCGAATACGTTAAGAACAAGCCGGTCTTTGCTAGGAGAACCACCAAATGAATTTAATGGCGGAAAAATTAAGAATGGTGGAAGGCTAAAGTCTTAAGAGTACAACAAATCAGCAATGATCGTAATTCTCTAAAAGAGTCATCGAACTGCACTTTTTTCCTCAGATTTATAGATCTATCGCCATTTGGGACCAACATGCTCCGTATTAACATCGATGCAGTGATCGATACTTGGAAGGAGCATTTCTCTGATTTACTCAATGTTGAACATGTTTCAAATGCTGTGTTTGGAAGTTGTCAAATACAGACTATGGAGATGTGAATAGGGAACTCATTATACAAAAAATTCGCACTACATAGCAATGCAAAGAACAAAACGAAACCGTTTCTTTGTTGCTTGCATTAATTCCGAGCTCTTGATACAACTTTTCGAATTTATTAGATTAGTATGGCAAAGCGAAGTTATTCTTAAATAATGGTAAGTGTCCGAGTTGGGCTTTCTTCTTAAAGAAAGAGATCGATCAAAAAGTGAAAACTATTGTAGCATAAAAGTGAAACATCTTGTACCGTCAGTTCAACCAGATTTAGGCATATTCAGAAGATATCTATGTAATTGAATTGAATTAGGTAATGGTGACAGAGAACTACTGGATACACTTGTATATATGATTCACAGCTTCCGTTGGTCTCAAAATCATTGATTCCAAAACAAAATATATGAGCTCTGGTTTTAGAGACTCAATGGGTGCTAGTAGTGGGTATTTCAAGGAGTGACAAGTTTCCAATACCTCGGGTCCCTTGTCACTCACGATAACTGAGTGGGAGATGATATTGAAGTGCGTCTTTTCGCTAATAACCGTGCTTTGTATGGATTACATCCTCTGCTAAATTCAAAATACCTTTCAAATGCCGACAAACTGTCGTTTTGTACAAGGTGTTGATCAAACCTGTAATTATCATGTGCGAGTTGGGTCCTGATGGATGAGTATGATAGATGGATAATGATATTTAAGAGAAGAATCATATGCGCATGATATATAACGCGACCATGACGACACGTACCGAGTTTTATTCAACCACGAGATCAGGAATATAATGAAAATACCTGTTCTTTGACAGTTAAGACACCATTTGACATGCGCAGATGTTGCTGTCGGAGACAATGTCACCTTCGTGGTAGAGATCGATTTGCCTTCTTCGGATTGTCTAGAAAAATAAGAAAAAAAGGCTCGGGATTGAATCCGATGAAACCAGAAGGGTTGACTTGATTGATTCAAGACTTTTCTCATCTTTTTGCATCAACATCTAAAATCCCATTCAAATATGTTATTCTGCCAACTCCAAATCACAGTTGGGCGTGTAAATTACACAATGTAATTTACTGGGTTTTTTACATGTAAAATGTATGTAAAATGTAAACGATTATTTTATACATACTGTAAAATATAAATCAACTTTTTCATTACAATTATCGCCATCTGTTACCAAGTCTCTTAATTAAAGAAAAATTGACTATATACTACAGTGTAGTGTATTTATGTTTATTTATTGTGATATTTGTACATATGTATAAATGTAAAATAAAGAGCAACTTTCCTATGATAAGAAATATTTTGACAATGAAATCTTGACACCTGCTATCAATAAATGTAATTTGATGAACGCTTCGTTTTTCGTGAGAGGAGCTAGCATATGGAATTCCTTGAATGGTAACTGCTGGGTTTCAAAAAGAATATTTTTCCCAAATTTAATTATTAATGTATTAATCAATTTATCTAGTATTAATTCTAAGGTAAGGTTAGTATAATGGTATTGCTGCAAACTTAGGTTATGAAAAATTATTAATTGTAATTAGAGTAAGAAAAATTAAATTGAATTAATAAAATTCACTACAGTTCCACGCTTAAATTCTATAATCATATTCGCTACCTCTTTACTACACTGGACATCAAAGGCATAATGCATAGGCATTTTATCGAATGGATAGAATAGGGCTAGTAATTTCAGGCATACATTTATTTGATGAGGGTGAGACGGGTAGTGATAATTTGGTTGATTTTGTCCTGTTTGAAATTAATAAAGATTTAAATTTAAAAGCCAGTCAAACGAGTATAGATTCACTTCATTCATTTCACTGCAGAGAATTATTTTATTTATGATTAAACGTCAAATTGCAATTAGTTTTCCGCTACATATCGAAAGAAATATGCACTCTTAAAAATATTTTATTTTAGTTTATTCAAATGTAGCTAGATGGCACTATGTCAGTAGTTGTTTATTTTGTCGAATATAAGAACTAGTTTAAGACGTAAACAGATGGCATTGTAGAAGGATAGGTGATTTTTATAGTCTCAATGTAGATAACTAAAAGTTGAAAATAATTATGATTAACCATTTAAATAAAATGTTTAATTGGATTTTCTAATGCAAGTTATTCTTATAAACAAATGTTTGTATCATTTATTCAATATTTTAAATTATTTCTGGACGGATTCTCGTTTTTTAAATATAATTTACATATTTTTGTAAAATACACATTTTTTTTGTAATTTACGTTATTTACATGTAAAATGGAGAAAACGTTTTTTACATGTAAAACGCCCAACCCTGCTCCAAATTAAAAACACTGTAAATGAGTCAAAACCTCACCAAATACTACTTTTAAATTCTACTCAATTTTATTCCAATCAAAATAATTTTGTGTACGATTTGCGGTTTCCGTTTATATGAAACTCTAACTTAATCGTAACTCGTAAATAAACTCGTGATGATTGATTTCTAATCTATTTATACGTTATGTACTTGATTGATTGATTCTCAAATGTAAACTCGTATTATACAGTTGAATGAAATTAGGCGACATACCAAGACGAGATATTAATTTCATTTTTTTTATTTTTTTTTTTTTGTTATGGTGAGAAAATATTTATGTTGGACCATGAAAATATGTATACGTTTCATATCATTTTCATCTATATATAGTGGTAATATAGTAAAAAAAAATTATAGAGTTGTTTTTATATAAAGTGAAATATTATTTTATTTTCAATATATATCTAGATGTAATATTGTATAAAAACAATCAAAAATAATATTTATCAAGTATCAAGAAATATTAATTAAAAACTTGTTTAAAAAGAACTTCTAAGAAATTGTTTAATGATAAGAAAATAAATGTTCAACTAGCTAGATATATTGTGTTTTGTAAATGAATTTAATAGAACAAGGAATGGATTTAATTTTACAAAACATTATGATTCGTTTAAGTGTTTGACCACACTATATCGTATAAGTACATAGCTCGTGTCGTATACGCTTTACATGAAGTATCGTTTTTATGTAATTTAAATATAATTATATACACATGCTAACTACACATAGACGAAAGGTCATTGAATTTCTTATAATGTACATGTACATCAGTAATATTTAGTTACTCATATTACATAAATATAATAATAAATATATGAGGCTTACACCAGCATACGTGTATATTAAGAACGCTATTGCTATATATGTGAATATATACTAATAAGTAAGGATTTCAATGTAAAAAGTCATGCAACTTTAGTTTAATGAGCATATAAGCATAAACGTATGTAGGTAACTAGTTTGAACACTGATGCACATCTTGATATCGATACTTTGTATAAATAAAGAGCTAGTTTTACGCCTTTAACTAAAATCACTTTATACTTTTATTTTTTTCTATATACCGCAGACAAATGTAATGAAAATTAAAATGCCTCAAGCTCGATTCATAATGTTAGACGAAAATCCAAAATGTTTGCATCCAACTTTTTACCCAATAAAATAATTTAAACGGACGAAAATATACGCCCACAATAATCCCATTGAGTTGAAATAATTTTAACTTTGGGCAAAACATCCAACAAACGACCAACTTAACAAAAAAAAAAAACTAAAATTTATAGCAAAAATATTGCCCAAATATTTTATTTGTTGCTTATATATGACAGGCAATTTCATTTTTTATTGTTGACAACCATTTTTCTTTGTGCGCGAAAACGATTGTGTTGTGTTTTGTTTTTTAAATTATGTGATTTTACTAGTATATAGAGGACAGCCATTTTTTTTTTATTGTTGTATATTTTTTTTGGTTTAACGTAAACAAATGTGTTCAAATACATAAATTGTGTTAAACGGTGAATTTTGTGGTTATTTAAAATCGAAAATTAGCGCGGTATTAATATAAACACAAGATATTTTAACAACACAACAATAAAACTAACAAAATATTTTAATAATCACAAAAAACAATCAACACAATCTATGACACTCCATTCACTGTAAAAGCCAAACGAATATGAATGTTAAAAAAAATGACTCATAAAATAGATCAATATTATTTGAGCAATAGTTGGATGCAAACATTTTGGATTTTCGTCTAACATTATGAATCGAGCTTCAGGTGTATATATAAGATGTTTATTGTATATCAATGACTATTAGTTATAATTGTATATTACAAATAGAGGTGTTTCGCAAATACCTAGCGATATAACAATGTGTTATATCAGACAGCATCAACATATGTATGTCGATTAGTATCTCGCAGCACATAGATATTTTCTTGGATAACGACACCATATTTGAATAGATTCTTCGCGTAAATATATAAAGCTAATCAACATTTTCACGTTCACACGTTTGTATAACATAATGTATTATATGCCCTAAAAAACCTATTCCAATTCAATAAACAATCAAAAGTTTAAGAACAAAACGGCAGGAAGTTCTATTCAAATTAAATGTACCCACAAACCAAAGAATCTAGGCTAATAATTTATTTCCTCCTTCTTGTTCTTTATAATATAAATCTTAAATCAAAATAAACATAAGATTTAATGAATATTCGAATAACGATTGCGCACAACAACAATAAAAATTATGATTTTATTCTTTTATATGGCCAAACGAATCTTATATGTATATACAAAATTAGTCGCCGTATGCCAAAGAAATTAAAATAAATAAAAGCGGCAAAAAATAAATCCGCGGACCGCCTGCATACACCACAAGGATATTGAATTACATTTCGCTCGAACACAAAAATTTTGAATGAAAATATGAACGTACATAATATTATTTAAGATGAATGGTTCGCATAATAAAGAAGACAATCAGTTAGTTTGATGTACTAATATATGATGAATATATGTTATATATAGACAAAAACTATAAAGGTCGGTAGATAAATCATTTAAATGCTATGCTCTTGAAACCGCGCATCATGGGCATTGTTTTTAAACATTTTTGATCCATTAAATTTTTATTGTGCAAGAAAACGTCGCGTCTGATTATTATTAAATATATAGACAGAATATATTGGTGAAGTGGTTTTTTCTCATGCATTTCTTATATTTTATTACGATTGTCTTGGGTAGAAGATTGTCTTGGATAGCTTTATTCTTACAGTACCACTTATTCATTTTGTATGTGCAATTGTACCTAACATACTTTATTCGAGTTACTTACCAAAATCTCTCACAGGTGAGTGTTAATCCTCTTCTTCAACTTTTCTTAGATATGGAATTCTTGTTAAGTTATGACTCTTGTAGAATCGATGAAATATATTTAGTGGAAGAATTCAATTTTTATATCCTTCAAAAGATCTTCCAAGGAAATAAATTTGTGTAATCAAAATTTTCGGCATGGTTGTTTCAGGATATTTTGAATTGCAATAAGTATTATTTGTAATTAAAATCTTTAGTATATTAATAAAGATTTCTAAACCCAACGACATTAGTATGTAGTTTTTTTCCCCAAATTTGAACTGTGAGTTAAATCAGAGTTTTCCATTTTATCCTCACGTTTTGTTTCTTTTCCGACTATCAGTTGATGCTTAGTAAGATACATGGGTGGTCTGAGGGTAATTCTCTACATATAGTCTCCTTTTAGCTCCGTACTCTTTTTCCAGCGATGTTCATTATATAGCTTCGATGCTCTGTTTATGGTGTGAATCGTAGAGGGGTCCTCAACATAGCCATCAACTGCATATACAACACCTCTTGATTGGTGGCAAATGTTTTACCGCACCGAACAGTAACAGTTCTACAGAGTAGAATCCAATTCTGCTTAACTATTGATTAGACTAAGGTTTTTCAAACGAAAATATTATATCACATAACGATGACCAAGTTTTTTCTATTGCTTCAAATTCACTGAGAGCGTTCAGTAACGATGACTGACCAACATATACTGAACTACAAACAGATTCGTCATACTTCAAACATAAGCTTTCTAAGGTTGCGATACGTTTTACCATAGTCATAGTGTTTTTAAACAGCAACCACCATAAAACGTTAGGCGGGTACTTCTATAGGACCACCTTTGTAGTTTAAAAACTGAAGTGGACACGGTATTAAGTCTGCTCTCCGAGAGTCGCGGGCTGTGACTCTCGAGAACATAGTAACTCGCACATAGAAAATAAATAAATAAACAAATATTTTAGAGTTATGGACTAGTTATGTAGACGAAAACGAAACGAACTGAAATGAAAACGAAATGAAAGGCGGCTTTGTGGTGGTTTTTGACTTTTTACATTTTGATTATTGTTTTTCACATTTGTATTGTGCAATTTGTGTTCGTTGTGCTAAATAAATTATTTCAAAATCGACGTCGAATTTTATATAATTATTGCTCTAATTAGAAAAATTAGAAAGCAGAGACGACGATGTATACGCCGTTGGAGAGTTCGCCCCATTAATCAAACCCGGAATGAACTAGGTTTTTATAAATTAATTTTTTTTAAAAATGAAAAAAAAAAATGATCCGAACCAATTTTTTAAATATTGCCGAATGAGTGCCACTCGATATCTATCCTCTCGGTCAACTCACGAATGGAAAAAAATTGCCGAAGATTTTAATTCAAAGTGGAACTTGTCTAATTGCTTTGGAGCTATAGATGGCAAGCACATTGCCATTTGGCTTCCACCTAACTCGGGATCAGAATATTATAACTATAAATTGTTTTACAGTGTATAGTATTGATGACCGTATGTAACGCCAATTATAATTTTACCATGGTCGATGTAGGGTATATAGGTAGCGAGAGTGACGGGGGGATTTTTCGACGATCAAAATTCGTTCAAGCTTTAATAAATAAAACACTAAAAATTCCAGACAGGCAACCTCTTCCAAGTACAAATATACAATTTCCGTATTATATTGTAGGTAAGTATCATAAAACTTTAGTATGTTTTACTACTTATAATTTATTTTAATTCAATTTTAGGGGATTCTGCAATTCCCCTAATGGAAAATTTATTAAGGCCATATCCAGGTAATTTTCTTACAAATGATAAAATGATATTTAATTATCGACTTTCTCGTGCGAGCATAATTATTTTCGTGCTATCGTTTAAATTCATAGTTATGTTGGTTGCGTAGAGTATGTCCAGGCTCATAGTGCATGGTTTTAAAACAAAAAATATTTGTGATAATCATATACTTAATACCTACTAGAAAAAGGAAAAAGATCGACCAAAAAGATCGATTATTACGAAACGGAAAATTTGAAAAAGCGTAAGTTTTTCGAGAGTTTATAAGATGAAAGTTTAAAAAAGATTTAATTGATAATAAACTGTCTCTAAATCGAGAGGAACATACTAAGCACGTGGTTAAAAACACGTGGTTAAAAATTTGGTATTTTTTCGAAAAATTTTGGCGGTGTGTATATGTAGAAACAACTCGAGTTTAAAAATAAATGTTGGGTATTTTTATGTAGTACATGCGTTGTATAGGATTGGTTGAGGGTGAAAAAAATTCAACGCGGAAGCAGAAGAAAACGCAAATAATTTTGATCAAACATTTTTGATAACATCATAAAACTAATTAATCGTCTTATTTACAATAGATTTTGTCTAATAAATAATACAAACCAGAACTATAAAAGATCGCCTTAGATGTAGTAAAATCAACTGACACTGAAGTCTGATGCATTACATAAACCGCTTAAAAGTTTCACAATAATTTAGACCTTCTTTCCTAATAAATGTTATCATATCATGATAATAAAATCTGCGGCAAGCCAAAATTTAGAATTAATTTGTAATTATTAAGAACAATAATGGGCACAGCAACCTTTGATTCAGGTTATCGCAAATTGTACAAATTCCACGAGAATGGACGCGGCAGAACGACTGGAAAAAAGCCACGCTGCTGTAGAATAATAATCTTACAAATCTCTTTGATTAAAATATCGCGAATCATACATTCAAATATTTTTATAGACTTGGATTACCAATTTTGTATTCAGGAATGACAAATGAAATTTTCCAACAATCAGGAAAATATAGCAGAATGCAAGAGGCATATAAAACATAAGCTTCAATGAAAATATTAATGACTTGATTCACGTAAAAAAAATTGCAGGAACTAAATCTGGGCCATGATTATGATTTGGGTTAAGATTGGAAATATACTTAAAATTCTGTTTCTAAATTATAATAGCTACAGTTTTCCCAATACTGAAGTTTTTTCTTTTGGAAATAATAAAAGACAACCAATTTGTAAAAAAAGTTCTTGATTCCATCTTGAACACTATATTGATGAAGCGACGAAACTTGAAGAAAGACATGACTATTTAGTGAACATGGATGAGCATCATAAACCAATTTTGTTAACTTGTTAAAACTGAGTTTGTTTATACCGCCAAGAAATCATACTATGATTAATCTTAGGGTAAGTAATATCGTAGTCGCATATATTGAAATATTGAAAATTTAGAGAGCTAAAATGATAATTCAGGTGATTAATAAAAACTTACTCAAATAAAAAGTAAAGAAATCATACCATATACCTTAATTTTAAATAAAACTTAATTTACGGATTAAAAATATTTCCAAAAATTATTTATCTGATCTTGTACTCTGCAGAAATTGCATCAAAGAAAACTCTACAAAAATACTAGCAATAGAATTTACCTCTAGAGTCCACAGTGGTATAATTAAGAAACAATCTTATCAAAGAGACCTTATAAATAAGTGAACCTTGTTTTAATAAAAATCATGAAAAAAAAGAAAACATTGAGAAAAGATTTACCAACTATAAAATCTCTAGCAATCCAACTGTTAAACAATATAAATGTGGTAAACTTATCGTACAAACTAGAACACATAAATTTTAAATTAACTTACTATTGTTAACTAATTTGGTGATCTCCACTTCAACTTTTGAAGAGACAATCATACTAAATAAGTTAACGCGGTTACTATATAGTATACTTACTTAACAAAACTAATTTTTATAAAAATGAAAAAGTTAAACTTGGGTGGGATTTTAAAAATATACATATATGTAATTGTATTGTTTTAGCATGAATTGAATGCAAGTTTTCCACCCACAAACGGGTGTTTTACATTATTATTATTATTATAGTACCACCAAATAGACATTTTAGAAAGTTTTCCGTAAATTATGGTGCTTAACAGCGTATTCGAAAAACAAAGAAATTATTCTCATTCTTTCAATCATATAGACAATTTTCTTTTACCATTATTTAATTTTAAATCTTACAACATATTTCAAAACTATGTATATCTCTGAACCAAGCATATATACAGACAAATAAAAACAATGAATATTAAATACCCACTTGAGTTGTATGTAACCACCGTGCGTATAACATATATATACATAATACACATTATGATTACAGTACTGTTGTAAACGACATCACAACATAAAAAATAAAAAAAATTCTCATGAATACTAAAATAATTATAAAGTTTCTCTCAACTATCGGACCGAATGAATGAATTATTGTAATTTTTTATTTTTTTAGTTTAGTTCGTTCGTCTTAAAATATAATTAAATTAATTAATAATTATCGTTAAGAAACAATAAAAAAACATGAAAAAAAAATATTTTTATTGGTTGTATGTAGGTGTCTTTATATTAATAGTTACTGTTGGGTGGTCTTTGACTTTGATATGCGTCCGATAAATTATCTTTGATATTTTCGGTATGATAAGATATTTCGTCTAAATGTATATGTATACGAAGATATGTGTGTTCGAATCAACGACAAATATTTATGTAACGACAACAGTTATGTCTAACACTTGATTAATATTATAATTGGGCTGTTAAATTAACTGTACCTATATATATTCAGAGTAGGATGAGCTTTTATGTATAATATATTTAATAGTTTATAGTTGGAACTGATTAACTGAAAACAATATAATAGATATAATATATTGTGATACATTCACCATTTCTGTAATTAAAAATTAACCAATTTGTCAATTTTAATTTTTAACACAGTTGGCCTAAATTAATTTCTATTCGTAAGCATAATATTTTTAGATGATATGTTCATTGCTCGATTGATAGTTTCATTGCTAGTTAAACTGTAATAGTGTATTATATATACATATATAATAGTCATGTGATATAAGTTTCCAAATTAGAACGAAACAATACTTTGTTAAGTATCACGAAATAAAGATTTAAACAAAATTTCTATATATAGACAGATATAGACTATGCGTCAACTATCTTCTACTAACCATGGTTACGCACGATTTAGTTGACTAGTAATGCTTTTCATAACATTCTTCGGAAAATGTTGAATCCGAAATTTTGATATTAAAAAATCATTAAAGTCAATAAAAGTATAATTGTCGTTAAATTATGATTTGATATATTATAGGGCTTTATCTGCAAGTCTTAAATATGTTTGCCTATATTTCCATTAATGTTTTATTGATTTACTGTGACCCTCAAACTGGAAAAGTATGTATTTTAGGGTGAAGCTTTTTTTTATTGGTGAACATTTTTGATCAGTAAAGGAAGTTTTATTCACATTACTGACAAATCAGATTATTTTCAGATTTTAATGACTTAACTACCAGTATCACTTTAGGAGCGTATACTTTATTTGCTCGAAAAGGTTTCTATTTCGTCATCTGTATCTATATGAAATATATAATATATATATATATATATATATATATATATATATATAATATATATATATATATATAAATATATATATATATATATATATATATATATATATATATATATATATATATATATATATATATTTATATATATATATATATATATATATATATATATATATATATATATATATATATATATATATATATATATATATATATATATATATATATATATTTGATTGGAGTGTACGGTCAAGGACTAACCAGGAACTCCCGGAATACTCGGCACCACTGTACACCCATGTTACATATTACAAAACCGAAGGAGTGGATGAAGTTTGTTAGTTTTGAGTGACTCGACCCGGTTGCAGACACTTAAGCGATCGATAGTTAGTGTTTTTTTTTTGTGATGTAAGAAAAGGGAAGACATGCTAGTAATAACAGATTTGATCCGGTTTTCCGGTAGCATTCAACTAATGTTAGTACAAGACAATCACGATTTCAACAAGCTGCTCGGCATTCTGTGATTTCTTATCATCAACTCCAGAGTGCCCCCATTCAGGTGTATCAGCAAATGTTTCCTTTATCAAATAATTGCTCTTAGCCGTAAGCTGTAATAAATTGAATTAATTTTCATCTAAAATTATAAATTAATTAATTTGTAATATAATAAACTAATAATATCGTAATATAATTTCTGCAAACCGTATAGACTGTAATAAACTGGATTAGTTTTCCTGAAAATACAAATTTATTAATTTGTCCCATAATAATATATTAATGTAAGAATTCTTCAAAATAAATATAATAATATAATAATACAATAATAATATAGTAATATAATAACATAATAATATAATAATATAACAGTAATATAATAATACAATAATATAATAAATAATATAATAATAATAAATTATAAAAAAATAATAATATAATAATAAATTAATTTATAAATAAATGGATCAAATGTCCTATCAAATTTTGTGAAAATCACGCCACAGATCAGACCCCAAGAAACATTGATGGTTGGCCCAACAAAACCATAAAACCCGAGCTAACAAACGAAAACTTCCAAAATACAGGAAATTACGATGCGTTTGGACCATCAAAACTGTAAAAATTTAATCTAACAAACGTAAAATTCCCATATTTAAAATTTCATAAAATTGTGATGTTTGACCTACCAAAGTTTTAAATCAGAAATTGAAAATTTTTAAAAGTTTTTTTTTAACTGCGTTTTTTGAAGTTCAGTATTCAAAAATGTGATTTTGGAGACAAAGTTATAGAAGCTAAAGAGATTCTTGCGCCAATAAATATAATAAATAAACAAAAGATAAGCAAATTAATTATTATTATTTTTTTTTCTCTCTAATATAATCAAAGAGATGACTTTGAAAATGCCGACGATGAATGGCGAGAATTAAGGTCGGTAAATTTTGTAAAATTGGGACCGGATGACAAATAGATGTCGACTCCTTTTGGTACAAACTACTGGAATTTAAACTGTGCAATAACATTTTTTTTCCTAACTTAAAGCAATGTATATTGGCTGTCTTAACGATTCCTGTGACTACAGAGAATGTGGAACGAGTTTCGTTACAAATAAATATAAATTAAAGCTAGATTTTAAAATTACT
The DNA here is from genome assembly GCA_963556175.1 of Tipula confusa. Classification (NCBI taxonomy): domain Eukaryota; kingdom Metazoa; phylum Arthropoda; class Insecta; order Diptera; family Tipulidae; genus Tipula; species Tipula confusa. Next base: position 192,561,123 of record OY744476.1, on the reverse strand, counting down.
TGGATGCATCTACTTTAAGTGTAATTTTGTTAACCAAGGAATGAATAAAAAAATGTTAAAGATTTTACTATTTTTGAACCTGATAAAACTATGTTAACCAACTTTAATAAAGTATAAAAATAAATCGAAATTTAACGAAGAATTTAATTAAACCTCATAAATGTAAATTTAAAATACAAAAATATTAAATACAAAATAAAACCCATACATTTACACAACTTTCACCTGCCTCCCCTTTCAGAAAAAATTTCAAATGTATCTATTTCAACAAAAGAAATAATCAGCATGTTTGTAATGTAGAAAAATGATGCCAAAACTCCAAAACTTTTCCAATACCCACGACGTCTATAATGACTAAAATCCGAATATCCATCAACCGATCACGAATATTTGTAAACATTTACAACCAATATCAAAAACACAATTCAAACCATGGCCCTTTGTCGAACCCCCTATCGACCACAAAACCGAATAATCCGAATTGACCCTACCACCAGCAAGCAATGTCCATGTCCATACCTCACGCTAGCACCTCAAACTGGGAACGCACGTTGATACTTCCACACAATTGATGAAATCAATAGGAACATTCTAATAGGATCCTATTATATTCGTAAAATAAGAAATAACCAAACAACAACAAACATATTCAATCAGATGCAAATGATATATATATATATATATATATATATATATAGATTTATATATATATATATATATATATATATATATATATATATATATATATATATATATATATATATATATATATATATATATTTATATATATAATTCTTTGGTAGCCAAAATAAAATTGCTACCGCTACACCGAAAAAATTATTTTTAATTTTTCTCCTAATCATGATTAGATGAAAAATAAATAGAAGGTTTAGCAAATTTTTTATACATTCTATTTAAAGTTGGTAAAACTACATTTGGTGTTTTATATAATTAGAATTAGATCAAAAATATCCTAAGAAACAATAGCTGGTTTATTCATTTGGTACTTGAATCACAAAAAACTTTAGATCTTTAGTTATTTTTTTAAATTTACTATTCTTCTATTTGTTTAGTATACTAATTTTGTTCAATTTCCTATTTAAATTGAATAAATTATTCCATGAAACTAAATAAAACAGCTAAAACATTGGAAAATTATTAATTTCTCTCACTCATTTTTTTTACTTCCCCAACGGAATTAAATTCTTGGAAAATAAATTATATTAACTAATGTTTTAGCAGAAAAATTAAAAATAATTATAATAAATACCTAAATATTTAGTTGATTTTAACAATTTATAGCTAAACGGTTTTTACGTTTTTGTAATTGATTCTCTTCGTATTTGATCATTTCCGTATTTAGTGTCGAACAAGATCAATGTGTTTTTAAAAAAAATTGTTTGTGCAAGTGTATAATAAAGTGTAAATAATATATTTTAAAGTGATTTGATTTCAAGCTAATATAGTTTATGTTGTTTATATATATATATATATATATATATATATATATATATATATATATATATATATATATATATATATATATATATATATATATTTATATATATATATATATATATATATATATATATATATATATATATATATATATATATATATATATATATATATTATATTTATATATATATATATATATATATATATATATATATATATATATATATATATATATATATATATATATATATATATATATATATATATATATATATATATATATATATATATATATATATATATATATATATATATATATATATATATATATATATATATATATATATATATATATATATGAAGAGTTATATTATATAAAAAATTGGAAAAGACAGTATTAAACGAAACAAGTGGTTAGATATAAAATAAGTGTATTATTCAACTACTATAAAATGGCGGAAATTCATTTAGAACAGATAAGAGATTTAACAAAATCCGAATGTTTACTAATAGAATGGGGAATGGAAAACTTAATTATCAGCTTTGCAGGTAAAACTTTTTTATTACACATAATTGTGAAAAAAAATAAAAAAACATAAACAGCTGTTACTTATTTCATTAATTTTTTGATGTTCACAGAAAAAGGAATAGACATTGATACATTTAAACAGCTGACCATAGATGACATCAATAACCTCATACCAGACCAGCAATTTGGCTTAAGAATTAGATTTAGAACAAAACTTTTAGAGTGGCGTCAGTTAGAGGTAAGCCTATATTCTATTTGTATTTTATATTGACTACATGAAATACATATATGACGTACATTTAGTGTACATTTTAAAGTTAAAGTTAAAACCATGTTTATTTAGAGATATTTGAAATATTTTTATTTAAATTATTTTTTATATTCTAGGGAATTAGTTTACCGATTGCTGAAACGTTGTCCTTAAATTCTTCGGTTAGCGATTGGATTGCTAAATTGAACGTTCCATCACCAATCTCAACATCGTCATTCGTAAGCTCGGAGGCGTCAACACAGAAATTAGTATGCAGTTATTTGGTAATATTTCATTATTAAATAAGTTTATCTTATAATTTTGTATTTTTTTATACAGAATTTACAAAGTTTACTAGACACCACCACCGGTAGATTCATTATTGAATATTACAATACAAACAATTGCTTATCAAACACGTCTCGCCAATCACTTGTTAATATAATTTGTGAACATTATATTGATCATAATTATAAACTAAATGACGACCTTCTCAATGAAGCGGGAAGACAAATAAACAATATATTCCCCAATGAGGACTTGGTAAGATATGTTAAATGTGTACAGTAAAACCTATACAAACAACTTTTGTTTTACCAGAAAATTTACTTAGGAGATAAAAGCATCAAAAGTAGAGGAAAAATAGTTGATAAATTTTACAGTTTATCCAAAAAATATCAAAATAAAGGAATAAAATCTAGTAGATATAAACTAAAGCGTAAATTGACAACATCCGAGACCGTAGAAAACGACGAAAGTTTATGTATGTATATTTAATGCAATATATCAGTATTAAACGTTATTGATTTTCCATCAAATTTAGTTATAAATGACACTGAATTAATAAATCAGCACATATGGTTAAAACAAAACCATATGTGCTGATTACAATATGAATTTGCTAATATTCTTAACTCATATTCGGACAATCAGTTTATTAAATCAGAAAGCAAAAAATCAGTTTTACAACAGTTTTTAAATAATCATGTGATTAATCAGTATTTTAAGTTACATAATTTAAATTCAAAATGTGTAGCGTCTATTAAGTATAAAATATTTCATAGTATACAATTTAAAGTTGAAGACATTGTAATAAAAAAAACTGAGCAAAATAAATTTCAGTTTTTTGAAATTAAATTAATTTTAGAACTTTTTAATGATAAAAAATATTTATTTATTTGTGAAAAAATAAAAATAAAAATATTCAATAAGCATTTAAATTGTTGGATTCTTCAGAAAGAAAAAAATACTGAAGCAGAATTTATATTTAATATTGAGGAAATAAACTATTATCCAACAAATTTTATTATTTTAACTAATGGTGACAAAGCTATTAAAGTTAAACCACCATTTAAGTAAGACATTAATTTAATTTTGAATTGAATTTTATAATAAATATTAAAAATGAATTAAACATCTATTTTGTTTTATTGTTACACTTTTATCGGCAAACGGACACGGAAGTAATCTACAAAATTTCTTTTGAAAATCATTAAATTAGCAGCATTTTTCTAAATAAATTGTCTAAAGTAATAGTTGTTAAAAAAATTATTATTTATGTGTATTGCCTTCCCAATTGAATTAGTTAATTTAATCCTTTAACATTAGATGATTTTATTTTATTTAGTCTGCCATACAATTAGGTAAATTATCTAATACTTTTACCGAAATATCTAATGCGATAAATTATCATTCAACTAATATTTTAGTCTACTTATACAATCATTTTAGAAAATTAAATAAAAAAATTATCTAAAATGATTATATAGGTTGACTAAAATATTAGTTGAATGTTAATTTATCTCATTAGATATTTTGAATAAAGTATTAGATAATTTACCTAATTGTATAGCCGACTAAATAAAATAAAATCATCTAATGTTAAAGGATTAAATTAACTATTTAAATTGGGAAGCTGAAAAACAACGGTTTACTTTAGTTGTATTTACTAATTCTTTTAATAATTCTTTTAATGATTTTTTTCAGTGTATCAGAATATATATGTCAGTATACATAATCCGACCACAGCATAGAAAAGCTGCCAGAAATGCACCAGATGTCAAATCTATTACCAATTCAATATATGCACTGCTTTGATACTCTCACAAAAAAATAGACAAATATAAATTATTGAACACTTCTGATCTCGTCCACATTTATTGAAAACAATGAATCGGTCAGCGAAATCAACTCCTACCTATATATAAATGAGCTTAAAGCACGCTACATATCCAATTGGTACCGCACTTTTACCATATCTTTGTCACAATGATCCATTACTTTTATCTTAACAATCCAAAAAGTAATTATTATAGACAGGCATGACAACATTTCAAATCGTATTATTCCACTAAACGTTTAGCTAATTTATTCTTTGTAGGGACGAAGAGTTCATGTTTAATACTCTCTGGCACAACTCCTTGAATGCCAATAAATGGATTTAGAGACTTTCTTTAATTTGTATTGGTTCTAATCATCTTAAACTCGTGATGTCTGCTTTTACCAATTTAATCTTCTTCCAACAAACTATTTTGGTCTTATTCATGTCATCTTGTATGTTGATGGACCCATTTTCGAACTCTCTTTGTTTGAATTTTCATTCTCAAATAAACGGATGAATCGTGTTACTCTATACCTTTGTTATTGTGTGGAATTATGCAATTTGCGAAGTTTGACTTCTTCGATATTTCGACTTTTCGGTACACATAAAGGTACTGATGCTTTACTCGCTCTTATTTTTTGTTTTGGCTAATATTGTTTAACTTTATAAGCCTTACGGTCTACTCCACCGCAGTATTTGATTTACTAAAACTCTCATCATTACTCCTTGTAAACATGATACCAATTATCTCTGTACGTCTTCTGTAATATCTTCAAGTTCTATTCCCATTAAAAACTTTTCTCCGATTTGGTAAGTCTGACAGTCAGTCTAAAACAATACTAGAATCAGCCCAGTTAAAACTGGTGCCAGCTAAAACTCTTGAAATAATATTTTGTATATATTCCAATTATCAATGCAGAGTTAACAATCCCAGTGGATCGACTGTATTCGACTATAGCAAACCTCTTTTCGTAGGCACATAATATGTACGCAATTCGATATTATAACTAAACACATCATCTATTGACCTGAATCACAATCAAGGGATTCCTTTGTTAAATTTTCTCTATCACATGATTCTTTTTCACGCTACCTCACTGATCATATGTAACATTTGACTAGAAGTCTATACCCACTTTCTTAACCTTTGCACTAGCCAAGACCCTGACCTAGTCAAGCCTTTTTTTGAAACTTCTTTCAAGGTACTTCGGCCAAACATGACATCATCAATATATGTATGATTTAGTAGTGTACTCAATACTGCAGGCTATACTCAATTTCGTTTAAACGTGCGAATTCTTCTAAAACTCGCGTTGCAATGTAAGGTGTGGCTTTCATACCATTTGTAATGTTATGTTCATAAAATTGCAAAGGTTTATTACTGGGGTGAATTTGGTGGTTCATTTTTTCGACCACAATTTTTAAGTTTTGAAACCGTATATTATTGCCTCGTACAAATAAGCTTGTTTTATTTCACCCGCCGCTATTGCTTCGTTTAATGAAACCCCATTTGAAGTTTTGCCCGAAGCATTAAACACAATACGTAGTTTTGTTGTAGTATTTGGGTCCCTCTTGTCACCGTGATATGAAATAGTTTTCCATCGTATCACCGCTACTTTAAAGCGTATGAATGCTAGGCCAAAAGTTTCAAAAAATTTACTTAGTTTGACATGAATTATTTGACAGTTATACTTGCGAATACTGTCCAATTTTCTATCTGCCAAAATTTTTGAAGAAGTTTATCCGTCACGGTTGAAACCTCGCCACCCAGTACCCATCCAAATATCGTTTCTATACGGCCGTCTTTCAATCATTTATCTTCCATTTTCTACCAAGCAATAAATCGGAAACTGATCGCACTCCTAAAGTATATCATATTAAATTTGGATTGACCACAAAAGCTCGAATCAGCCAAAAATTTTAAACAGTCTATCTTATTCAACTCAATCAAGTGACTTGGTATAGCTGTGCCAATGCAATAACTGGAATTTTTCGTGTTAAGTCGTAAAACGATCCTAATTTTATAGACACTTCTCCGGAAGATATACTTGTGATGTAGAATTAGCTCCAGCAGCGATGATTATTATTTGTGTTAGCACTGATTGATTGCAGAACTTCTCGCTAATCTACGATGATAGGGAGTCGGAATCTATAGCAACTTTCTACACCGATGTTCCACACCATAACTATCCAGAATTTTCATCAGTTCATTAAGATGATGCTTCTCTGTCTTCGCTTGTTGGTAACATAATCGTAACGGTGGATATCTTGGTTGGCTTAAGTTCACTCTCCAAATTATACATCTGATTATTTGCGAATCATTTGATATGATTTTGAAAATTATTCATCTGGATGTAATAATTGGCTGTTTCCTATGGCAAATTGCATACCTTATCTTCGCTTCACACGTAAATACGAAACGATTCGTGTATAGTATAGCATTACAAATCAAATAAATTAACCGTTTTATATCTCAAAAATATAATTAATAATCTGAACAAATAGTCGAAACTGCTGACGAAACTCAACGAGTTATAATATAATCCTCGATGACTCCAGATTTAACAGCATTACTCAGTGCTAGGGTAGAAGCGTTGCTATCACTTTATTTTTCACTTATGCAAACCTAATTATTATTTATGAGTTATTTAATACATCCACCCATAGTTTGATATTTATTTTTAATATTGTTGAAATATATTATTTGACATTTCACTATAATATGTAAGTGTTTTTAGTTAGTTCAAACACTATATTCTCTATAATTTACAATATACAATGGACAAATGGAAATGATATCAGCCAATAATTTCTACATGTTTTGTTTGCACCGTGCTAATAAAAACGCTTACGCGAAATACTAAACCCCTTATACAGATATATAAAAAATGAGCATTTTGCATGAATTCATACATGTGAAAAAAATTAATTTATTACATTGTATCTATTGAAATGAAAATTGTAAAACAATAATTATGTAATTACAAATCAGACAACCATTAAATTGTACGTTGATAATAGTTTATACAGAGGAATTCTACTTTGCGTTAAGTTACACGCTATATCGTTCAAATATTACGCTTTTTAATTCTTTAAAAAAATATGACAATTATTCGTTTCAACTATACAGTACTTCTGTACAATTATAATTATTTAATTAATAATTATATATATATATATATATATATATATATATATATATATATATATATATATATATATATATATATATATATATATATATATATGCATGATAAAATAATGATATATATAGATATAAAATGTTTGTTGTGTTTTTGGATAATCATCATGAACCGACATCATACTCGTAATCATTAAGTGTAATGAATATATATATATATATATATATATATATATATATATATATATATATATATATATATATATATATATATATATATGTATATATATATAAATATATATATATATATATATATATATATATATATATATATATATATATATATATATATATATGTATATATATATATATATATATATATATATATATATATATATATATATATATATATATATATATATATATATATATATATATATATATATATATATATATATTTAAATTATGTTCTAGTTGAGTGATTTAATTTTTCTAATTTATCACGCTTGAAATATTAATTTAATCACAACAACCATTTTATGTATATACATTTTTTTTTGATGTAACACACAAATGTGTATTGTTACATTATTCGTGGAAATTATGTGAAATTATATAACATATCTAAGCATAGCGTATTATAGTGTTTAGTTAGTTTTTGTGTTCTAAATCACTATGCACTTAACTGACAAAATGAAGTTTTCTCCTCCATGTTTTGTTATTCCGTTGGTTTTGTTTTTTATAGTTTTAATTAGTTTTGTATGTATAATAGTTGTGTAACAAATGGAAAGTCTTTGCTGTTATATAGAGCTATGTATACAATGGTGGTTACGGTACTTAAGTATAGATGAATGGTGAACTAATTAATTAGGTGGGGATTTTTTTTTTACTTTACCATTTTCCAAACAAAAAAATGTCGAAAGACGAGCAATTAAATAAAGTATGTAAAGGGGTGTATATAATTGAATGGAATGCATTGGTTTATGCTTTTATAATTGTTCCACTTAATTTGCGTATATAGAGCCAGATATAAGAAATTTTACAATTGTTTATCAAAAATTATATTCTAATAAAAATTAAATTTTTATAGTGTTTACAATTAACTGCGGAAAACCAATGAAAAATGGAATAACATGGAGCTTTACATAAAACTACTTCGAATTTATTGCAAAGTAATATATATTTAAGCATTGATTGGATATATTTAATCGTTATCCGGCTGAATAGCTGCAATTTATACCTTTTAAGTTTTATAATTGCGACAACTTTGTTTTAATTAAATTATAGGGAGTTTATTCCCAGTGCGACGTCTCTAAATTTTTGGAATGTATTATATTTAAGAACAATTTTCAAAAAAATAATAATTTATGTGTTAGGTAAGGTAAAATTGTACCTCCATATAAATTGGTTAAAAACCTAGAATGTGAATTAAATAAAAATAAATTGTTATAATAATTCCATTTTATTATATCCACGTGCGGTGTTATAGAAATACTATGTTTAACGCATATGTGGTGAATGCGCAGGAAACCAGAAATATTTTCATTTTTCTTATCTTTAACTTTAGTTAAAGGTAAAACGAACCGAAAGGTAGGTACCGCAAACACGCTCAATTATCAGCTTTCGTGAGATTTTTTTATTGTTAGTTTGATCTTCTTAAATTGTTAGACTTAATTATTTCGTACGATTTTTTATTGCAAGCTTCCACTGTAGCCAAACATAGTTCATATATAAATACAACTTTTACCAAAATTTTTCACGGTGGTTCGTCTCTCTATACTTGGGTTTTGTTCTTGGTTTAATATATATGTCGCTAAAACGGCCATGATTAGTTTTGTTGAAGTTGTAACGATTCAAATTTTTTTTGTTTGCGACTTCGTGCACTATATTATCCAATATTATAGTACAGATATTTAACTTGTTTACGCACTGTCCCGAGATTGTATAAAGAACCCCTCAAATCGACGCATCACCACAGTGGGAACGAATTATTCGCCAAAATTGAGGGCGAAAAAAAATAGTATAAATAATTGATTGAAATAATTAAAAATAAAAAGAATGTTAATCCCGTAATATTTTTGTAATTTTGTTTAAATTTAAATTAAAAATTATAACACATGGAAAAAAAGCAATATTGTTAAACATTTGTAAAAAAAAAAAAAAAACAAACCTTGTGAATTTTTTTTTTGATGGAGTCGGCTATGTTAAGCCCAAAATGTTTTTTTTTGAGTTTGTGAATGAAAAAAATAGTACATTGTGTCATTAGGATTTAAACTGATACTTTATTTGACGATCAATTATATTTGCATGCGAGGCGTTGCGCAGTCACTTTTTTAATTGAAATAACAGATACTATTTTTTCTCCAACGAAGGAAAGCTCATTGTAAACTAATTATATAAGTAAGTACAAATTATGTAATTATAACTTCAAAATTGAAACTAATTTTGTTGAAATATTTTGTCAAACTAAGGATCATGACTTTTGTTTGGTTTGACTATTGCATACTTTGCCAATTTGTCGGCGATGATGAAAACTCCGACTCTTTGGACGCAGTATTCAGTGGTTAAAGCCACATTGAATTATAAAAATGGCGTACATATCGAAAAATATTTCAAATTGCAAGCATTTATAAAAAAACAGAATATTGGTTACGCAGCAAAAAAAGCCAGAGTTTTCGATAAAGTAATAATTGACTATTGTTTTTAAATATTGCTCCCAGTAAGACATATTCAATGATAAAGCTTTTAAGCTTTAAAAATTAAAGATACTATATATACTTTTTTTAGGTAATTTTCTTGCCGGTTGTTTTAATACTAGTATAGGAGCGAGTGAATGTCGTTGCAACGAACTAGTCCATTTAATCATAGATTACATTGAAGACGTTATATCAGCTTTGTTGGTAACAATTTCCAACTCTAAAACAAGCAAATCGCGACTTATTACGGTTTTGGGAGGCAATTATTTGGGGATTTGCAGAAAATACTTTGTTCTTCGCCCAGAAAATTTCAAGGTACTTCGTACTTTGTAAACCTAATACTGTAGCTGAAAGATACTTAGAAGATTCCACAACAAATAGAACAAACACTGCTATAAGAATATTACGTTTCGATGAACTTAGTACCAGCTACAACAGTACTAGGTACTAATACCTTAGTAGGTTACAGTACTAATCATAAAAATACAACCGCTCATGATACTTTACAAAATGAGGAAACTATTGCTGCAGAAATATTATGCCCCAGAGATCCCAGTACCTGAACAATAGTTACCAATATTTTTGGCAATATGGTTACAGACGATAATAATGTTGACAAATCTCGTTTGTTTAATTTGTATCAAAGTTGTTCAAACTGTACTTTCAACATTAATATCCAGAAAAAAAAATTTCTTTAAATTAGTATGTAAATATTGAATTTTTTGTGTTATAAAATAAAAAAAGTTTTTCCGAAATAAAAAAAAATACTTATTTCATATACATTATGCATATTATTTGGTCTTCGTTATAATATTTTTCTCCTAGAATTAAAAGTACCAACTTTTACACCAAGGATTAAAAGTTTAGCTTAGCAACATATACAGTTTTTAAAATAGTAAGAAAAAGGCCAACTTTAATACCCAAAAACAGTATTAAAACAAGAGGCTTTTAAAACTTTGGGAGAAAAAAAAACATAACGCAACGTTTAGTTCAACAGTCAAATAATATCTCAGCTATCAACAAAATATTCTGAAACAAATTATCTTTTAACAAAGAAGGAAATTTTGAATATTATTTAGACAGTTGTTTGCTACGTGTGGTTATTCCAGTTATTGTAGAACAACCAAAGTAGTGAAAACATTGTATTGAATCCGCAAGTGAATTAAGCATTATCACAAATTTTTTCGATCAATTGAATTACGTTGGGAATTAAGACGATGTAAGTGTTACCATTGCACATGAGATGAGAAAACTTTTTGGTAGATTTCAGTGAGTATGGTGAGGAAACTCCACAAGGCTCTCGTCTGATAACGAGCATGTGCGCCCACGCACACTGAGAAAATGGTCTACGGTACAAAGTATTTGATGATTTTCTCGTCAATTTCTTCGCTTGTGTTTATCGATGACAGAAGAATAACCTATTTGGTTTTCTTTGTGGAACATAAGAACACGTGGAGCTGCATTTTTATTGAATGCAAAATTGATCGTACAGGAGATTTATTTATTTGTGTAAGCTGCATATAAATCGGTAAGTTTTATTATCTAACTATACTGAAAGGTTTGGACAATTGCAAGCTCGTAAAAAGTTACGGGTTGATTATAAATTTAAAGAGAAGCAGCATTTTTTAAATTTTGAGACAACTATTCCAGGCGATAACTGCATTTAGTAATCCGGAGTTTATACAAACTCCTGTTTTATTTTTAGGCAAGTTGATATTTTTAGTTTACAATGATGATTCGAAATAAAAAAAAAACAACATCTGTTTTGGATAAAGGAATGATAGTAGCCAGTTCCATAATTTTGGGAAAATAGATTTTGTCAAACGATAAATTAAACGTGCGGTGCATGAAAAGATCTATACATAATTTTATCACTTTGAAATTAATAATACCATATCTAATAGATTCCGATTTAATTGTTAAAATGCTTTCTATATCACCATAAATTCACTGATGCAATCAAATACAAAGTATTTATTTACAGAGGCTCTATTAAAACTGAATAATATAAAAACAATTAATAGAATCATTAGAAAATTATCCAATAGCTGAAAAACCAGCGGTGCTTGAATGCCAAAGCTCCTCAAATTGTTTCATAGTTTTTGAGTTGTAAATATTTCAAAATTGTAAATATTGATTGATTCATGCATTTCATAGTTTTACTTCTGAAGTACCTTAAATATTAAAATACAAATCCAGCCGTGGCATTTTATATTTTTTTAAGAAACTTCTCTATACCTTTTATTAAATTGAGAAACCCTACTTTTAACCAAAAGAAGCAGTGGGACATTTATATAAAACGTTATCTATGATAAACCAGTCAATCGAAAAAACTCTCTCTAAAATACTCACAATCAAATATTTTCTAATCTAGCACAACATTACAAGATATTTAACTTTATATAGTATACGACAAAACCTACCGAGCAAAAACTAAATTATGGTCCGAGGTAGCAGGACCCAACATTTTCCATTAGATGTGATGTTATATCTATTAGGCTGATACACAATTATTAAATCAACGAGAGGGTTTAAGCGCAATTCCCATAATTCATGAGAAAAGCCCAATTTTAAACATATTTATTCCAAATTGGTAAGATGTAAGCTGAAATTGTATAAGATGTTAATCAGACCCGTTGGCATGTATGGGTATGAGAGTTAGACCCTGATTATATCAAGCAATGGGTGGTAACTATCGCATAAAATAGATAAAACAGAATGATTCACAAATATAATCATAAAGGCGAAAAAACACAGTGTATCTCAAATAAGAGCTCCATATCCTGAACATATTATATGCTTTCGTCCGAGATCTTAAACTTAATTAAAATGAAAGTACGAGGCGAATGCAGTACATGCGACATCGGTTTCCATGTTTAAAATTTTAAAAGTCTCTAAACGCAAGTTCCAGTATCTTGAAACAAATAGGTAAAAAACGGAGTAGTGGCATATAATATGTAGTCATTAGATCACGCAAATAATTTATTAAATATAGGATCTGATGAGATAGCAGTACTATACTCAAAACTTTGCTATCTCTTGAAAATATATTATCTCAAATTTGTATCTTTAAAACCTTCTGCATGAAGTGATCTCATTTTTAGTAGTATTAAATGATTATTCATAGGTTACTTTCCAAATGCGAATGAAGCTTGCAAAAGAAAGTTATACCAATTTAAAGATTCGGCAAATGTTCAACTATAATGCATCCAGTTATCTATCAGATTTCTTAACTTATTAAGAAAACCGAACAAAACAATATAGAATTTATTAATGAACAATATAGATACAGACAACCACACTTAACTATAATATACATACATCAGATTCACAAATTGATTTATCACATAAAAAATAAGGACCATTATAAATCAATTGACATGGTTTTGTTTTGATCGACTTGAATAAAACCTACGATCACAGCTAGAGGAATGGATTGATTTACAAAATAAAACCATTTTATTATCTAACTTAATCTAGGCTAAGCCCACATCAAAAACTACTAAATCCTTTTACCTACTCAAAATAAAGATACCTCGCAAAATTTTATAAAAGTTTACATAAATGAACAATAGAAAATGTTTGGAAAGCAGCAACATTTTTTAAAGCGTACATATAGATAAAAATATGTTTAGTAATCATATATAGGGCTTTGATAATTATGTTGTTCATGGTTACTGAAAAAAGAATTTTGTTTTGAAAAGTTTTCATTCTAAAACTTTTGGTCTTTAAATAAAAAACATTTTAAACATAAAAGCTTTAAAGAAAAAACATTGAACTTTTATATTTTGTAGCTAAGTTATAGGCTAACAAGGCTCATTTAGATAATAAAGAGATACAGTAATATTTTTACTATTTGGAAAGATAACAAAATAAGACCAATGTACCTTTAACACTAAAAAGCTTTCTTGTTTTATTCTTAAAGCTTTGGTAAACTTTACCAGATCCTTATGAACTGTTTTGTGTTGTTATAAAGTATCAAGAATTTCAATTAATTCGCCTTCTTATATATACATATAAGTTATGGCGATTCCGAACCTTGGCAAACATTTTCAAACCCAAAATAGTTTATAGCATAATATAATTTAAATATTATGAAAAGCTTTCATACAATAAAAAAATTATTTTTTAAATAAATTTTAAGAATTAGGTTTACTGAAAAACTTTATAAATTTCTAAAACTTTTACAATAATTAATACTTCAAATAAATTAAGTAAAAGTGAAGAACTTTAAGTTCTAAGCTATATTGAGTCATTGCATTTTTCTAAATGGAAAATCGTTTTTATACAAGTTTGGAAGTGTCACAATTTAATTGAAACGCTTCAAATAATCATTATATTTTGTGCATTCCATAGATTTAGACAAAAAAGTCAAATACATATTTTGCATGACAACTCTTTTTGTTTCTTTTCTTTTGCCTTTGGAGATTAAGAACTATTATGACAAAAATTATGAAGACATCTTTTGAAATGCGCTGTTGAGCTGTTTTTAAAAAACTGTTATGTTAAACCAATCATTGCATTACATTGTGACAAGCATTGTCATTAAATGAAAATAAACAAAACCCTTAAACACAGAACATCCAATATTAAGCTCACATTTGTTAAGGTCTCAAAATTGTCACATCAAAATTGTATTTAAGAAAATAGAAGTTACATACATTGCTAACGTTAACTTATATTTTTTCATATTTTGCTAATAATCAACGAGCCTAAATTACTGCCTCAAGCAACCACACATGTTTTTTTTTTAATTCGCCCGAGTGCATTAAATATCTTTACGATCACTGAGGAAAAATCTCAAAGGCATCAAAAATTTTGAGTAAACTGAACACTCATTGAGTGAATAATTTTGAGTGAATCATCTGAATAATGAAATTATTCAATAAATTCAATGAGATTAGTTGCAGTTAATTTACCTAGAACATATCCATTCTATAATTAAAGCATGTTAACATGGGTAGAAAATATCTGATAGACTAGAAAATATCAATTCACCAATACTTTTTTGTTATAAGTTCCAGTAATTTCAGTTAAATGCGCAATGAATGACAATGAATGAGTAAATTTAATACTTATTAGAATAAAGTGGTTTGATCACATTTATTAAACTCCAAACGTCTTCTTCTCCAAACAATTTCTTTTGTAAAAATTGCTTAAATACACAAACACAGTCTTTAACGACTTATACCTCATGAGCTAGAGAGAGAATAGTTGTAGCCAAACATCCTTAAAAGCAGAAAATGAAAAAAAAAACAAGAAAGAAGTAACCTGAAAAGATTATGTGAAAGCTACAGTAAAATCATCGGCAAAGTCTAAAGAACGGCAGCTTGGGAATAATTAACTTATAAAGAAACTGTAGCATCCCAAACTGAAGCATGTCTGAATTTTTGGTTTTAAGCTCAATCACCAATTAATAATTGGATCATTAAACACCAAGCTTTTCACAAGGCTATCTATAACAGCTATGATAATGACCAAAATATAGGTAATATAACAAAATAAAATCTACAACTAAATGCTACTCAGTGTTAATTAGAGATGAAAGACTATATATATTTTATATAGCTTAATGGCTAATATCTCAAGTCACTAAGTTAAACCTTATAGTAATGTTGACAAAAAGTTTCACCATCGTCATTCGTCGCTTTCAGTTAACCTCGTCACACTTAAAACACAAAAACTAAGCTTTTTGACAACATAAAAATTTCACACACAAATATAAGAATCTATGTCATAAATATCAACAATAATACAAAAGTAACCAAAGGTTTGCTGTTAAAACATCACTAATAGCTAAAACCTAGATTACTCTCTAGTAGAATGCCACATTGTACACTATACTGCTATGCAGTGAACTGATAATTTGTTTTCTGCTCTCAATATATAGCTACCATAAAAATTATATTATTATTATTCTCCCACTAAGAATCTATTTGATTGCCAATATAATTATTTGACATTGCAAAACAGAAGTGAACTACGTCAAAACTGTATTTTAAATCTTAGTCAGTTATACATCTACAAGTCCAAAATATTAAAGGACTGTGAGTAATATGAAGTTGATATGTACAACTGAAATTGTATTTGTTTAATTAACGCATCTACCAACGTATATCGGATTTCTTTTTTAAATTGATGATTGTCGTCGAAAAAAATTATCAAAGCCATGTATTATTTGACATCTTCTATATGTATATATAGATGTACACCACAATAAACAAATAAATATGTCATTCAATTAAAAAAAAAAATTATTCAAACCGAAAATGTCATCTATTAAAGACGATAACAATCGCATTATGTCCATATACACATAATATATAAAGTTTATACCACACACAGCCATCTAATTTGTGTTAACTATGAAAAAAAAAACTATTCAATGGAAGGAAACACCCTCGCACGCATATAATTATTATACATCTATTTATTATCTTAGCAATTCCATCATGTATTTTTTTTAAATTATTAATAAATAAAGAGATATGTAAATGACTTTAGTAGCGCAATTATCAATCGCGCGCATTATTTAAATTACTTAAATGTAATTTAAAATATTTGTTAAGCCTTCATTTTCAATTAAAAAACATTATGTTTTAATTATATATTTACAATTTATGTTAATGCTATAACAATTTATAATTATTATAAAAATGCAAAACATAATTTATCTCACCTGACTCAATATTGCATATATAATATTGTATCGTCGCTTTGCTATCTAGCACCGGCGCCGCCGCCTCTATTGTTTCGACTGATATAAAATAACATAAAATTTGCATATATATATGCAAAATTTAATGAATTTCTAATCGTTGTAATGCTATATAGATAGGTTTCATGTAAAGTGTTTAATTAAATTAATTATGCTAAATATTATTTATAGTCAATTAATGGTTTTAATTATGCCTCCTATAACTCAGATAGTATATATAGAACTATTTAAGTTTAAATTACGTATTATATTATTTGAATATTTAATGGTTATTTAACGAAGTCATATAGGACTATGGATCTAAACTAAAAATAAATTTCTCATAGTTACTCAACATTTTTCATTTATATTCCAACTCAGTATATCTAAAAACGATTTACCATTCATTGTGACCCACACTGTGGAGTGTAGAAACCATGGGCCGAACCATCGTCCATGTCGGTATAGGTTGGCTGGAGCAATGCAATGTGCATATGGATATTTAAAAGCAACCCTGTATTCGTGCGTCATCGATTTGATGGACAACGGCATAAAGTGTAGGACGTTAAGTTAACCGCGAAAGATAAGAGAGCTTTGGCGCTAGAAAATATGGTCTTAAACAGTAAAAAAATCAGGAATTAAATTTCTGTAGCACTATGGTGCGGCACAAAACAACATAACTCTACTGCATTTAAGTTAATATCTTCTGCATTCATACTAAAAATTCACCTTTATAATTTTATTAAATAGTAGTACCATCTATGGTTTAAAATATAAGTAAATGAAAATTTTGTCTATTATACTAAATTATACCATTATTGCTCAAATAATAATGCTGTCGTTATCGATTACGTTTTTAACGATTTTATTGTTTAACGTAATTAGAAATTATATTTTGTTAAGTCGTTCTTAGTTAATCATTTTGTACATAAACAAGTGCCAATTACTTAAAACATAAGTACTAAAATTCAAAATTATATCATATGCCGGAGTTTAACAATCTAGTGTTAATCAGTCATAACAATTAAAATTTATAATAAATCAATAAATCCGCAGTGAAAATTATTCTAGAACTCTTAACTGTGTTTAGTAAATTGAGATAAAAGTGTGGTAAAATATACCGTTTTACGAATTTGCTGAGAACTCACCGAACTTCCATCCTAACATAACATGTGCCGATTCCTCATGTAACAAAGGAATTATGGAAAACCAAGCAGTGGCCACATGTGGATGTTGTCTTAAAATGTATCACCCAGCATGTAAAGATGTAATTGGGGCTGCCAAAATTAAAAAAGCGACTGAGTGTAATTGGAAATCGCATGGATGTGTAAAATCTATCACTTCAAACTCAGGGCAATCAGCTGCTCTATCCTCGGATATAGGTAAGGGTTTACCCTTTATATATGAAGTGACATTTAGGAGCCTGATTTCACGCATTGACGCGCAATTCGCCGATTTAAATGTCTGAGGTGCATTCGTCGGAAGACTTTATATGCAGTGAATTTGAGGAATTAAGTGCAAAAACTGAACCATATCTGCTGAAAACAAAGTTTTAATCGCAAATTTGATAGGCTAAATAAAGAATATCAGAAGCAGAATGAGCGTTCTAAGATAATGGAGGCTCATCTATAGATATTCGCCTTCAAAGATAAATTTCTAGAAACATAATCATCTGTGGTGTGCCACCGGAAGCTAAGGATATACAGAATTTTATCATGGACAATATTAGTTGAGTCAACAGCGAAGCGCAAGTTACCGAAATCACAAACATGTTGCATCATCCAAAAACAAAATCTGCATTAAAGAACTCGGTTATTGTAACTCTAAATACAGGTAGGGATGAAAAATGACGTATTCTATAAACTTAAATCGCACCATCGTAAATCAATTTCATCACTACCTCCATCGTCTACTTATCATACTGGTTTCCAAGTCATGCACCACTTTACGAAATTCCAGTCAATGCTATATAATAAAGCTAAGAAACTGCAAAACACTCATCAATACAAATATCTGTGGGCCAAAGATAGTAAAATTTTTCTACGCAAAACATCGGACTCAACGATCCACCACTTATATTGTCTTAACGATATTTTTAGACTTGGCGTTTCGCAAGGAATAACTCAACCATCCGGAATTCATGGAATTGGCAATCTTGCGCTCACTTGATACTCATCTATAACTGTTTACTGTGATCTACACGTCAAAGTATATTGTTTATATTCTAATTCAAATTTTTACCTACTCTATACATTAATTTAAATTTGAGGGGTGACCTAATTTTGTTTATGCTATGCATATATATATATATATATATATATATATATATATATATATATATATATATATATATATATATTTATATATATATATATATATATATATATATATATATATATATATATATATATATATATATATATATATATATATATATACATCTTCTGTTATTGTTAAATAGGCGATATATCTAACAACTTCTATCTCGTTTATTAAAATATTCGAAGCATGAGAAAAAATTTGGATAAGCTGCTTGGATACCTGAACTTTGGAATGTTGTGGCCTCCCATAATTGGACTAGCTGAGAATTAGATCTACGATGATGAAACCGTGGATCATAGTTTAATGGGATATGATTTATGTCTGAATTTATTTATTTATAACGCTCTGGTGAAGTAGCAGTGTTGCCAGCTGCAGCTTAAATTGCAAGCAATTAAGTATTTATTTCCAAACATTCAATGCTGTTGGATTAACCTTTACTATACGCTCCAAATTAGTCTGTGTTGTATGTATCTATCGGCTAGGTTACACTAATATTAGTAGCTTTATAAACGAATTCACTATGCTCTTAGGAGATTTACCCTACACAAACCTCTTCATTATGCGTGACTTTAACATAGATTTTATGAAACCTAGTTCAATTCTAGATAGACTACTGCTTACCCTTTTTGAATTTGGATTCAAAAAGGGTAAGCAGTAGTCTATCTAGAAAAAAGGTGTAAACAAAATAATGCAATTAAACCAGATATGGAGCAGAGCTTTGACACATTATAGTTTAATGTATTTTGGTTGCATTTAAGATAATTCAAGGTTTGGCAGGTTAGCGACCTCCGCGCCTGTCAAATGGTGGCTCTCATCTCAGAGATCACTGAACATTTAGTTTATGATCATGAACGATATCACGGTTGCCAGAGACAAGATACGATTTAATATCCCCTTCCACACAATTATCATATGGGTGACAAGGGATAAAAGCATTTAGAAACTTGTCACTTCTTCAAATGTGTGGTCACCACTACTAAAATCACTTGCGTCTTGGTCTCTAAAACTAGTGATCATATATTTGGTTTAAGATTTTTGAGACCAACATTGGCATTGAAGCCGAGATTCGTTCAAGTGAATTCAGTTGTTCTTTAACACCGCGAATGACAACGTCCAATTACACAGATATCATCTGCTAGAACCTGGTTGGGCTGACATTACCAGATGTTGTCCAAGGATTTTTCACTTTTACGAAAGATAAACTCTAACATGAGATTAAAGCGTATCGGGAACAGAGCATTTCGTTGCCGTATGCCAGAGCTAGTTGCAAACATTCCTAAAAGCTTATTCGTAACTTTCATACAACTTTGTGACTGCATTACTGTCTTTTTACATAAACGCACATATTTGTCAGGTATTCCCAGGCATTGCAAAGCAAACCATAAGCTATCCTGATGGAAAAAGACGTAGGCTTGTTGAAAATCCAAAAACACTTGATGTACGTCACGCAATGTTTCATAATATTTAGCGGAAAAACATGACCTACAATTTCCTCCGCCAGAGGAGGAATTCTCTTCACTCCAATACTTTATAGAAAATGTTTATTATCAAACTTAAATATATCTCAAAAGTGAAGACCCTGATGTTTAAAATACTTAATTTTCAATATTTACTGAGATACAGGGTGTAAAAAAATATGTTTCTTGAGATTGTACCTTCTTAGGGGTATAATTTACTTAATAGCTTATTACCTGTTTGACGCAGATCGTCATTTGAAGCATGTCATTGTAGAGATTAAAATGGCCGTTAATTCGGTGTTTCAAGAAGGATAAGTAGGCTATACCTTTATGTAGATCTTAATGCAAATTGAATGAAATTAATCCAAACATTGATTTTATTCTCAAAAATGTTTGACCTTTGCATACTTTTTTTAACATACTAAATTCAGATACAATTTTTATTTTTTTTGTAGTGGATTTTGTTTTATTAAATTGCTAAATAATTGAGAATCATTTTCACCAGTCAATTACATTAAATCCATTGGTAAGTTGGGTTTAAATTTATATGGTACTTTATTGTGGTTTTAAAATGGCCAATTATACGAATCGAGAATAATCAGATTTGATATTCATATACGATATATGATATTCATGGAACAATTAATCATGCAATTGGGCATTATGACGAAGTTATCCAGTTTGTCAGTTATCTAATGCAAAAACATTTATAATCACAATATCGACAATTATGTGAAACCACCGAGTCAACCACCGAGTGAATACAAACCGTTTGCCTGCTGTACCCGTTTTCAGTGACGAGACGGTGTTGTAATCCGTAACTAGAAATAATCCATCAATCAATTTCAGATAATTGTCACTGCAATTTTATATATCTTTATTTAAAACTTGCTATATACTGAATACTGGATGCAGCTGCATTCGTACCACTACAGACCCGTGCAGGGCCTTTTGCCTGATGAAATAGATTTTCAAAATCTTTTGATAATCGCTGGATTGGCCAAAGTGAATTATTTTATGGCCCGCCATATCACTGAATTTTACTATATTGAATTTTTTGAATAAGGATCTATGAACGAGCTGCAGTTTATTCTTCAAAAATAAAAACATTAGAAAATGTTAATGGCAAATTTGCTACAAAATACTTTACTGCTGCAGTTTGCAGTTTGTACCTGCAAAACTTCTACGTATTTCTTGTATGCTGGACAAAAGCATTTCTTCATTTTAATGACTTTTTAAAGCGAGGTATTTTTATCATGGCCCATCTTTCAGGAACTGGATATATTGCCACTTTAACACCAGTTATTCAAGGTTTTATGTTGTTTATATAATTACCGCAAATAATTCTCACTTATACGTGGTCTCACATAAGTGGTCTCACTTATACGAATATCATTTGTAACAATTGGCCTCGGCTGAAAAGTTTGCCATCTTCTCTGTTTTTTTCAAAATCCTTAAACAATATTTTTGTAGGTACAGCTAACTTTTATTTTAATGGCAACTGTAATTTACGTGTGTATTATTTAATATTACGCCGCGGTGCTGAGTCTGACACTCACAATTGACCAACAATTTATAAATGTAAATTAAATAATTACGGTGACTGAATTGTGTGTAAACAAACATTCGTTAGGCTTATACCATCTACAAACCAATTGTACCACCACCAATTTGTAACAAGTGGTTCAAAAGGTTTCTTTAGAGACGCGGTATGGGACGTATATAATAACAAAATACAAATACACTCAGCTCAATGCCAGCGTGGGAAAGGTCATTTCATTAATTGCAATTAATTATAAATTTTATTGATTTCACCATTTTACGTCTTGAAATAAATAAATATATATATATATATATATATATATATATATATATATATATATATATATATATATATATATATATATAAACCAGATATACCTACATGTGTCGTTTTTCAATTAATATCACCTTTTATAATTTTGTATATTACATATTGTCGTAGATCTTGATCTTCACCATGGAAACAAACCTAAAACAAAAAAAAGAACATTTAAAATGTATCCAATATAGATAGCTATACCACCTATCTTTAAATTTATTGATGACCCAATACATCCATAAATATGTTATTCCGTCAACCTAACCTAAGAAACAAACCAAATCAATATAAATATAATTTTACTATAATATATAGAATAAATCATTCTATATTTCGTAACTGATATATATATACTTACACGGAACTTTCAACGTATAATATTTTATATTTCTCGTATCTAAAATTATATTCAATTATATTTAACTTACATTGTTTATGTTTATATAAAATTCTTACCTCAATATTTATGTATAATGATGTCAAATTGAAATTTATGCGTTCGTTAAATGATGATCGAACTTATACCATCTATATGAAAAAATTGTAAACTTGAAATTACACTCTGTGTAAAATAATATAATAAAATTCATTCTATATACTAACATCAAGCTGTAAACATCAAAATAAATACAAATAATAAATACAAAGTAAACATCAATTGTGATAACACTCTACACCGTACACCCATTCTACGGTATATAGACACCAACCCAGCAGTTGAAAAACACTTTAATATTCTACACCGTACACCTATTCTACGGAATAAACAGCATCAACATTCTGCATCGTACACCCATTTACGGTCCAGACATTGGTCCTTCGAGCCGGATTTTATCCAAAACAAGCAGAACATAGTCACCACAACTTAGAAGCACGTGTTAACCTAACCACAAAAAGCAAGTATCACTTTAATATTTATTCAATAAATCAAACCAAATAAAACTAAAAACCAAATTGAGCTTTTAATATTATATTAACGATAAAAATAATATAAATTTTTAAATTCGTGTATCAAAACCCACAAATACTTGCGTCTAACATATAACACCACGCGGTTCAATATTATAAATCAAGAAATATAGTGATCAGTGAAAACCAATAAAGCAGTGCTGTGATAGTTTTCGAATAATACAATGGCTGAATTAATTACTCTTAAAAAACGGCGGTCATATATTAAAGGAAATGTCACAAAGATGCTAAACTTTATTCATACAGCAAGCAGCGTTACGACTGCTGATGACATAAAAGTAAGATTATCGAATATTGAAAGATATCGCAGTGAGTTCAGTATTGTTGAAGACAAAATAATCACGCTCAATAATGATGAAGAATTGGATCCAGATTTTGAGGATAACTATTATAAGGTAGTCTCTGGGTTGAATAAAATCTTAAGAGCAAAAATCGAGCCAACAGCGCCTATAAACGAATCCATTCTCGACAATTCAGCACTAGGTGGACACGTGGATGTCAAACTCCCAAAGTTGACAATTCCGATCTTCTCAGGTGACTACACGGAGTGGCAGTCATTTTATGACCTCTTCTGCTCAACGATTCACGACAACACAAGAATCACACCATCACAAAAACTGCAATACCTAAAAGGTGCATTACGGGGTGAAGCTGCCACTCTATTAAAACATTTCAGCATCACGGATGCTAATTACATAGAAGCGTTAATGAAGTTAAGGGAGCGGTATGATAGGAAGAAGCATACGATACACGCATTTATAAAGAACTTTATGGCACAACCATCATTATTTACCGCCAACAGTGCGAATGTGAGACAACTTCTGGATACATCCGACGAAATTCTCCGTGGATTAAAGGCACTAGGTGAGGAGGCTGAATCCAGAGATCACTGGCTGATTCATATCTTGATCAGTAAATTAGACGTTGAAACTAATGGATTATGGGCTCAAGCTTCGTCTGAATTCAACCTTCCAACCGTAAAACAGTTCTTCGAATTTCTCACCAAAAGAGTAGATGCGTTGGATTCCTTAAAGAGCTCTCATAAACGCTATCAACAGCAAAACAACCATCCGAAACCTATTGCGAGAAGTCATATGGTATCAAGTACTCCAACAACTCAAGAATGCTCACTGTGTCCGGATACATACCACAAACTATTTGAGTGCACCAAGTTCGAAGATATGTCGACTGATGATAGAAAGAATTACTTGAAGAAACATAACAGATGCATCAACTGTCTACATGATAATCATAATGTTTATAGATGTAGATCTAGATTTCGATGTAGACAGTGTAATAGTAGGCATCATACCTTGCTACATGAAAATTTACCAAACCAGAGTGAGTCAACAACAGTAGCCGTATCTAATATAAATTCCAATGTAGAGACTACATCAACTTCGAACTGCCAAAGCTGCACTACTACAACTGACCACGTCGGAAGTTCTCTACTACCAACCGCTTTAGTCAATGTGCTAGATGTGAACAATCAATACCAAACATATCGCGCATTACTAGATTCGGGATCAGAGAGCTCATTCATCACAGAGAGATGTGCTCAAAGGCTACAACTCAAGCGACGTAATGGGAAATTGGCAATATCTGGCATTGGAGCTACCACCAACGGACACACGAGAGGAGCAGTGACTTTGCTTATAACACCCTGGAGCAAAGGCAAACCAAGCTTCCAGATCGAAGCATTGGTATTTCCTAAACTAACTAACAAGACACCGTCAATCACCAAGTTCATCGATTTAAATGAGTTCAATGAATATCAACTTGCAGATCCACATTTTCATGAAGGGGCAGAAATCGATATGATAATAGGAGCAGATAGTTTCTTTGAATTGCTTACTGATGGAAAAATATTCACCAAAAACAAGTTTATATTGCAAAACACACGTCTAGGATGGATAGTTGCTGGAAATGCAAAGAACACGCGACCAAATCAAGCCATTACTATTGCAGTAGACAATTCAACTATTGAGTTGGAAAATCTGTTAAAAAGATTTTGGGAAATCGAAACCCTAGAAGCAACTCGACTAAATTTATCACCAGAAGAAGAGTTATGTGAGAAATCTTTCACCGAGACTAAAGCAGTAGATAAAAACGGTATAATCAAAGTCAGCTTACCCTTCAAAACGTCTCCATCTATTCTAGGGAATTCATATCCCGCAGCTATCCAAAGAATGCATTCAATAGAAAAGAAATTCGTAAGAGACCCAGAATTCGCCTCACTATACAAAGCATTCATGTCAGAGTATATATCACTGGGACATATGAAAGAAGTAGACATCCATGCATCTAGAGAAAGCACCTGCATTTACTACCTACCACATCATGGTGTAATCAAAAATACAAGCAGCACTACAAAATTGAGAGTAGTATTCGACGGCTCAGCTAAAACTACCTCAGGGAAATCCTTAAATGATTGTTTGGCAGTAGGACCGAATGTACAATCAAGTTTATACGAAATCTTATCTCGTTTTAGGAAATTTAAGGTGGCCTGCACCGCAGACATTGAGAAAATGTATCGCCAGGTTCGCATAAATGAAGAGGATACTAAATTTCAAAGAATAATATGGCGAAGCGATACCAACAAACCGTTTACCACATACGAGTTGCAAACCGTCACCTACGGCACGGCAAGCGCAAGCTACCTAGCCACGCGAGCAATTATTGAAGCAGCAAATAAGTTCACCGAAGAATTCCCCCAAGCAACTGATCGCATCAAAGGGGAAATGTACATTGATGATCTAATGACTGGAGCTGACACCATAGGCGAAGCTATCAAGCTAAAGGCTGAAATAAATTACATCTTGTCGAAGTCAGGATTTAAACTGCGAAAATGGTTGTCCAACGAAAGTGTATTAAACGACAAGTCTGAACCTGATCACCAATTAAAAACCTTGGAAATCGAAAAGTCAACAGGCAACGTCACCAAGGTATTGGGACTACACTGGGACCCGAAGAGAGACTGCTTCCGATTCAAGGTAAACTTGAATGACCAAGCAACCAGCACAAAAAGAGGAATACTGTCTGAGGCCAGTCGTTTGTTCGACCCATTAGGATGGCTGGCACCAGTAACCATATTAATAAAAATATTTTTTCAAACATTGTGGGCCGAAAATCTAGGTTGGGACGAGCAATTACCACCAAAAATGTTAAACGAATGGCTAAGACTCCGAGGTGATCTACAGAACATCGAAAGTATTGTGCTAGAAAGACACTTAAATACCAATTCATCAAGCAAAATTACGCTCCATGGATTTTCGGACGCGTCCAAGCAGGCCTATGCAGCAGTTGTTTACGGACATATAACTAATTCAAATGGAGAATCTGTAATAAAATTGTTGTCCGCAAAAACAAAGGTAGCACCGGTCAAACAATTGTCCATACCACGACTCGAACTTTGTGGCGCTTTATTACTAAGCAAACTACTCTTGAACGTTAAGCAAGCCTTAAAAGCAGATATCATAGAAATAGTGGCCTGGACGGACTCCACTATAGTTTTGGATTGGCTAAACGCACATCCTAACAAATGGAATACCTTCGTTGGCAATAGGACCGGTGATATACTCACTCATTTTCATAGGTCGCAGTGGCGACACGTCAACTCTGAACAAAACCCAGCTGATTGTGCCTCCAGAGGACTTGAACCTAATAACTTGAAACATTGTGAATTATGGTGGAATGGACCACCTTGGTTACCAAACAAAAGGAATTGGCCAACAATTGTAAAATGTCAAGCAAATACATTTGAGGAATTGCGAAGCCAGTCGTTAAATACTCAGTTGAACACGCATTTAAGCATAATTGACGAGTTAATCGCAAGAATATCCAGCTTCAGCACCATAATTCGGTCAATGGCATACGTACTTCGTTACATTGGTCTCACCTTAAAACTAATTCCGAAAAATTCCGCAACGACATATTTAAATACATCAGAAATACACAAATCTGAGTGTACAATATTCCGTCATCTACAGCTCAAATATTTTAAATCGGAAATTAAACTAATTAACGCACACCTGAACTTGCCAGAATCGAGCAAATTGAAATTTCTCAAACCATTCATCGATGAATTTGGAATCCTGCGAGTTGGCGGCAGAATCACGAACGCGTCTATTACTTACAGCATGAAACACCCAATCATACTCACCGCCGAAGACGAATTAACAATAAAAATAGTCAAAGAGCATCACTTACGTCATTTACATGCTGGATCAACCTTAATGATGGCCACCCTGCGACAAAAGTACTGGATACTAGGTGGTAGAAGCTTAATCAGGAAAAGTATCCACAGCTGTGTCAAATGCGTGAAATATAATGCCAGAAATCTTAACCAAGTAATGGGTCAGCTGCCTAATCCCCGAGTTGAATTAATTAGGCCATTCTACAAGGTCGGCGTGGATTATGCAGGGCCCTTTCAAACCTATATGACCAGACGTAGAGGACAGAAAGCTCAAAAAAGCTATATTTGTATCTTCGTATGCCTTGCAACTAAAGCTATACACATAGAATTAGTATGCGATCTAACCACAGAAGCATTTCTAGCGGCTCTCCGAAGATTTATAGCTCGCAGAGGGATGTACAAGGAAATATATAGCGATTATGCCACTAATTTTATTGGGGCTCGCAACCACCTCTATCAATTCTACACATTCTTAAAACAAAACTTTACTAACATTTCGAATCTTTTATTAGCAGACAAAATAAAATTCAATTTCATCCCGCCAAGCTCACCACACTTTGGCGGACTCTGGGAGGCGGCGGTAAAAAGCATAAAATACCATCTGAGACGGGTTACAGATGGTCACATTCTAACCATAGACGAGATGACAACACTTCTCACCGAAATTGAGGCAATGCTGAATTCGCGTCCTTTGTGTGTTATATCAGACGACGACGTAGATTACTTAACACCATCCCATTTCCTAATCGGTCGCCCGTTAACGCAGCTTCCTGAGTACAACTTAGCAGATGTCCAAATGTCCAGGTAATCCAGATGGCAGCAAGTACAACAGATGAATCAGCACATCTGGCGCAGATGGCATCAAGAATACTTGAGCAGCTTGCAACACACTAGCAAATGGCATAAAGATAACAAAAATGTATGTGTCGGTAATATAGTCCTCATCAACGACGGAAATTTGCCTCCATGTAAGTGGGTGATGGGTAGAATAATGGAGTTGCACCCAGGAACAGACAACAAAGTGCGCGTCGTTACAATCCAAACCACCAATGGTATAATTAAGCGGCCCATACATAAATTGTGTCTACTTCCGGTCAATTGAATCAGCCGATTCAAGGAGGCCGGTATGTCGTAGATCTTGATCTTCACCATGGAAACAAACCTAAAACAAAAAAAAGAACATTTAAAATGTATCCAATATAGATAGCTATACCACCTATCTTTAAATTTATTGATGACCCAATACATCCATAAATATGTTATTCCGTCAACCTAACCTAAGAAACAAACCAAATCAATATAAATATAATTTTACTATAATATATAGAATAAATCATTCTATATTTCGTAACTGATATATATATACTTACACGGAACTTTCAACGTATAATATTTTATATTTCTCGTATCTAAAATTATATTCAATTATATTTAACTTACATTGTTTATGTTTATATAAAATTCTTACCTCAATATTTATGTATAATGATGTCAAATTGAAATTTATGCGTTCGTTAAATGATGATCGAACTTATACCATCTATATGAAAAAATTGTAAACTTGAAATTACACTCTGTGTAAAATAATATAATAAAATTCATTCTATATACTAACATCAAGCTGTAAACATCAAAATAAATACAAATAATAAATACAAAGTAAACATCAATTGTGATAACACTCTACACCGTACACCCATTCTACGGTATATAGACACCAACCCAGCAGTTGAAAAACACTTTAATATTCTACACCGTACACCTATTCTACGGAATAAACAGCATCAACATTCTGCATCGTACACCCATTTACGGTCCAGACACATATATATAAAGTTTTTAACATCTTAATAAAAACTATAAAAGAATTTGAGCAATAATAATAAAAATGTATAATTTAATTTAAAATTCGCGCATCTTATAATATTTAAAACGACATAAAATTTAAAAATACTTAAAATAGTTTGAAAAAAAAACTAAAGATGGAGTCGTTATTTCTTATTTATTGTACTTGCGTTTAAATTAAATTACATAAAACAATAAATGAATAAAGCAATTAATTAGCATCATCCATTTCATTTTTAAATTGCGTGATTACCTATACAAATATTTGAATATATGTAAGTACATATATATATATATATATATATATATATATATATATATATATATATATATATATATATATCTATATATATATATATATATATATATATATATATATATAATATATATATATATATATATATATATATATATATATATATATATATATATATATATATAAATATATAAATATATATATATATATATATATATATATATATATATATATATATATATATATATATATATATATATATATATATATATATATATATATATAAATAGTTTTACTGTGGTGCAGGCAATTATATTCGGTTTTGGATTTTCGCTCTTGATGTCTAAATTTTGTCAAACATAAACTAATTAAAAGTTTTTTTATTAAAAGGTAAAATAAATAATTACCCACCATCTTTTATATTGTTTAACTTTATAAAAGATAATTAGCCGGATCCGTTTTTTTTTTGTCTTAAATTTGCTTTCATTGAATATCATTTTGCTTTTAATTTCCAATATCACAAATACGTACAATTCATATTAGGATGATCGCGTAATTATCTTGAAGTTTCTTTCAATTGAACGCTATTTTATTTCAATAGTGCGTGCTTTAATCTCGTTATTAAAATTTTAATTTTTATCAATTTGGATATAGAAAGTTAACCTTAAATAATTTTAAATAAACTTAAACAATTTATTTTTATATAGCATTAAGTTCCGGTTCACACATAAATATTGTGTTTTAGGCTTAAAATAGAGCTTAATTTTATATACCGGTACATGTATATATTGTAATATTGATCAGCGCATTAAACCTGCGCAATTACTATATAAGTGATCTCTAAGTGAGTCAAACATAAGAGTGTGTGAGTAAAAATTAGAGCTCTCGTGGTCTGATAGTTATGTGTCGTTTTAGAATTAAAATGATCTATCATAAACAAAACAAAACGAAAGTTATATAATTTGACATAACTGACCTAAACATCAAACTGTAAACATTAATGATATTGTTGAAATTTACTAACTGCTCCAAATATAATATAATATTTTTAAGGTGCATCTATTTAATATAAGTAACAAATAAATTACTTACCCAAATTATGATAATTTCTCCCACGGCAGCTTTAGAATCCTCTGTAAATAGATTAATTGACAAAAATTAATGATTTAATTGTTATTTTGTGTAAAGGCGGCTTCAGTGTTGTCTTCGTTCGTTCGTTACATCTGCATTTTTTAATGCTCATGGTTGATGAAGGAACTGCTGAACGAATTTGCTTTTTTCTTTCGTTTTATATTTTGTAATCGTATAAATGACTTTTTTTCATACTTATCATTACGTCTCTGTCTCGCCATGTTTGTTCAGTAGAAAAATTAAATATAAAGCATCTTTATGAAAAAACTGCATAAGAAAAAATTCAAAATTTTTAACGAATACTATTGGTTAAAAAAGACTACCGAACGAACAAACGAACAAACAAAGACAAATCTGAATTCACCTTAGAGGAATTTAAATAACGTAAATAACGCCTAAGGAACTGAAATATAAGATGCAATGTTTTTGAAAAAATTAAGTTCAATACACAAAGATATTTATGATAAAAAATACATCCTTAATGATACCAAGAATGGCTAACTCACTGTGAAGTCCAAAAATTAAGTGAGGGCAATAATCAAGCTTCTGAAGCACATGTCTTAAAGAAAAATTAATACTATGGATTGTTTCTGAAGTTAACTGCTTGATAGGATTGGTAAAAAATAGCATCTTTACCGTTTACCTTATGCGACCATATGCGTACCTTAAGCGTTTATTACAGAAGGCTCAAGTTCATTCAACCTTCAACTTAACAGAGAGACTATAAAAATTCCTGACTTAATCGACTTTTGTGTAAAAAAGGGACTGTCCAGACATATGTAAAAACCGAATCTTATCTACGATTTTGCCTCTAATCACCCCTTGGTATTTAATAGCACACAAATTTTATACTCACAGCTTCCATAATATAAAACAAATCAGTACGCATTGAAGGTAATTTAAATTTTTAGTAAATAAAAAGAGTGCATTAAACAACACATTAAAAATATGAAATCTATAAAGCTAGAAAAATGTTAAGAAAATATTTGCATCCAACACCGCAAAATTATGTTCAACACCGAGCGACTAAAAATATTCGTCTATTATCGCATAACACAACCTAAAATTATGTCCTTACGTGCATATGTAAATTGTCAAATAGCCGCACTTGGTGTGTCATAGTGTGCATGTCCGGCAGTATGGATTGTTTAGAAATTGACGGTCTGAACCGTAATCGACCGCCCAAAGCCCCCACTTGTCTTGGCCCACCACTGCGTGAAAAACATATTTTTATTCTAGTTCTCCAAATATATTCAACCAAACGATAATAATTTCGTTCTAATAGTTCTAGACCCAACTAAACTTCGACAACATTATTAAATTCAAATTGTAAATAATTATAAGATAATCCAAATAACAATATTTTGTTATAAAAATATTTATGTAAATTATTTACCATTCGCAGCCATTTTATATGCAACCGCACCATATACTAAACATTTTAATTGAAATCCACTTCAAACTCTTGATAATTATCTAACCATACATAATATTTTAACTCAACATTTTATTTTAATAATTCCTACATAAATATTTAAATATTTAAACAATATTATATAGATAAAACACAAAAAAAAATTTAAAAATCTGTTCGGTTTCGTAATATTTTGACAACTGCAAAAATAATAAAAAAATTTTATATGACATAACATTTATTGTGCGTTAAAAAAAATAAAGGCTGTTTCAATTTTAAGATGAAATCGAAATATCTACGGATAAAAGAAATGTGGTATATTTTTAGGAAGTTAATTCGTTTTAGAAGTTATACGAGTTATCTTAGATATAAAAACAAATATAATCATGTTGTCGAATACTATGGTAATTATTTTCTAATGCTAGTTTTTGGTGTTGGTTGTTAAATAAAATATTTCGTCTTTTTTTCGCTGGCCAAATAGTAATTACATTTAAATTTTATAATTCATATTTGAAATTTATTTGGGCGGCTCTAGGTATGGTAGAAATTAAATCCAAAAATATTAGGTTTGATGAGGAGTGCCGTATTCCCGTTGAAAAATAGAATATAGCCTATAAAGAAGCGCGTTTATTAATTACAAACGCACGGAAGAACAAAGCTGTCTTTGCTATAAAGGAGTACCACTAAGCGATTTGTAGACGAAACAAGATTGAATGTTGGAACGTTGACGTCTTAAGAGTACAGCAACTTAGCAATGAGCACAGTTCTCGTTGCTTCTTTAAAGGAGTAACCATATTGCGTCATATCTTCAGTCGACCTATGTCTATTACTATTCGGGACCAGGATGAAAACTTCCGAGTTACCATCAATGCAGTGCTCGAAACTTGGAGGGAGCATTTTTTTTTTGATTTACTCAACGTTCAACAAGTATATAGTGTCAAATACTGTATTTGAAAGTTGTTAAATATACGGACTGTGGAATTGTGCATAGAGGGCCCATCCTACGAGGAAATCACACGGGCCATGCAGAGACTAAAAAAAGCAATCTCCATGGGGTTGATTGCATTAATTCTGAGCTCAGAAGGTTCGCGGGAAACTTTGTGGGACTATCTTTTCGACCTTGTTCGATTAGTATAGCAAAGCGAAGTTATGTCTGTTGAATGGAAAGCGGTCGCATTGTGTTCTATCATTAAAAAAGGAGATCGCTACCATAACGGAGGAAGTTGTAGTTGACTACAAACATGGATTTTGTCCGTATTGATCAGTTACTATAATCAGGTTTTCGCTGAAGATGATTCTCTCTAAATATTCAAAATGTCCCGTAATGTTCACTATATATAGGTGTTCTAGGCCTTCCAGCAAGCCTATTTGACTCATTCCGTCGGGTTATTTTACGGTTTGCTTATTGTGATGTCTGGGAACATGTCAAAATTGAGAACAAGCTATGAGTGGCAAGAGTTTTTGTAATTAGCTCAGGCGTACGGCAAAGAGTTGCTTTGTTCGCGATAATCTTTAACTTCATATTAGAATTTATCTTTCGTAAAACCAAATACCTCAGGAGAGCATCTTGTATCGTTAGTTCAACCAGGCCCTGGCATATGCAGATGAAGATCCGTAATTGGTCTGAATGGCAGCGTTGTTATTGAACTACTGGATTCATTTGTGCGATTTTGGGTTTTAATTGATCTGGTCAAAGGTGACTAGTCTAGCCAAAAGTGGCATTTTAGATTATTTCAGATCAGAGAAGCGAATATAAGAATTTTTAGTGCTAAAACTGAATAGACATTGAGGTAAAGAAATTGCGGGAACAGTTCATGAACATTCGAAGACAATCTAATCTCCATAATTATGGGTGACCTTTTTATGTTTATCAAACACTAATGGGGACGAGACTACCAGCCTCCACGAAGTATCCAAAGTGGATATGGGCGTATACTTTTGAACGAATGGTTGGATTACTTAACGCCTTTTATAATGTTAAGCTATAATTAGTTAATCAAAACTACGTAATGGAACCAACAACCAATTTCTATCTAGAAAAACCTATATGGATTCTGGAGAGGGCCTTCAAGTGCATAAGAAATAGAAGCCATATTATCCAAAATGAATAATATGTTAATATAACACTCATACAGGAGAAAGCAAATTCGAAGCGGATTGTAGAAACAAAAGAAAATGATACTTTAGAGGATGATGGCCAAATAAACAAACCGATTCGAATACCGAAATGATGAGGCAGATTTTGAAAGGGAAACCTACTGGATCAATAAGAGAAATAAAATATTTAGCAGAACTTGCAAAAATACTAAAAAAGTAGATGCATGTATTAATATCAGAATCTCACTTTAGTAGAACCTCACATGCAAAAATACAAGGATACAACGGCTTCCATGCGCTACATCCTGCAGAGCGAGCAAGAGGAGAACCATGGATATTTATTAGGGCTTAGTGTTCCTCCTAATAAATATCTATGATTCTCCTCTTGCTCCATGAAGATGTAAATATATAGAAAAAGATACCATGCAAGTAGTTACATTAAAAAAAACAACTGGATTACCACAAGACTTGAAATATATCAGCGATCTATTGTCCTCCACGATATGAACTAAAGAAAGGCCGCTACATTAAATATAGTTAAGAAAATAGGAGGTAGCTTCATTATAGGACGTGACTTCATGCAAAAAATACGTTTTGGGAATTATTTGCAGCTCCTCCAGAAATAATATGCAATTTCTCAGGTACTATTCCTACGTATTGGCTAACTGATACAAACAAAATACCAGATCTATATATAACAGATTTGTTCGTTACCAAAGAATTATCAGATAGTTATATCTATTAAGAAAATTATGAAAATTATGAAAATTATGAAAATTATGAAAATTATGAAAATTATGAAAATTATGAAAATTATGAAAATTATGAAAATTATGAAAATTATGAAAATTATGAAAATTATGAAAATTATGAAAATTATGAAAATTATGAAAATCTTATATCTGATGATACACCAGTTATTATGGCGATTAGTAAAACGGTAATAGGACAAAGAAAGCAGCCACAACTCACAAATAGTAAAATAAGTTGGTTACTGTTTAAGCAAATAGTGGAAGAAAATATTGAAATGCAGGTGCGCCAATCAAAAGCAAAAGAAAAAGATATTGCAGTGGATATAGATTTCTACATATTATACAAATGGCAGCTTGGATTAGCACTCCATGAATAGTGTCAAGAAAAGAAAAATCGCTTATATACCTGCAATCGAAGTGGTCTAGTGCAAGAGAAAAATCACGTAAAAATGGCAAAGGAGTCCCTGCAAATATTTACCTCCAATCTAAACAAATGATGGAAGATATATGCTAGAAATGCAAAAGAAAAGAAGAACTGATATATTGCAAGAAGTGCTGATATATATTTGCTGTACACTAGAAAGAATCTTTTTAGCCTTTAAGCAGACAAAAATGACTGCAATATGCCTATAAAAGAAATGTTTGTCTGCGGTTTTAAAAGCTGCAACATTAAAAAATGAACTAAAAACGGAAATCAACAGTTTAAAATCCAAAAAACTTCATAGTATAACCTGAAAACCGGGACAGTAATTAAAGAGCTGCCTAAAATTGCTGTACGTAAATTACTACATATCATCAAAACAGCGTTTAGAAATAATAATGGTTTATAAACCGGGTAAGCTTAGAATTACTAATGTCATAGAGAGTATGCTCCGACATATTTCTAAATGTAGTGCAGGCAATCCATAATGTGTGGAACAGGAGACTGCCATTTTTAAACTTCTAAGAGATTTGCCAAAAGTTTTATATTGAGGTCCAACCCTATCAAGTGAAATGTGAATACTCTGAGCTCAAGAAAATCTTAGTGGGAGTACAACAAGATAGGGTCTTAAAACCGAAACTATACCTGCTCTATCTAAGAGAATTACCTCACATAAATGATGATACTATATGCAACATTTTGTTGACGATACTGCGATATTGGCTGTTGTCACAACATCAAGGAATTTACAGTCAAATTACAAAAAGCCTGAAATAAAATATAACCAATATAATCGTTAGTTATTACACAACCTAATCAACTATACGATACATAAAATACATAAAAGATTCAGTTCATATCAAGATCTCCTATACTTTACCTTTGTGTCAAAATACTTAAACTGATCCACAACTAACTTGGTTGAAACAGTGACACTTTCGTGAAGCGGTTGCGGAACCAAGGTTAAGGTCATCATATACTGTTTGAATTTAACTGAACATTATCAAACTCCATATGAACATGTGTATACATATGTGTATAAATATAATTTAATGATTACAGATTTCAATATCCTTTTTGTTATTGCTTTTATGGTGCGCAAAACAAAAACCACCCACTTGCAGAGTATAAAATATTAACAACAGCTTTTAAAAGCTCAACATATTCATTAAAATTGGTCATCAATTCAATAAAGCCATCATATGAATATAGCAACAATGTATATGTTGTCAAATGTATCCTATCAAATATACAAACCAAATTGAATTATATAAATGGATGAATTCAGTTGACAGAAATTATAATAATTTTCCATTTTATTATTTTAAATTGATTTTTAATGATTTTAAATTTTTTATTTTTTTATTTCGGAAAATTTGGTTATTATATTGGATCCCATATGTAGGGGCTTCGTAGCTACCATTTATTGTTATAACCTTAATATATATATATATATATATATATATATATATATATATATATATATATATATATATATGTATATATATATATATATATGTATATATATATATATATATATATATATATATATATATATATATATATATATATATATATATATATATACATATATATATATATATATATATATATATATATATATATATATATATATATATATATATATATATATATATATATATATATATATATATACTATTTGGTTGTATCCTACTCGCCCGACTGTTAAATACATTAATATACGGGGGTGGTTCATTAGGTCGTTGATAAAAATAATATGTAGCGTCCCAATCGTAATTTTCGTTAGCAATATTTAAAAAATGTTATGTTTAATAAGCCAGTAACTTAAGTACAGGAAAAAATATTATGAAAATAAAAAATCGCTTAACAAGCATTATGAGATTTCGTCATGAAACAATTGCCTAATTATCTCTAATGATCTCTAAAAGATCATGAACTTAATGAACTACACTCGTATCATATTAATCTGAATGTATAATTTAATAAATTTATTAGACAAAATTTTTATTTTACAATTTTGGTTTTTTCAAAAAAAAAAATATTGAATAAATTTGAAATATGCATATAGCTAATATATAATATAAAAAAATATGAAATTTTTATTTTTATGCATCAATTCAGTTTTTAAACTAAATATGTAAAATATTTTATAGAAAAATAATATTTTCCAATTAATTTATTAAATTTACATATTATTTATGACTTAATTAATAAAATAAATTATTATTTGACAAAAAAATAATAATTCAATTATGGTACCAAATGGTACCAAAGCAACTATACAACTCACAAAGGAACTCTACTTCGTTGCTACTACACAAAGGAACATGGCTTATAATACTCAACGTCAAGCCAACGCTGCTCCGCAACCGATCTCAAACCATCAATGTATACCAATGGGTATAGAGGAGAAATCAGAAAAAAAAATACACGATTATTAAAAGTTATTGAAAGCAACACTGAACTTCAAAGAACTATCAATTGTTACCTCATCTTACATAACGCTCATCATATAACTTTTACTACAATCGTCATTGAAACATACAGATATTAAGACAAAAATGACGTTTCATATTATCTTCCATATTACTCCACATTTCATTTATATTTGTCAATAATCTTTATTTCTACGCCATATTTCTCAATTTTTATTGATATATTTTTCGTTCAAAATCTTTGATACTTTATACTTAATCCTATTTACCTCTATATTCGCATTAACATTCCTCTATACTCCTCTATATTTCCCTATATTTCTCTATGTTATTTTATAGTCATCCAAATTGCTCCATTCCTCCATTTTATCATTTCTCTATTCCTTCATTCCTCCATAGCTGAGGTTATTAGATCCTTCATTTCTCAAAAACTGATTCATTTCTCAAAAAAAGATCAAACCGAGAACATTAATATTACAAATATTAATGTTCTCGGTTTGATATATTTTGATTTTTTCTACAAAATAGTAGATCCTGATAAAATACAACAAAAAATTTAAAAAAGGCTTGACTGTTACGATTTGCAAGAATGGTGACCCACCGATTAAAAGTATCGAAGTGTGGCAAAAACTTTGTGAAATGGGCGTCCAATTAAAATAATTAGACTTTTTTCCGAGAACCGAGCCACTTTAAAGACAAACAAAGGCAAGTATACCACAATACTCGAGGAGTAAGACAAAGTGCAATTTTACCACTATACTGTTTCTAGACTAGACACAATTCAGTTTCATGCGTGGATTATACAAAAAAA
Organism: Tipula confusa; assembly: GCA_963556175.1. Taxonomy (NCBI): domain Eukaryota; kingdom Metazoa; phylum Arthropoda; class Insecta; order Diptera; family Tipulidae; genus Tipula; species Tipula confusa. The sequence goes on along the minus strand of OY744476.1, from coordinate 192,522,281 downwards.
AAACCTTAACAAACTGGATTACGCAAGCGATATATGCCTACTATAGTACAAACCCACCAACAAGCCAGTGCAACGATCTAAAATGTAGGGCCGCGGAGTTACTTTAAATGAGACATTACGTCTTGACCCAGTTAATCGAGGGCTATATATTTATCATTTCATAATACGCAATTTATCATTTGGAAAAATGTAAATTAATTATACTAACGGTTTTTTTTTTTTTTTTTTTTTCAGTTCTATTTAAACCTGTATTTTTTGTCTATTTCCGCAGGTACTTTAGTGTACATTTCAAATCAAACACAAAACACTAACCTTGTTATAAGTATGTTATGAAATTACACTTTTTCATGTTCTATTAAACTATTTTTAACAACTTTTCAGTAAAAAAATATATTTTGGGCACCATCACTGTATCACTTGCACTTTGTAACTAAATCACGTTTAAATTCTATTTGTTGCAAATCAAATAAAATGCTAACGGATTTTTTTTTGAAACAATTTTGAAACATTTATCTTTTCAATTCAGATGTGGTTAACCTTTTTCCTATGGTATGTCAAACTTGGAGGGGAAGTGATTTGCAATGAAAGGTGTTTCATTGCGTATCGAAACAATTTTTTAAAGTATCCAAGGTCTAATTTGAAAAAAATTATCCATTTACAAGAATTTATATTATCGGCTTTTAAATGAGAAAAAACCGCGCAGTAAAAAGGAAATGTAATTTTTTGCAGAATCATAACTCACCTCTCTCGATTATTGACATTCTGCTATTCAGAAGCTTAAAGGAGAATCTTCTTGTTGAGACGGTATTCCTACGAGGGCAGAAGTTAACTTCTTACTATCTTTAGCTTACAACGTAATTGAAACTTAGAGAATTATCATCTTTATTTTGGTAGATTTTATAAATGACTCTTTAATTTCTTCTTATTGAAAATTTAGGATATTTAGTTTGATTACGATTGCCGGTCCTCCTCAAAAACGACCAATGGGATGCAACGTTCAATATGCACTATACCTCCTAATTTCAATAAAGTTTTCTCTTCTCTTTGTACTTAGAAATACATCTAGTTCTTGGGCGCTTGCATTAAGCCCGTTAGAGTTTCAGCGTATTATACGTAGGGACGTTACTGTAATTTACTTTTTATTTTTTTGTATTTTGGTTTGAAAATATCTTCCAGTTTGTTTACCTTGTTTGATGAAAACTGGCTGAAATTGACGGAAACTCGCTGATCATCTTCATTATATTAGTAATAGTTTGGTTGTTGGTCGCAGGTCATAAATATTGATTAATAAATATTGATTGTTGTTTGGGGTCTTGATTATCTGGGCGTAGGAAACTCCCATATTGATAGTGTGAAATTATTTTTTTGTATTTTACTGTAGATGCTAAGCTACCGATATTTATTTCGGTAAAATTGTAGTTAGCTTTATCTGGTTACCTGGCTTCCTTTATAATTAGCCTTTATAAAGGCCTTATTCTTCGTTCCTTGGTTGAGATAATTTATTCTTTACTTCCTTTTCGTCTTTAGATTATTGTTTGCTTATAGATTTTGAAGGCTATACATTTTTAATGTAGGAGATATCAAAGGGTTCTTTCATCCTCTTATGCTTCAAGTCTTTGAGTTAGCTCTCATATTGCTGACATTTTAGTCTCAGTCCATTATTCTGCCGCTCAAATGATACTAACTTTGAAATCATTTCACGGCCATCTTAAATGGTGTATTAGCGGGAATGTTTGGGATCTTATCGTTTCTATTAGAGGTGAGGAGGTTATACTTCTATCTGCTATATTAGCTTAAATTCGTATTACCAATGCATTGCAGTCACTGGATATGGACGACTGGAAGCTAGCTCGCTTACTTTTCGAAGTCACCGGTTCTGGGTGTTCTAGTCCCTGTACCGTAGAATAATTATTTTTTTGTTTTTGCATTTTTGGGTTATTATTCAGGGGTTTCTTCCCACATATTCGGAAAAATCGAAGGTCTGAAGTATTTTTAAAGATCAAAATCAACTTAACATATTTTTACGAATAAAAAATTCCAGATCATTCCAGATGACTTAATAACAATAATATTTAGATGGAGTAAGCATCGGTATACAGTATATCTGGTAACAAGAACTTGCTAGCTTTGGACGTTACTGCAGAATATCCTTTCGAATCACAACTTGCACTAAAACATTTTTATTTGCCAATGATCTTTTGACGAGAGCACATAGTCTAGAAGGAACAGTAACTGCTTAGAAACAGATATTTAAATTAATGCAATTAGAAGGCTTTAACTTGAGAACATGTTACAGCAACAACAATGTTATCATGTTTGATAACATTGTAAAAACCTTAGCATTATAAGCATCGAATATTTTTGATCCATTTTGATGGTTAGCTTCAGTAGTATTTACAAAATTTGTAGACTACCCATATCTATGGTGGATCATAGAAACCAATAAGCCAATAAAACATGGTAGCGCTAGATAATCCAGCACCAGAAACACAGCGGAAAGCAAAAACAATCTCTATACGTACCAGAGAAACTATAAACCTTTCCCCAGCCAAACATCTGATCACGAGCTTAGATTATAAAAAAATGTCTTCAATTTTTAGACCGCCTCGAATATGTTCTCGCGTTTATGCCACTACATCTCCCAACTTTTATTTTCGATTCACTGTAAACGTTCTACTCTATATACGCTTTCGTCAGGGCAATCGAATACATACACGAGTTCGGTTTAATTTTCCATCTCCAAATTGGTTTTTGACCAGCCGTCCCTTTTAATTTGGTCCTTTTAATTCAATGAAAATTTAAAATTTTATATAAATAGTCTTGCCACACATTATTTTTGCTTCCATTAATTACGACATGAAAAATCTCTATAAATAAAAAAATAGTTCAGTATGTGCTATGCAACTCTTATCAGTTTAGCTTATACAAATATTTTGATATGCCGCAGAATAAAAGTTATCCATCCCTGAGTTGAAAAACGAAGAGTTGCCTGAATGTATTTGTAAATTTGATTTTCAAAATTCCGTTAGAATTTTATTCGATGTAGATAGACAATAAACCTGATTTAGTTATAAAGTGCAAGTGGTACAGTGAACAGTGAACAGTGAAAATGATGTCCAAAATAATTTTGTGTAAATCAGCCGCAAATCAATATTATGGTAGTTGCATCTATATATACTATAGTAAGGTTAGTGTTTTGTGTTTAAATTTAATAAATTGACAGTTATTTGCTTAAAACTATATAAAGAAAATTTTTATTTTCTATCAAATTGAAAAAAATACAAATAAACCGATAGATGGAATTATAAATATTTATATGTAACCCTCGGTATACTCGGTAGATTATTTTTGCGTAATTTTTTTTTTTTTCGATCCATCTTAGTGATGGACCATTTTACTCTATTGGTGGCTATTGTTTTTATTTCTAAAAATGTTCTACCAAGATCATCCGCTTCTGTTAACAAAATTCTGTTCAATTCAAGCTTATTTTGGACTTAATTTTTTCTTCTTTCACTATTTTCTGAGCTTACCGCTGGTGTAAAAACTGCATAATGGCATTTACCATTTTTTAATGGAAAAAAACATGAATAGTGGAAGACTAAAGTCTTAAGTGTACAATTCAGCAATGAGCGCAGTTCAAATAATTTCTTTAAAGGGGTCACCGGACTGCACCATTCTTTCTGTTAGTTCAGTCTCAGCTGAAACTAAAGTATTATCTTTTTTTATTTTCCGAGGTAAGGGCCGATACGAGGATATTGAAGTAAAAGAAATGAGTTCGAGATTAATTTGAAGTTCGAACTGTTGCTAATCGAGCTACTCGATTAGCTACAAAATAGGTTTCTAGTTTTGTGACGTCAGCTCTCATTCAGCTTAAAACTATAATGGAGTCCGTCCAAGTAAACATCTTTACATCTAAGCCGTTCATGGTGTTTTTGGCGTGCCCTAGAAGCCTGAATAACAGATGCGTTGCATTTGGTTCCAGCTTTGAAACTATCAGATTTGTTTTGATTGGGGCAAGTCTAGGTTTGGCTACCAGCAAACTGGTTGTAACTTGCTTGAATGTATTCTTGGTTTATAAATAAACTTCTGTTTCATATGGTTGTTGGAAAGCATCTGCAAATCTATGTAATTCTAATTTTTGCGCTGATGCTGTTTTGACCCATCTTAGTAACTTCATTCTGTTTATTTCCTCTAATTCGATCTTATTTTTCCATTTTTGTTCTATTGCTTCTGGTATAGCTTGCCATCCCGTACTGTATATCACAGCTCTATAGGTTTCCTGCATTAAAAACTTTGCTGTTATCGTGATTATATTTCGCTGGTTCCTAATTTGAAAGATTTCGCTTGGTCAAGTCAAATTCAAAAGTCGTCTTCAGGATTGTAGAGAATCTCTTTCCATGATCTTTGCTGCTGTCGGATAGTTGTTCTTTTCATCTTCTGCCATAGTTGCATTAATATTCTTACAACGAAAAATATCTCTTGTGTTGTGCCATATAGGTGACCGTTTTTAGTTTGTATCACTCTATTTGTTGTGAAGGATTGTTTTGCCACAGTATTCGTGGTTTGGTGAGTATGATGCATCCAAATTTGCCGAAACACTTTTCCGCATCTACTGTTAGCATGAATTTGCGTGTTTGCCACCTCAATATGATGTCAATAAGGCCTCTTATTGAAATTTGGGACCGTTCATCATCATGTCATTTAAAAACAGTCCAGAAGTTGTTTTCCTCGATGTATCGCATACTGTATACTCTCAGCTTTGTGTTATTACTTTCGTGGTTGACCACTACATGATGCACTAAGTAGTCTGTTGGACTGTCACCTGGCTTATCTTTCACTACTTGCATGTAGCTGCATATAAATTGGCGAATGGTTTATTCACCAAAAATTTTCTTTCGGTCTGTAGTAGACGTGCTACAGCCATTTTACTAGATTCTCCTAGCATACCGGTGCTACCTTGAACGGTCAACTTGCTGTCACTTCTTTCTGGCTATATGTTTTCCCTGGCGGATTGGCATTATTTTCTATTAATAAATCTAAAAAATTGTCCATTGACATCATTTTGTCTTCTTTGCTGTAGCCTGTGTTTCTCATTATGATCCAACCAAGTTGGATTTCTTTACAAATATTCCTATTTGTTGGTGCCGAATTCGATGTCTGGAATATTGTCAGCTAATTTGTTAAACACCATTGCCTCAAACTTAATCTCAATGGAACTCTGATGCCCCCAGGATAAAGTTAGTACGACTTTGTCATTTCACACTCCGGCTTCCTTTTCTCCCATTCCTGATATAAGATTTGCTGCCTTTATGGAGATGAATAATGCTTGAGAGCCTGAGTTAATTAATGCTATGAGGAGCATGCATTTTCCCTCGCCTGTTTTTAATGCGATTAGAGCCGAGGGTGTTATCACCGGAACCGATTGAACTAAAGCTGTTCGGTAATTTTCTTCTGCTGGTTGGAGGTGGTTAATTAATTTGAATGCAGCTCCTTTTGCAACTGACCCTTTAGATAGTTTATTTTAAAGGCATTTAAGGCTGAATGTGTCACGAAATTCGATCCACTTCTGGAATCCCCAGCGAATATTGGAATATGAATTCGTGGTAGCCGAATATCCGTTGTTTGCTTTTTAGGTTTACATTTTTCGATTTCTTCTATATGTTCGTTGTTATTTGAAGTATGATGCGGTTTGACACAATCTGTCAATTTTTTCGAAATACTGTTCTATGAAGCAGTTGTTCAGTAACGAGCATGCAAATTTCCTCGTGAAGTTTATCTATTGGCTCCATCAGTTGCTCTTAGTGACAGCTTCATTACCGATTTTAATATACAAGGTCTCGTAAATTTTCTTGTAGAGGCTTCTCATCCGAATGATCTGCCGTTTTATCATTTGTTGCAACTCTGGATTAGTTATGACCATTTTTAGTTCACCCTCAACTTGAACTAAAATATTATCTTTTTTCTATATTCTGAGCTTGTCACTTGGTGAGGGCTAATACCAGAATATTTAAGTAAAATAAATGAGTTAGAATTTAATTCGAAGTTCGAATGAAATAGTGCTGGTCCTTAGCATTCTGTTTATACTGGTTGCGATAGTAATGAATGATTTCTGTTTTAGAAGAGTTTACCTTGATCTCCATCTCATCGCATATTCGGAATACCGATTAAGATTAAACCTTGAGCGACTCATGCTGCTGTTGATTTAGTTCTAGAGCAGTGCTGATTTGGCGATACTGAATTAATTTAGATATTATAATTCTTTACGCCAGACCGTATTAAATTTTTTTTTATATTCAGAAAGAATGCGATTGGTGAACAATCAAATCGTCTGACATCTTTAAAAGAGTTTTTGAATCTCAGCACTGCTTGAGTAATAGAGTGTGTGGCACAAAATCCGAACTGTTCTTCTGAAATTTGGGCTAGTAAGTTCTAGACTTCTACTTTTCGACCATCTCAATAGTTGGATTATGAGGAGGAGATTTACAAAAAATAATGTCACAGTTATTAACCAACGGTTCGAAACCTGGCTCTTTGCCGAATTTTTCTGTATAAGTGGAGCTTTTCGTTTGAAGACCTGATTTCCTTTGCGTTTAGTTTAGAGGATCTATGATTGGGCTATACATCCTTTGGCTTCTGAATTAATATCATTTGGCCATAATTTTTTTTGAAAATTTTCTAGGAATTGTCGGTAATTTTAGACATTCTGCTTGCGAATTCGAAATTTCATAGTCCACTGAGCCAAAAGGAAATCACCTTGAGATATAGAAATCGTAGCTTAATGAAGGTTTGGAATGGTTTTAACCGTTAACGTTAAAAATATCTTGAAATTTTTAAACAGTACTCCACGCCTATATTCTAGAATGGGTTGATATATTGAACGGTCGCAGTTGGAATTTCACTTCAGGATAGTTTTGCAATGTATTTGTATCCATTGCTAATCATTTGGCTGCGTGATGCTTCGTTGTCAAGATGTTTGGATACTAATCATCAAACAAATTATTATGACTACCTATACCAAAATAGGTAATCATCGTATATAACTCTAAAACATTTGATAAACATGTTGTAATTCATCTGTCATAATATATACCAAAAAATTCGTCTAAGCGCATTCGAATTGATGTTAAACACATATATGTATATCTAATGCGTCTTAATGGTTCAAAGTTTATTAAACATACACATTATGTTCACTGATTATAATTTATATGTTGATAACATCTGACATTCAAAGCTAAACCAAAAACAAATATTAGCTATATAGCAATCATATCATCAAATGGTTGGTATATATACTCGTAACAATTAATTAACCCAAAAATAAAATTTACAAAACTCAACACACTAAGCACATATGTAATATATGTATATATATATACATTAGTTTGCTTGTTAGACCCTATAATCAAAATCATTTATCATATATTATTTAGTATATATAATATATGGTCATTGTTGTTGTTATATTATACTCTTATGCATATTCATATGTGGAGTCATATGTAAAATGTACATGGGTGTTTTTCCACTCCACATAATCATTTGTTAAACTTGGCTGTGTGTTACTTCGTAATTAAATCAAATAATAACGCACACTCACAGACATGAACACACATATACAATTTATATATAAAAATTAGTTAAACCAACAGATTTTTATACTAATATTGATTTTGACGTTACTTTGATAATCATTTATAATTTTGATGACGGATTAGTTTGGTTATAGCATTGTAACTCGTAAAGCTATATAGGCTTGTGCTTTGTTTGTTTTATTGTTTTCTCCGCTAGATCTGTTTTGGGTCCAAAAAGCATACCTAACTATATTTCGCTGTGATCTTTTAGCAACTTGCCATGCACCATTGTCGCTTATTGGAATCGAATTTGATATTTCTGAAGAAAACAACCTGTCACTAACTATACATTCTATTCAAACAATCCTAAACTATACCCTAAATAGTAGGCATTTTAATTTTTTTTTCGTTAAGTGATTTTGTTTTTTCATAAGACCATCAAAGCATTTTGTTTTAAGTTGTACGCATAAAAAAATAATAGAATCTGAGAAATTGTTAATGTACGAGCAGAACTTTTTAATGGTGAGAGATCTAAAGCAGCAAAAATGTGAACTCCACTATTAAAAGAAGTGTGTGTGTCAATAAATGCCAAGATTGTTAAATACAATGTGTAAAAGTGAAATCAAAAATGTAATGTGCGGGCAACATACGGTCCCAATCAAATAACACCGATAAATAATTTATTTGTAAATAATCTGTAATGTAAAATAATGGGAGACTATAAATTACATTATACCAACCGTTCGATATAAATAACCGCATGTCTATTATATCCCTATCCACATTAAAAAAAAAAAAAAAATAACCGGATGTAATAAATTGTTTAGAAATTATATGCTAATCAAATTAAATTATTGCTTATAACAACGACGAGACAAAACCTCACGAATCACCCACAACAAAAAACCCTTTATTTAATAACCAAATATATATAATACACCAACCAATTCATTCAAATTATATCTGTCAACGCATGTGATACCATGTGGTAAGATTACGGCAATTTTGTTGTTGTTGCTTATTAACCCTTTGTTTACCTATATATTTATATGTATATACGAGTGTATCTAAAATGTCATACTGTTAATACAAAAATCTGTTTAACCAATTTTAGAAAACAAATTACCATATTTAGAAATTGTATATTGTGCACCATGTAAATGCAGGAAACTATATATAACGGGTAACGCGCAATACCGATCAATAATGGTTATATGTTTAAAACGAACAAAATAGTAAAAATATTTGGTTATTTATTACTGTCAAAAGGTATCTCAGATGGGTACCGGTCGAAACTGGATATTTTCAAAACTGGATTTGACGACACAGGATAATTCAAAACTGGATATTTTAAAACGAGATAAGGTACAAAACGAGATATGGTACAAAACTGGATATTTCAAAATTGGATAATTCAAAACGAGATAAGGTACAAAACAAGATATGGTACAAAACTGGATATTTCAAAACAGGATATGTCGACAAGTGATTTAAACTTAAAATGATTTTTTAGGAAAGTTCTTCGGCGAGTTCTTAACCGATTTTGATCAATTTCGATACGTAGGAAGAAATTGGGATTTTAAAATTATTTTTTGGCAATATTCTGGAATATGGCCAATTAGGAAGGAACTCGGTGATTTTTTAACCGATTTTGATGAAATTCGATATGTAAGATGAAAATAGGATTTTAAAATGATTTTTTGGGAAAGTTCTGGAATATGGCAAGTTAGGAAGGAACTTGGTGAGTTCTTAACCGATTATGATGAAATTTGAGATGTAGGATGAAAATAGGATTGAAAAACGATTTTTTGGGAAAGTTTAGGAATAAGGTTCCATACTTGAATATTTCGAAAGCCAAGTGTCCACTATAGAGTTTTTTTCGATAGAGCGTAGAGTGTAGAGTGTAGAGTCTCTACAAGCAGTGTGTACACTATAGAGCGTCTCTACGACTCTATCGCTTTCCGTAGAGTAGCCGTAGAGAAATTTTAAGTAGAGCTCTACCATGCGCTCTACAGACTGTATACACTGTATACCTATTTTTCTCTACGGTAGAGTGCTCGGCTACTACTATTTTTTATTTTCGATTAATATTTTATTTTCAGAAATTTTATTTTAAGTTTTTCGTTCGTCAAAATCAAAAAAAAAAAAAAAAAAAAAAAAAATAAAAAATCAATTTAAAATGAGTTTTCGCCAAAAACAAGCTGCTACCCGTTTTTTTTTTACTTGAAGAAGAAAACAAGAAAAAAAGAAAGTGTTGGGAGCGCGAGTGGATCGCAAAAAGAAAGCAAAACGTCGGATTTTATCGGACCAATGAATGAAATTGAGGAAAACGTTACAAACGCCTATGATAGTTTTCTACGTATGTCATATAGTAATTTTAATATGTTACTGCAACTGGTTATTCCGATCATTCAAAAGAAAATACGCACTTACAAAAATATTCAGACAAAATATTGCTTTGCCAAACTAATCAAATGAGGTCGAATTCTACTAAGTATCCTCTTCGAATATCAAATGCTCAAGTGAAACTAGTAATGCAAGAATTACGAAAAGTACCCTGACCTGCAATTATACAAGATACATCTGCAATAGAAATTTTGATTCGTAAGCAACTCCTTCCTCAATCGAATATGTTCAGCTAAAAGCTAATTTAAAGAGAACTGCTAAAAAACGAACCATTGTTTGACAACATATAAAGACAACAGCCTGTGCCTTTTATCAGTAGTTGTAGGGATCCCTAAGACAATAATTCGCACTTGTAAGTAATAGTTTTGAGCGGAGCCCAGCAATTAAAACCTGAAAACAACTAGGATATCGTGTATCCTGATCACACTAGGATTACGTGATGGAAGCCATTTTTAATATAAAAAAAATATAGCCCAAATTTTGACCCGTAATTTACCATAATTTCAAGATTAAAACTTTTAGTGAATTCCTTTTTAAAATCTTCCTCCTTTAAAACCTATTTCAGCCGGAGAAGAATAGGTATAGGTATAAAGTATAGGTGTGTTTTGAAAAAATTCAATTGGTGTCCAACCACACTATTTTAAACATTTTAACAATATTGAAAGCGAATGATAATCGTAATGCAAATAGAAATGTCATTAAATATTTAATTGTCAATGCACACATGCACTCGAAAGAAATGACCAATTCAATTTTAAATTACGTGGACCTTTCCTTTTACTTTCTCTACTGTAGAGCAAAAAACTTTATCAAACATGCTAGATAGAGTGTAGAGCTAAAGTAGAGCTCTACAAAACCTAAAACAATAGCGTGTACACTATAGAGTTTTTTACGCAATAGAACTCTCACGTAGAGTGCGTGTAGTGCGTGTATACACTACTCTACGCAAAAGTTTTCTCTACCTCTACGTAAAAAACTCTATAGTGGATACGCGGCTTAAGGAGAAAAATGGAATTTTCCTTCACTTAATGTTTTTTTTTTTTAATTGTATAATTAAATTTAATTTTTTGGGAAAACCTCTGGAATATGACCAGTAAGGTTTCATACTTGAATAATTTTAAGCAGAGGGATAGAATTTTCCTTTACTTAATGGTTTTTTATAATAGCTGCTTTTCTCATCTTACTAAAATTAATTTTTATATCAATTTTAAATTACATTCCCATCCTACGTATCGAATTTCATCAAAATCGTTTAAGAACTCGCCGAGTTCCTCCCTAACTGACCATATTCCAGAACTTTCCTAAAAAATTTTAAGTTTAAATCACATGTCGAAATATCCTGTTTTAAAATATTCAGTTTTGTACCATATCTCGTTTTGTACCTTATCTCGTTTTGAATTATCCAATTTTGAAATATCCAGTTTTGTACCATATCTCGTTTTGTACCTTATCTCGTTTTAAAATATCCAGTTTTGAATTATCCTATTTCGTCAAATCCAGTTGTAAAATATCCAGTTTCGACCGGTACCCGTTCGATATACATTCAGTTGTATCCTTTTCAATCTAAATCTTTGATCTTTTATCAGATTGTTCAATGATATTATTGTGAGGTTAGAATTATGTTTCACTAGCTTGGATGTATTATCAATTATTGACGTCTGGTATTTAATCATTGTCAGAAAATGATATTCGTTTTGTTCATGTTTTTAAATTGAGATTCATACTGGATGGTTTCGTATTTGGTGAGAATTACAAAATTTCACGCTGAATATCCACGCTTAGGTCCACGCATATTAGTTGCTTGTTAATATAGGAGATTGTTGTCTACAATCAAGTTGTTAAGCTGTCACTGAAGTTGTTCCAGGATTACGTCGCAGTTCAAACCAGATAATCCGTTGTTAGCTGCTGCCAGTTTGCCTTAAAACTTCGATTTGCTTTCAGTTCTGGTTTGAAAGCTTCCTGTTGAGCAACTCTAATTATTGCTCTTAGCGACGTGTTCAGTTCTTTTGGTTTAAAATTAAGGACATTGCTATAGTTTTTGACTCTGCATTCGATGGGAATCATAGACAGTGTGCAATGCTGTAAACAAGACGTTGAATGATGAGAATTGACCAAATTCAATCCCATGTTTTTTCACTGTTGTGATAAGTGTTTTTATTGATTTTCGCTCCATTTCTTTACTAACAATTTTTCTCATCAGATAGCCCTAAATCTTTAGCCATGTTGATCCGTTTCTCGAAACTACGTAATGCCACTGGCTAGAATCGGTGTCGAATCATATCTGTGTTGTTCTGTTGGCAACAAAAGTTTCATCATGTTGTGGCTGCACAATATATTTAAGTCGTTGTTGATGTTAAATGCCTGGACAATTATTTTTAGCAATTTAGAGAGTATAGCAATGCGGCATTCAGTACTATAATCTTGGTAAAGATATGGTTTGGTTCAACGGTGGAACATTTTTCGGGAGGAATCAAGGTAATATCGTTGTTTATTTTGCTGTATACCATACTTCACTAATAACTGTGGTAATTCCATTTTTTAGTTTAACTATCTGTTTACAAAATTTATGTGGAGTGCTTCATTCTATTCTACAAAGAAGCCTGTAAATCTTGAAGTAAAATTTTGGCTAAGATCACCACTAGTAATGTGCTAACCATAGATTGAAACCTCCACTGGACAGAAGGTTTAGTAATTCCTTTTATGCAGCTTCAATTGGATATCTGACGCTTCATCAGTGGCTAATTGTTGCAATGGTTTTGTAAAGCTTTTGTATAATTTTTAATCCTTAACTGTTAATTGATTACATATAACGATGTTTTAATCATCCGATATTAAGTTGTTCTGAACTGGCATATGCAGTAAACACGAGAAGCATTTGTCAACCAATTATCTTTAATAAGTTCCATATGGCTTAATTTGAAGTATTCTTTAATGGATTTGTGATATTGATTCTTAAAGTTTTCGTCCTTCTTGAATCTTTTTTCTATCTGAAGCCTATCCTTCCTTCTTTGGGTTGGTTGTTCTTATAAGTATGGTATCCGAACCTCAAATTTTTCATTTTCTAACCGCTGTTTCTTCAAATATTACTTTAGTTAGGCTTCGTTTAGAATGCGTTCTTCAGATTCCCAAAAGCGTTTTAATTGCTTGTACTCAAACTATTAAAATTTCCTTCAACAACTATTAAAAGATCAATAGATCCTGGGTAATAAGCGCATATCCTCTTGTCTGGAAGTGGCCTAGTAATATAGTTCTCAGAACTAAAACTTTGGTTTGTGTCTTAAAAAATAAAAAATAAAAAAAAATCTTATGGACTTATGCCTATTGCTATTTATTGATGTGAGCATCCTTTTGTTACTGATACTCCGGTACTTCAAGTAAGTCTATATGACGAAAGTACCTTGTGACCTTGGATCGATTATTGTGTCTACATAACATGTTGTTCCAATAAAGTGTTGAACAGATAGAAACGAGTAATCTCCTGTTTTTGAAGCAGTTTTCTAAAATCTCTCAAGCTGCATTATAGTTGTCTTAAGTATAGGTTCTAAATAGCTTAATATTTTACCAGCTGACCTCTCTACGTGATTTTTAAGGTAGTTCATTTTATGTTCTGTGTGGTAAACTGACTGTTATCAAGAACTAACGGTTCGAATGAGTCTGAAAAACCTACCCACTGCATATGGTCCCTGTGATGGGACCATATGTGATATGGGATTTTTACAGGTGGTATACTAATTCCAACTGGTTTTGGTCTGCATACTCATTCACCTTCTAACACTGTTGATAATTCTATTGCAATGTTTTCATAGATGTTGCTTTTAAATTTTCGTATAGTGTTGGTCTTCGAAATATTTCAAATAAGTTTCCTGTTCTTCGGAAGTTTCCATGTACATTTGTTTAAGACAACACCTTAACCATATCACTTACAATGTTTATGTGATAACTTCTGGCTATAACTGATGTTGGTTCTAAACTATATAAAGGAAGCATGAGACCCACTATCCAAAAATACTCTTGATGTCGTACACGAAGTAAAATGACGGCAGCCTCTAAAAGGAGAGCGTTAAATTTCTGCTTGTCAATAAAAACACTAAGAGCTAACCGCAGGGATTGAAGTCGAGTTTGCAGAGCAACTTATTGATATGTTACAGACCAGCAAAGGCTTTAAAATGGCGACTATTATTATTTAAGGGATCCTTATATTTACTCTTATGTCGCAAAATTTATGAAATCGTACATCGATTAAGATTTAGTATAGGAAATTCCCAGAACTGCTGTTTATAAATTATATCTACCCTCACAACTAAAACGTTAAGATTTTATTATAAATCACAATTTCTAGGAATATTTCAACAAGAAGATGTGCGCATAATGACTAATACGCAGTTGTTAACAAAGATCCAATTATTATAGTCAAATGCCAATTAAATCAGAAAGGTCAAAAGCAAGTATAACATAAAAAATGTTAAACGAAAATCAATTTTTCATGAGAAATTTATGTGTGAAATTTATGTCGGACTATATGCGTTTCCATTTATAAGAAAAACCACTCAATTAGCCCCTATAATGATGGGATTTAATGATGGGAAGTTAATAGGTTAGAAAATAGGTTATAACTGCATTGAAAATAGGTTATGACTGTAATATACATCATATTCCAAATGTTTATGATTTTTTTTTTAGTATAGTAATTGATGTGGAAGCATTCGATAAGAAAAATAAGTAGCATTGGCTGCGTTGCTGTTCCTTTCTTTTTTGTGTACATTTTGTTTTAACCATCAATTCTCGTTGACTCTATACTTTGATACTTCGTTCCTCTACAGGGTCATTCTTGTTTATGCTTTCATTGACTGTATCAATTCTGTAGTATTGTTGGGTAAACATTCCACCCACGCTTTCTTGTTGCGCCTCCTAAGGATTTGTAAAAAATATGTTTCCTAACCTTCTAAAGCTCTTGGATTTTAAGAAAGGTTTAAAGAGTGGCTTCAATTTGAAAATTCCCAAAACATTACTTTCTAGAAAAAGCTCTTCCAAACTCGTTATCGAGTTTTCTGCTCTCGAAATAAAAGTTCTGTCTGGCATACGTATCCAGTAAACACTAGACTTATTTACGTTACTCACGTATTTGGAACGTAATCCCGTCCTTTTTTGTTGTGAAAATTGAGATATTTACGAGCAACAGAAGTATCACTTCTGACGGCTTCACCTTTCATTTTTATGTTATGAAGATTATAGTGCGTTTTACATTTTTCGAACCAGCCTTTACTGCCGCCGAAACTTTTTGTTTGAAAATACATTCTTTATTAGATAAGACGAAGAACTTCTTTGGTGTCGGGATTTGCCCGTTTTGATAGCATTTTCAATCTTTGTATATATTAATATCAATCAAATCTATTCCACCAATTATACAAAAATAAAATTCAGAAATTAAATACAAGAATATAGGAGACAAGATCATTCATCGTTATTCCCTCATTATTAAAATTATTTTCTCGCAATTCCGACTTCTTACAGAATTATGTAATAATACAATAATGTAATAAAAATTAAAAACTAAACTGTCAATAGTTTAAATGTAAGGTTATTTTCAAATAAGTCTCGGTATGAACTGGACCGGTAAATGTCTTATTTTATACCGCCATCTTGTATAAGTCAAATAAGTCGATTTATTTGAAATAAGTCGAGAATTGGACCACGGTCTTAGTAATTAAATTTGACCAACAAATTAAAAAAACTTTATGATGTGACATTTTTCGTCCAAACTTTAAAAAAATTAAGGTTTAAGTTATCTATGGTTCGGTCATTGAATAACTATATATAGACATGACACCAAAGGATTCCGCCGCTATGTACTTGTTATAGCGCTCTATGCATTTGTATCTTAGATAAATTTAAATTAAGGGTTTAAGTATCAACTATATAAAAAAAAAAAAACATTTTTAGGATTTTTTTTTACGTTACAAATACAGACAAAGTTAATGTCAAAACAAAAACAGTGGGATTCAACAGGAAAATCTAAATAAAAAACGAAACAAAATGTTTATGTAGTTTATCCAAGGTCACTTAATTCATATTTTTCAAATGATTAAGTATGTCAAATTTTCTTAATTTTTTTTGGCACTTTATGCTTCGGAATTAATTCTGTAGATTTTTGGACGTAAAAGTAATATAAATGTATGCATAATTTTTTTTAAATTTTTTTTATTTTCTTTAAAGCGACAAGGAGTTTTGGTTGGTTTTCGCATAAATTATATATACATAGTTTGTCAACTACTTTGTGTTTGGAAAAGATTCCCTAGTAGTAATGGCAGACATTGGTTCAAACGTCACAAATTTCAAAAAATAAAAAAATTATATTCAAATCGGCATGATCACTGTTTGACGTTTTATTTTAACAGTCGCCAGAGAGTTATTTTATAACTACTAGACATAAGTCTTAACTTTTAATGTTAATTTTTATTATAAGTGTGCGTCATTGACTTAATTTATAAATTCAATATAGTCCAAATTGATCAGCTCTTTTCAGTCGTCTGTATCTCGGCTGTTTTAGAATGTCCCGGGCCAAAGCATTGGGATGTTTCTTTAATTTTGAACAATATCTCGAACTATAGGCTCTAATTGTATCTTTAATGGTTAAAAACCCAAGGTCATCATGTATGTTGGTGTATCGAATATACCAGGGAGCATTTTTGATTGTGTATACGTTGCAAAAATTCTCTATTTGATGAGCTGATGGATCCCCATAACTGAATATGTCCATATGAGCATAAGTATCGCTTTGTATAGTAAAACTTTATTGTCGAGTGATAATCTTGATTTTCTTTGTATTGGCTCATCTTAGAAAATTTTATTTTTATTTGATTACGCTTTGCTTTTTTTATATGCTTTTCCAATGTCAACGTTCTGTCCAGAACCCTAAGTATATGACATTGAATTGCTGCGGAATAGTTACACCGTTAAATTTAACTGGTGGACAGGTGCGTTTGTTAAGTGTGAATGTAATGTGTGTTGATTTATTTTCATTGACTTTTATTCGCCAAGTCTTTAGCCAGTTTTCAATTTTGTTCAGATAATTTTGCAATTGATTTGAGGCATTTTGAGGATTTTTACAAGACACCAAGATAGCTGTATCTTCAGCAAAATATGTTGATATTATAGCTTCATTAGAAATAAGCAAATCGGGTATATACAGCAAGTATAAAATTGATTCCAACACACTTCCTTGTGGAACACCTGCGCTAATATCATTTAAACCAGTGGTTGCTACATTTTGTTTTATCAAGTTTGATTTTTGAAGAATATAGTTTTCAAGAACTACATGGAACTGTTTCGGTAAAAGTTCTTTAATTTTGTAAATTAATCCTTTTATATGCCAAACTTTATCGAAGGCTGTGCAATATCCAAGAAGACAGCAGAACAATATTTTGTATCTTCGAAAGTGAGTTTGATCGCATTGACAATCCTGTGAACTTACTTTATAGTGCCATGCTGATTTCAGAAACCAAATTGATGATCTGGTTTAATATGCCGTTCTTCTAGTATTGGTTTCAGTTTCCTTAGTAAAAATTTTTCAAAAAGCTTTTTAACTGTGGAAAGCATGCTTATTGGACGATATAAAGAGATTTGTGTCTTATCTTTTCCAGGCTTATATATCATTGTAATTTGCGATATCTTCCACTTTTGAGGAATGTATATCCAGTTCGCATGGTTGCGTTGAGGAAGTCCGTTATTAGTTTAATCCACTTGAATTTTTTAGGCTCCCGCAATGAATTTATTGCCTAAGTCGTTAAAATAATCTAATCTAAGAATTACTTCTTTTTTATTGCGTGTTTTGGAGGGCAATACACTGATGATATTACACAGTTTCCAGACCACTCCTCCAGGCAGATATATGTTGCTTGAATATGATCTTTGTCATATTTCTCAAGTTCAAAGTGTTTTAGTCTTCTTTTAATCAATACAGCTTTACCACCATGTGCTTTACCGTCAGGAGGCATAACCATCTGGTCGCATATCTGTTATAGAAATTTACTCCGGTGACTGGAGTTGGTTTTCAGGAACGGATTATTCTCCATATATACTCAATGTGCTGCTAAAGGCGCCACATCCAAAATGTTATAAAATAATGCCGGTCGCCAGTAAGATGAATCTTCCGTTTACATGATAATTCCTCCAGCATTTTATCCATATTGTCCCCGCCACTCTTGGTTTTGTTGTAATCTAGAATCGTAGTTGGTTTATTCACTTATCTTTGATTCTCTAAGCATAATGCATGGTGAATAATGCATCACAGGTTTGTTTTTTGGAAATATAAAAACACAGTGTGATTTTGTTCGAAAATCCGGAAAAACCTACGATTTGACAGGTTGTGTTTTGCCTTGCACGACGAGGAGTTCCACTAGTATGAATCACCGTTTTTGTTTACTGTTCCTAAAATTGATAAATTGTGGTCGCGTATCAAATTAGAAGGTATGGTGCAAAAATGATTACTTTCTCTTTGTGAGTTTGAAGCGTAAATTCCAGCGTAAATTATTCCTTTCAATTCAATAGATAAACGAGGAAGTGGAGCCACACCAACGATACTTTAATTCCATATCTGGCAGGTTTTCAAGGAATATAATGCGTGAAATACATACCATCTAGATACGTTAAGGAACAGCTGTTCATCAATTGTGATGTTTGCTCCAGCTACAAAACACTCTCGTAGATTCCAATTCACCACAAGATATACCTATATTAGTAATCGCTGCGCACGAGTAATTCCATTATCAAATCTGATATATCGGCCTATCGATAAAAGTTCTGTGAACCCATCGTAGCGAGATAAAGGGGTTAAGAAAGCATTCTCCACTAAGTAATCTAGTTAATGTTCGCTTTTGGTTCGACTGACGCCTGCAAATATTATAATGCCAAGTTTTTTTTTGATCAAATTAATCAAATCTCACGATAGACTAAATAATGCATTTCAAAAGTCAAAAACAAAAGATAGCTACCCGAGGGCCGCATAAACGCATTTTTTTTTGTTTATAATGGAAGCGCAATTGAAAAAAAATTACGTTAATTTTGTAGTGCCTTACTTGTCTTTTACAGACAATCTAGGTACAAAAATAAAATGCGATTGGAGGGGTACTCGAATTTTATTACAGTAAAACATGTAATAGTGACCACATCTGTAAACTGGCCACCGTTTTTTCAAAGTGACTGATTCCAATGTACTAATTTTAAAGACATTTCAGTTAGAATCAAGGTCTGCGCGGGGAAAATAATTCTAGTGATGATGAACAAACAGAAGCGAATGATTGAAAAGGGAAGGATGGCACGATATGGCAGCAAAACCCTATGTTAAACCAAACCTTGTTGTTAATAAAAATTATCAAATTTTATTTATAATATTAACGTAAAATTAAAATTTAAAACCAAATTTCATTCAAAATGTATAGAAATCTTGCATATAGATGAAGATAAAAATTCGGTTGAAAACGGGTGTATACGGTATGATCCTGCTTAATGTTTGGTCGTACATTCTAAATCAATCAATCAATCAATCAACTCTAACATTCCCACTAGATATATGATTTACAATGACTGCAGTTGCACTAGACGAAACGTTGCCATTTTGGAAACAACTTAGACGATTCTTTAAATGGCATTAGAAAATTGCTTGACATCAAAGCTTTTTTGAACGCATCAAAACTGCATTGCTCAACATTTTTTGCCTTTTTCCTTTGATGGTGGGATATAGCGAATTTTTTGTGGGAAGTTCTGAACCAATATCGAATTGCGTTAGTGTTGGCCTTGAATGGCCATTTTTGTGTCGTTACATAGCTTAGACTATAGAGCAGATGCATAACCTGTAATGTTTGATTTTGGTATAAGCTTGGGCGAAGTCTTGTTAATTAGCAAATTTCGACCCATTGTATTGAAAATTGACGCAACTTCACATTTGATTCGGTGTCATGTTCGGCATGGAACATGGTTGATTATAACGGTTGCGTATGTGTTAACAATTGAAGTATTTGTAGCTATTTATAGGTATCTCATTATGGCTACAAAAAGAACACATGGTAGTACGGTAGATATTAAAGGTATAGTCAACTCGCGCAACTGAAACACCTCTCTATAATTGCAACGGCTTATTTAGTTTATAAAATTGGCTTCCACTAACGAGGTTAAGTAGTAAGTTGATGTCTCTTTTATGCAGCTTCTTTGAACTACAAATTCAAATCATATAATTTGTGTTCGCCATTGGCCAAATTTCCATTCAGAATTGAGTGCAAAACTGCTTCGAAATTATCGTACGCATACATGTATATAGCAAAAACCTTTACCTCACAATGTTTAAGACGAAACTCCTGTGTTATTAATAAATCAGTAAATAAAATATCGATTTACCCCGTAATCTCATTTTATAAATATGTCTGTTTGTTGTTATCTAAAATATTTCTAAATTTCACTAATCTTATATTTTCTATTGTATATAATATATAGGTATATCCTTTATCATATATATATATAGACCAACAATAAAAAATCGGTTTTCATCCCTTAAAAATTTCTTAAATTTTATTCCTTATTTACCGTAAACCCAAATCTTAAACTTGAATTGAAATTCAATATACATAAGATTTATATATAATGCGTTGTTGTTGTTGTTAAATCTCGATATAAAACGTGCGGGTATATATGAAAATAAGAAAACGGATACCCTCTTCTTCTATATATGTATTGGTATATAAATAAGAAGGATGAAGAATAGAAAAATTACTTAGAATTTTTCTTTTATAATTTTGAGTAATTTTATAAATTGATCTATACGAAATATCAAATTGCATCTGCTTCTTCTTCATCTTCGTCGTCGTCGTCGAACGGAATTCGTATTCTCGCATCGAGAGAACAAAAAGGAAGATTATATTAGAATATAAAAAAAACTGCATTCATTGAAATAATTTCTATATAAACTACATTCGATTTTCGTGAAAATACCTAAGGCAATAAACGAAACTATATACAATCATAAAATAAAGGCGTACCGATTTTCTTATGTATATATTCAGCATTGATCCTGATCAATACATTTTCTGTGATATATACCTACACACACGATAGTAAGAATACCATATAAATTTTCACTGTGAGGTTCAATCAAAACGATAACGAACAAGAAGTAAAATTGCATTGCTTACACAAAACAAAAAAAAAAAAAAAAACACACTATATACATAAAATAACAAGAAAATGTTTAAACACGCCTTTATAATAAAACTTAGACCCCGCCTTTAAGATATGAATATTGTGAGAACAAACTATATATATATATGTATAAAAAGACAACCAAAATTTTTCTTTTGTTCAGTTTCAGAGAAATAATTACTCTCTATAGATATGTAAAACAAATGCATGCATTTTATATCGTATCGTATACTTATGTAGTATGGCAACATTGTACGTTGTGCCATCATCATGTACTCGAAGTTTGGATAATTCTTAGCGTGAACATTTTTTTTTTTAACTTTGCCATAATTATAAATAATGGCTATGGTCGATGTGATGGGCACAAATATTTTGAGTGAAATTTTAATTTTGAGTGAAATTTTAATATGTGTGCGTGGGTAATTTGGAAAAATCGATAAAATACGTCTGTTATCATTTGGTGTATATTATGTTGTACAGCATCCGAATGAAAAAAAATGTTGCTCTGCGTTGATTGTGGTAAATCTTGTAAATGTTTAATCTTTCTGAACAGTTATCAGTGGGCGAGTGAAATTTACTGTGAATATGGAGTGCTTGAATTGAGTTTACTTAAAGTAGTTGAGCTAAGCTAATCGTGATAATTTTGCTTTATTAATTTAATACTGACTAAGCATAACCGCGTGAATACTTCAAATACCCCGGGTAATTGAAATTAGCTCTGGTGTGCAATAAGGAGATTATTTATCGCCGATACCCTTTATAATTCATTGTTAGAATTAATTCTTTTTCATCTTTTGGTTTTAATATTGTCACATCAACCATAGGTATTTGCATAAACATATGATATATGTGATTGGACTGAGCGGCAACATTGCATAAAAAAAAATTTTGGATTCAATTGTACCTATTTTGGCTACCTCGTTGGGTCTTAAAATCAATGATTTTAAAGCAAAATATATGATTACAGGTTTACAAGATACATTTGAGGAAATCACACTCTCCCATGTCACACCCATTATACGTCATTTACCGAATTCTCTTTAATTGCACGATATTATATTAATTTGATGAAAATTACTGATGTCGTTCATGCGAAGCTTAAAGGCAATGTGGAAGCGTTATTGTACCTAAGAAAGGAGAACCACAAATACAGAGGTATAGCTATCAACGACAGTGGCTCCTCAGGGGTGGAGAACGACTTGTTTTCTTCTTTGGTCTATATATAGAACAATACAAATAGCAAATTAAGGTCCTAAACCGTTAAAAATGACCAGTACAAACCGTTAGTTAGTAATATTATTGCCACAAAATTATTCAACCGACGCAAACCATTATTGTGAAATAATTTACAAAGGAGAAAAATATGTTCTAATGATTTCAGTTCCAATGGTATTAAGATTTTATTACTAACCGCATATCTATGATTTCACGATCCGAATCACTTTTAAGTTTTTTGCAGTTCCATTACGTTTTAATATTATATACATATACATTTTACCGTCGCCTATATGTGTATAAATAGTGAGTTAGAACTCTAAAAATTAAAATGATTTCTGGATAGGATCTGGCCCATTTGTAATTATGTTTGCCATAACAGATCACATTAAAAGCCCCGCTTTAATAACCGCATTAAAAGCCCCATCGCAATTAAGCTTAAACTGATAGTATATATACTGTCCATAATCTCAGACCAAAAAATACACAAAAAAAAAAATCTGACGAAATTATCACCCGCAGCATCAACACGAAAGCTGCGATTCACTTAACTAACTAAACACCCCCACAGAATGAATTAAACAAACAACATATATATGTATGTACATAACATAAATCCAAAATCCCCCAAAAATACACTAGAACCAATTATTTTTACCACCACCTTCGTTTTTATGTATTTTGTATTAACATCTCTGACAACAACAAAAACAAAACTCCAAAATTTATCCTCCCAAACAAAAAAAATACAACAACCATCAGAAACACTCAAAAAAATCACCCCTAATATAAATATACCAGTATAAAAAAATTTCACTCAAATATGTCTGCCCATTTACGCGAGTGTACAACACTTCAAATTTATTGTTCTCATGGCTGTGTGTATGTGTACATAAAATAATAGAAAAAAATAACACATCTTTCTGCGCATGAAATTATAGGTTTGTCTCTTTCTAATTTAGTTTTTGTCTATCACACTTCTACTCTGTTTAGTCGTCCATTTTGTACATTTTTTTTCGTCTCGAAATGTTCATTCTATATGTTCGACTCATTTTTACTTATTTTCATTTTGCTTTTATCTTTGTCTCTCTACATAGAGTCGTGCAGCTTTTGTTGTTTTTTTTTTGTTTGCACAGTTCGGTCATAATCGCACTTTGTCGTGATTTAATTACATACGTTTTTTTGTTTTATTTATATACAATTTTTGGGGTGTGAGTTTTTCGGGTGCGTGAAGATGAAGTTTGTTTTGTTTAGTGTTATGTATAAGTGTGTGTGTGTATAGATTGCGCAAGAAAGCTTTTTCCCTGTGTATGAAGTGACAATCTCCCCCACTTCCTATATATATGTATATACTCATCATTATGTATGTGTATACATTTTTTTTTGTAAGATTTGAAAATTTGTGGGCGTGTATATATTGTGGTTTTATGTTTTAAGTCTCACTCGCTCTGGTGTTAGCGCGAACTGGGATTATATTATGTATAGTGGAAAACCGATTTTGTTGTTGTATAAAAATTTTTTTCTGTATGTACACGTAGAGTGTATCGTGGGCCCCTCCACACACATTGTGATTTCGGCGGCTGATTGAGGCGCCTATGTCGACACCGGAGATTGCTGTCACATATATATTTTTCCCCCCATTTTTTTTATTTTATTTTATTGTTGTTGTTGTTGGTGGATATATTCTTTGCCACTTCCAAACTCTATATATATGTGTGTGATACGATTGTGTCTCCTCTCCACTTTTGGGATCTCATATAATTTTCTTGTCGATTTTTCCTCTGTTTTTTTATTTTTTAAATTATTTTCTCGAACTATTTTTCTTGTATGGTGTTTTTTGTTTGTGTATTTTGCTGTGGTTTAAAGTGGAAGCGTCGTCGCCGTCTCATCATAAACGAATAACATTTTTATGAATTTTTTTATCTACTTCTTGTGTTGTCTTATGTTGAACGTTTTTCTAAAGTTATTTTTGTGTGTGCGGTGTCGCGCTTAGACTCATCCATATAGATTTAAATTTTAAGCGGCTAAACGGATTTTTTTTTTGTTTTTCGGATGTGTACAGTGTAAACATTTTTTCGTGGGATTTTCACACTGCATATTAATAATATATATGCAGAACTGATAAACTGTGGAAAAAAAAATTTGGGCGAAAAGAATAAAATGTTTAGTTTTGAGTGAAACATATATAGTGATATATAGTATAGTTGAGTGATTTTTGTGGGCTAAAATTTTGTGCGATTTGTTATGTTGTTATTTTCTAGTGAAATTCATTTTTAAATCAATGTGCTATAATATATTGGTTTGCCGTCGCTAGTTGGAAACTTTACACTGAGATAACGGTAAAATATTGAAACTAATGATGTAAATGTCTTTGGTTGGTTACAAACTGATGGGTAGTGCATAATAAATTGTTATTCTCATGTCAACCATTTAATTGTTCCCTGGATTTGTCAAAATACTAAATCGTGAGCCAAAGCGCATATATGCGAGAGTTATAGAATATATTTGCAAGTTTTACTCTTCCAAAATACTCTGTCAAGCTGAAACGCTTCATTGCAAACAATATTTTTAAACTTGCTCTCTGGCTTTTATAAGTTACTCGAAATTTTTGAAATATTTAATATTAGGAGATTAATTTGGTGATTTAGTTAAAAAACCAATGCTTTGTTTGGAAGGTATCGGGTTAGAACTATCCAGGTAAGGATAATTGTGTAAATATAGTAAATGAAAGTCAAGCTGTATTCACACAATGTTAGTTTGGCTAGAGCAACGGAGTGAAAACTTTGGACCATATATCTCCCCATTATTTTGATAAAATTTTTGAACTGGCAACTTAGAATCAATTTTACCCTTCCAAATGTAACGCTTCACTGTAAACAAAATCAAGAGATTATTAGGATTATAATTTGGTAAAGAAGCAGTGCTTTAATCGGAAGGTATTGAATATGAGGAATTTTCAAATATACACCTAAACTCGTACGTTATTTTATCATAAAACTTATAAATTACTGACTGAGTTCTGTTGACCCTTCCAAAATACTCTGTGAGGCATAGTAATGCATCACTGAAACCCATGTTTTAATCTTGTTCTCTAGCTCTTATAAATTTCAAACAACAGTTGAACTATCTAACCTCCAACACGTTCTAGATAGAGAAAAAATTGGAAATTTAGTTAAAAAAGTGATGCTTTTTGCTTGGAAAGTTTCGGTTTCTTATCTTCCAGTTAAGGCATGTTAAGAATTTAGAACTAAATGTATATTGTTTATGCAACTAGTAAATGAAAGTGGTCCTGTACTCGGCACATTATCGGAGACAAACGAAAAAACCTGAACAGAAAACAAAATGTCAAATAGTTCATTGAAGATTCTGACCTTGTTGTTTTGACAAATCTTTCCAAGTAGTGACTTAGATTTCCAGTGACATATCATTCCAAAATTCTCTGTCAGGTGTAATGCTTCACTGTAAATACAACAAAATAGTATAGGTCTGCCCAATGTATGATAGAATTAAATGTCCCTCCTCAGTACAGAATATGGCTTGATTATATATGTGTTGCACAAATTGAAACCCGCAAGTTAAAATATTTTACCCGTGGTGTTATAAATCAAAATTTTCCCAACAGCATTAGAGCTTCTTCAATAATTGGAAAATCCTTTTTTTATATAAATGTCTTCTAATAATCTGGCTCCAACTGTCAGGATCATTTTTAGGTACATAAATCTTTACACCATCGCTTTTACTATATCCATATTATATATCCTGAAACGCTTCAATTATTAAATAAGGAAATGGATTTGATATAAAGAGGTGCCCAAAACTCGAAAGGTACCGGCGCCAGATTGTACGATAATTTTCATAATTTAATAAACTGCAATACTGATCTCTGTAACTATAACGAATTGTTTTAATACGAAGGTCTTTAATGTTAATTGAACACCACGTGTGTAATCGGATCATCCTTATACGCATCCATTGCATATTGAACCGCATTATATCTTAAACAATACGAAATCTAAAACGTTCATTCAATTGTCATCCATACTTTTTTTCCCAATATATCTATATATATGTATACGTAAATTTTACATCCCAAAATCCCAATTGCATTTTCATTAAACTCTCAAATTGAAACACGATATTTTTCTCTTTACAATATAAATATATATTGAAATTGCACCTCAAACCGATTAGGGAATATATGTAGGTACACAAAAAAAAATCCAATCCAGAAACCCCTATATACCATCACCATCCATTTATTTTGCACCCGCCGCCACCATATTAGTTATAGATAAATCTGCGACGCAATAATAAACCAACATAACCTCAAATTAATTATTTTTTTATCACCTCGCACGCTCGTTGTAAAAAAAAAAAGATGATCGCATATTTAACCAAAAAAATAAAATAAAACAAAAAACAGACAGAGAGGACGAGATGAGATAATAATATAACAAAATACACTCGTGTTTGTATGTGTTAATCAAAAATCGGAAAAACTTGTGTTAGTTGGTCAACAAAATAGTATTTCGATTGGTTAAAAGACACCAATCCGCGTTGATTATCACACAATAAAATAAAAAAATCGTCGTCTAAATCCACACACACAAACACACACCAAATGTGTATATGCGTTTTCCACACATACGTGTGTACCCAAGAAAAATACGAGTCAAATTGGAATACACGAAAAAAAAAAACAAAAAGGAGTGGCTAGATTTTTGGGGTGCGGTTGACACCAGTCCAACACTGGAGGTGTGATTTAAAACACTAAGCATGTTTTTTTTTCTGTGTGTGCTTTTGTTTTGTCGAAGACGAATGAGACAAAATACATACACGTTGATAAAAAAGTTTTTCAAACATGTATATAAAGAAGCTCACACACATACACACACACAAACACACACCGAATACATTTATATACATTTTTTTGTCTTTTTTTTTTGTTTTTCTTTTTCTCTTGTGTACGAACCAGTTTGTAACCGACCGGCGTGAAGTTAGTATCGTATATTATCGGTATCGAGTGAAATTTTATTAATTAAATTTTTTTGTTTTATTATTTTAAATTTAATTATTTATTTATTTGTTTTTCCCGGGAAAATAACAACAATAAATCGATTTTATAGTTGTTGTACCTATATATGTAGAAGATTAAGAAAACATGATTTTTTATTACCGTGACCGTGAAACGATATGAAATGTGTTGTTGAGTGAAAATTTATATTTTTTTGTGGCAAATATATATTATATTGATTGTGAAAAATTGTGTGGAAAATTATAATCTAGTGAAAAATTTAGTGATATATATATAGTTCAGTTAAATAAAAAAACAAAAAAAAAAAAATTTAAAAACAACAAAAAAAAAGTGCTAGATATTTTGTAATGTTGTAATGAGATACGACGTTCAAGAACTTCTCCAATCTGACGAATTTAGTAGGTCCGCGAAGGGGATGGCCTACCATCCATTCCTGCAGCTACCAAGACCGACAGACTTCAGCGTATCGTCGCTGTTGACGGCTGGTGGTGGTGGTGGAGGAGGCGGTGGTGGTGGTGGAGGAGGAGTAAATCGTGCCGATACCGGTGGCAGTAGTGGCAACCGTGCAACAAGTCAAATATCACCAAACGCGGGACAAACATCACCTGGTGCACCGCCACCACAATCACCATATTTTCCAGCGGCTGCACTTGCCGCCCTAACCGGTTCACCGGGTGGCCCCCATCCACATTTATATCCGGGTGCATTCTTAAATAAACTACCACCTCATCATCCACACGCTCATCATCCATTGGGCACACCATACACCACCGCTGAAGACGTACTATTGCATCAATTACATCCAGCGATGAGACCATTACGAACACTACAACCCGAAGACGATGGTGTTGTCGATGATCCAAAAGTGACGTTAGAGGGTAAAGAATTATGGGAAAAATTTCATAAATTAGGAACCGAAATGGTGATAACAAAAAGTGGAAGGTCAGTGAAAATTTCTATATATCAAATCTTGTATATAAATTTGTTCCGCTCGCTTACTAATAAAAAGCCGACGGTGCGCGCGCGATTTTCCATCATTTATGTTATATGTGCGTTTTCATTTGAGTAAAATGGAATATAAAGTGACATGATTATTTTATCTCTATCGGACACAGACACAATGCAACAACAACACACTGTATACGAAAATTATTGTTATAATTTTTACACGAAAATGTAATTAAAATTTTTTTTTTGCATAAACAGCAGTGGTTAACACATATTTCGTGTCAAAGAGGGAAAATTATATGTCAATAATTGGATTTTGATTGCGTAAACCGATAAGGCAATGTAGAGTGAACAAATGAGTGATTTTCGGAAGTTCTTAAAATAGGAAATTTATGTGTATGTGCAGTCGTACTTATAGTGCTAAGTAGTTAAATTCAGTTGAGGGGTTTTTGTTTTGTATATTGAGTGAAACATGTGACTGTCGAAATTTTAGTGTGATCGTAAATTTTTTGAGTATAGTTTGAAATGGTTTTGTTAAATTTATTTATGTGGAATTTTAAGCACGAAATGTCAAAAGATTGTCTCAGTTCCTCTAACACTGGGCATGTTATAAAATTTAAAAATTTTAAAAACTCTCTAAAAACTCAAAATATTACATGCTTCAAAATTTGCCTAGTTATCATCTGCCATATTAGTTTAACAAATTTGTCACTTAATTCATGTTTCGAATATTTAGAAATACTGCGTGCTATAAAATTTAAAATCTAAATATTATGCGACTGTCATAATTTGAACGCGGTTTTCAGTCTTGTTTCCCTCCCAAATCAAATTTGTTTCTGTAACTAAATATTTAAAATTCAAACTGGACAAACTCATATAGATTCCGAAAACTACATGCTATATAATCTGAAAATTTGTAAATTGTACATCTGTCATGATTTAGATGATTTTCAGTTTATAAAAATTGTCATACTAATCCTATTTTTAAAATTTGTATCCTTAAAAAAAAAAACATTGGACTGTACAAAATTCTAAAATTTCATACTACGGTGTCCTATAATATTTTAATATGTCCATCTATCTTAATTTGAACGAATTTTAATTTGATTCAAATGATAAGTCTTACAAATTTGCAAATTCAAATGATCAGTCTATGAAGACTATAAATTTGTCGAATTTCCTAAAACTTGACTTTTGGAAATGGATTATAATCATAAATTATTTAAAATATTTTAAAAAACTGTATGCTATAAAATTTTGCTACTGTCATGATCAATAGAATCAATTTCCAAATTTGTCCTTATATTACTAAAATTTAAAATTTTATTTAAAATATTTTAAAAAACTGCTATAAAATTTTGCTACTGTCATGATCAATAGAATCAATTTCCAAATTTGTCCTTATATTACTAAAATTTAAAATTTTGGCTAGACGAAATTCACGTAAACTTCTAAATATTTGAGCAGAACTAAGTTCAAAACTATTTGAATATTGCAAAATATTGAATATTATAACATCTTTTATAATTTCAACTCTTTTCAGTTTAATTCCAATTTTCGACATGGTTGGGAGTTCTAAATAATTGAATAATTGAAAATACTACGAAATATTATATTTTAAATTTTGCCCATTTTTCATAAAACCTTTTATCAAATAAACTTTCAAATTGACCTCCTTTGCTATAAAAATAAAAATTTGAACAAACTCATTTCTAATTGATAAATCATAAAACCTATCCACATAAAACGAATCGTAAATATCCATGGTTTTATAAAAAATAATATATTGGGCTACTAGCTTTAAATTTGACTGTATAATCAATAGATACTTGGTTTTATTTTGGAAGAGTTTAAATTTATAAATTTTTATTTCAACTAAGTTTTGAGGCAATTTAATATTCTAGATCTAGTTTTGTTGCACTAAAGATTTGTATGTCAAAATATTAAGCAACTTTCCTAATCTTATAAGTCATATTGACTTAAATACTTTAAATGAGTATACCATTTTATGATTAAATTGTCCTACGACTGTCTTTAAAGATGGCGCAAACTATTTTATACGAAAGGTCGGATTAAAAAATTTAATTTAACTTAAGCTTCATTAAACTATTTAAAAATCTTAAATAAATCTGTTAAATATTTTAAGGTAATTATTGAATAATTAACTTTACATGAGCAACTAACCTAAGATACTACAACCATTAAGTTTTAGCTCGAAACAAAAGTTAGAAAATATGACAAATCGATTAATAAGCACTCGATTATAGCTCAAAAATTAAACAGTAAACATTTATATTTAAAATACTGAGCAACATGCTTAAGCCGATCAGCTTAAACCATTTTAACAATATTTTGACTGAATATTTACTAGCTTGGTTTTCGACTAAACTATCTTAAAAGATGGCGCTACTTAACTTATTTTTAAAAACATTTCTACAATTATTTTCTCTTTGATTAACACTTTTTAACTCAATTTAATCTGGGCTACTATGAAAATATAATTCAAAATAGAATTTCTACATTTGAACAAATAAATTAAAAGTTAAGAAATATGACAAATTGAGCAAAAAAGAATGAAATTTTTAAATCCAACTTCTTAAACCAACCTACTTAAATCGATCATCTTAAGCCAAATAAATAATATTTTGACAAAATCACATACTATTTTATAGTTAAAATGACTTTTGCTAAAACGATCTTAAAAGATGGTACTAACATCATTGCGGACTTACACAATAATACACACAAAAAAATTTATCAAAACCCAAAATTTAGCGGTGGAAGTTTTTGTAGTCCAAAATTAAAGTTTAATTGTGGACTTAAGCTAAACCCAACCATTAAGCAAAAATTACAAACCCATTAATTTTTTATTTACGTTTGGAAATAAGCTGGGCTAAGGAAATCAAAATTCAAAATTGAGTTACTTAACTTAAACATTTTTTTAGCTCAATCATTTTTTAATAAAATAAAATATTCAGCAACTGGATGTAAAATTGCCTCTACTGGTTGTGATTTAAATCGACTTAAACTGTAGTATAAAATTATGTATGTTGGACAATATTTTGGAATCGAATAACTATAGCTCTAAGTTAGCAAAAGTTTTGACCAAAGTGCACTATGATCGTCTATTTTATAATTAAATAGCTTAAGGCTAAACAATCTTATAAGTTGTTAAACAAGTTAGGCTTTACCTCAAATCGAATAGTTAAAGCTCGAATACAGCTAAGAATTAAGCAAATTAAATATTTAAAAATACAGCAACTGGCTTAAAATGGATATATCGGTTTTATTTTAATTTACAGAAACTGTAATATGTACTAGTTCATGTTTTCACTTCAAATGCAAGTTTATAATCCAATTGTACAAACCAAAAAAAT
This sequence comes from Tipula confusa, assembly GCA_963556175.1. Classification (NCBI taxonomy): domain Eukaryota; kingdom Metazoa; phylum Arthropoda; class Insecta; order Diptera; family Tipulidae; genus Tipula; species Tipula confusa. The sequence continues at coordinate 192,490,539 of OY744476.1, read as the reverse complement.
TAAGTGGGACTTCTTAAGTTAAACTACTTAAGTCCAACATCTCCTACAACATAATACAGCATGCTATAAAGTTTGTTATCATTTAAACGGCTTTTACGGTTTGATCGAAATGACCGGTCTATCAAATCTTTGAATTTAAATTTTGAATCTATAGATTTAAGAAAATATTACGAATATTTTAAAATGTATATATTTATTTCAGAATACTTCATGCTATAAAATCTTAAAATTTGGTCAGTTTATAATTTCAAATTTAGAATTCGGTAAAGGCATTTTAGTAAAATTTAAACGTGTTTCTGAACTTTCGTTACAGTAGTTTTTACACCGACATTTGAATGACTTATACGATCGACCATTATTTAAATTTGACAAGTGTATAATGATAAGTTGTGCCATAATGTCTGTTAGATTAAATAAATTACTTCACGGAAGCAAAAAAAAAAAACATAAATACGAAAAACACTTTATCGCTCTGTCTACAATTATAACCTGCATATATACATAGTGTAAACATACATTAATATTGTCAAACTATATCTAAAACTCTTGTAATTAAAATAAACATTAAAATTTAAAGAAATTATCATAAATGTGCCTCAAGTATATTAAAATATTTGATAACCTTGTCAATTATTATACGAGAGTACATAATATACTTGATGTAGATAAAATCCATATATAATAAGACAACGGACACACACACACCCGTTTACACAAAAATTATTAATATTTGTCGTTAATATACCGCATTTGTATATATGTATGTATGTACGTATGTATATACCGCGGTTAATTTAAATAAAAATAAAAATATTTCTTTCAAAATTGAATAAACTTGAAAGAAAATACCGAAATCTAATCGATCATCAAATCATCTAACGAAAAAAAAAACGTTATATAATTTGATTGATTTCGTTGTATGTTTAAACATTTAATATATAAATTAATACTAACAACAAATCGCGAGCAGCCTCTTCGAAATTTTGAGATGCGCGCATATCTCATAAAAATTTTAAGTTGGTTGTATAGATTCCTATATACATACATACATATATATAAACCAACATCTAAAAAACGTCAACTTATCATTTGACGCCTCAACGATTTTGACGAACATTTCCTATAACCGCGCAACGACCAAAAAAACAAAAAAAAAAACAAAAAACAAAAACCCTCAGTAAATTAAAGAAAAATAACAGAAGAATTCGCGGTTCGTTAAAATACGCACACAACATCAAAAGCGATTCCGCGCGAATTTTTTCATATTTTTTACCGTTTTTTTGTTTTTTTAAATTTCGTTCATTATGCGCGATCAAATTCGATCATTTATACATTTTTACATTATTACATGATGATTATAATCATCATCATCATGATTATGATTATTGATTAGAAAATATAATTTGTATATGATTAGAATTTAAAAATTTTTATTTTTTTTTTTTAATTCAATTATTTATAAAAAAAAATGTTTTGTCCGTGACTGTCGCTCATAAAATCGGTTTTCTTGTGTCGGCAATATTTTTTTATTATTTATTTTTTACATAATTAATTAAATAAAAATTATTGTTAAACAATTCTATTAACTAGCGATATATAGCTAAACTTAATAATAAATAGTTTGATTGTCTTGATCGATTTTTGTTTTATTTCGTTTGTTTTGTTTGTTTCCTGTGGTGTGGTCTTCTGCTTTGTTTAGCTCAAGCGCCATCTTTTAAAAAATCGTTTAATTGAAAAATTATATAAAATGGTATGTGATTTAGTTAAAATTTTGGCTGAATTTGCTTAAGCTGTTCGACTTAAGTATTTCGACTTAAGTTTGGATAAAGCAGATCGATTTAAAACTAGAACATTTGCTGTACTACATAACTAGTCATCCACGTAATATAGTTTTTGTCACTTTAAACCAGTCATTTTTTAAGCCAGTTGCTCAATATTTTAATTATACTTAATAATGCGATTTTTCATAAATTCTAAAGGATAATATCTTAATGGTTTGAGCAAATAAGTTGCTTAAGTATATATAGTTATTTAATTTTGAATTTTAAATTTCTTTAGCTCTGTTTATTTCGATATATAAAAATAATTGATTGGTTTAACTTACTTGCATTGTGTTTGATTATAACTTAGATAGAGTTTAATCGATTTAATCAACGATAATTAGAAATAATTTTAATAATGTTCGTTAAATAGACTAAAATTTGGAAATTTCTAAACCTAAGAATTTCTAAACCAAAGTGTAATGGTCTTTCGCGTTGTTTAGCTGTGTGCCACTTTTTAAGATGATTTAGTCAATTGTCAAATTAATTATAAAATGGATGCTTATGATGCGCTTTGGTCAAAACGTTGCTAAATTAACGTTCATTGGTTAAATCATGTCATAATTTTTATTCGCAATAAAAACATAATCCAATCACTTACAATTTATCTCGATTTAAATCATAGATAAACTTATACAGTCTTTTTTAAGTCAGTAGCTCAATATTTTAATTATAAATCATTACGCCAATTAATTTTTAACAGCATTGGAGCTTTAATTAATTGATTCGATAAAAAAATTCATTTTTTTTAGTGGGTAATATTTTAACACGTTGAGCTTAGCTGTAATGCCAGTCGCTTAAAATGCATTTTGAATTTTAAATTTTAGTGGCACGGATTATATCGATAAACAATTTGCTTAGATTTGAGTTAAGTGGAGGTCAACTTCAATCCAAGTCGTCGTTAATTAGAAATGTTTTTAATAATATTAATGAAATTAATTATATTAATAGCTTAAATTTGAGATTGCAAAAACTCCCAGCAGAAGTTCTTTTATTGTTTTTATTGATGCTTTTTTGTTTTTCTGTGGTGTATTTTTCCACTTTAGACAGCTAGTGTTTTCTTTTAAGATCGTTTAATCTAAAACCAATTAAATTATAATTTACATACTACAGTTTTTGCCGATTTAAATAACAATTTCATCCAGTATATAGTAATTTTTTAAGCCCGTTGCTCAATATGTAAATTAAAAAAATTGAATATTTGAGCTTTTATAATTCGATTTATCATAAATCCTTACCTTTTAACTGAACAATTTGTTAATAGTTTGAGCTAAATTTTAGCTCAATTTTACTCAATTTTAAAATTTAAATTTTAGTAGCCCGACTTATAACGATACTTATAAATATATTTGCTGGGCTTATGATTTTAGTTTAGTGCTTGGGCTTACCTTAAATATGGCTAAATGTTTTGGATCAATGTTGCAGTTAAATAGAAATGACTTTCAGTTCATTTGATTCCTATATAAGGCGATAATTCATTTTGCTAAACTTTGATTACTACTCAGGATCACAAATACAAATTTTCTGTGGTCTGATCGTCCACAACTTACTGTTTAATTAATAAAGTAATTTAATTAGAATATTGCTCAATATTTTAAATTAGATATATTTACTTTGATTAAATTTGTGTGGCTATTACCGAGTGCTCATTATTCGATTGGTCTTATATCCTACTTCTGTATCGAGTTATATTTTAAATGTTTTGGTCTAGCTTAAGTAAAGTTATCTTAATCGTGTCTTCTAGGTAATTTTCTTATGGTTTTGAACATATATTTTACGCTTGAAAAAAATGATCACATTAAATAGCCGCAAACCTTACATGAAATATAGAGTTATAGATTTAATTTCTTTCAAAATTAAAACTAAGGCTCTTTCGATTATAAAGTCAAATTTAAAGCCAGTAGCCCAATATATTATTGTTTGTAAAATCATTTGACCGGCGGTTGTGTAGTCTACCTCGACATTTTATTGTGGCTATCAAGGCTTTATCTTTAGTTGACTGTTCAATAACAATTTTGATTTAAATGAATAAAGTGACTTTAAAAGCTAGTAGCTCAATATTTTTAATTTATTTATTATTCCATAGTTCCATTTAAATTATTTCAAATTACCAACTTCTTAACGATTTGTGTTATAGAAAATTTACGATTATGTCATATATTATAACATGTTAACTCAAACATTTATCGTAATTGCTTAAACAAAGTTACTCAGTTCGACTTTAATCGATCAATCGAATAGCAACGATTTATCCGTAACAAATGCTTCAACATAAAATTGCTCAATTTTAAAACAAATAGCTCAATTTTAAATTGGGAAAGTTTATCGTTAAACTAACTTAACAAGAAAAAATACAAAAATTGCTTTATAACCAAAGAACCAAACCCCCCAAAAAACCTTCTTAATAAGTTGCTCAATTCATAAAATTCGTAAATTTAGGTTTGATTTATTTTAAATATAGGTTTGAATGTTCCTTGATCGAACAGTACAAATTGAACATTTAAAGAACTTATAAATGACTTTTTTTAAAGTTAGCTTAACATTGTTGAGGTTGCACAATTAGAAATTAGAACATTTATGTTTTGAAATATTTTAGTTTCCTGTGATTACACTATTTGAAATCAAGTGGTTTTCAAAACCAAAACACTTATTTTTGACTGCTTTCAACTAGCAGCAAACGACAAAAAATTTGGGCAGTCATCCATTTCCATGTTGTTACAATGCCTTAAACCATTTATTCAAAATAATTGCATTGAAGTTCGTAACATGGAATATTATAGTTTTCCCTTTCTAGGCATGTTGTCTTTCAAAAATTCTTCAAAAAATGCAATCATTGAAATTGTCTGGTTTAAATGCTATTTTTAGTGCAACTAACTGCCATTTCGGGTAACTGACGATCTGATAGTCAAGGTTCTACTGTAAAGCTTTAAAATAGTTTAACAATTTTTTTTTTAAAGATTAATTAATTTAAGCTGCAACCAGTTGCTCAATATATAGTACTAATGCATAAACAGGTTCGATTAAATTTTTAAACAATTTGCATTTTTCCATATTGACGTAATGAAATAAACACTACAGTAAAAGAGCTTTGGTAAGTAATTGTGAGTGGCTCAATTTAAAAACAATTACAATATAAACCAAAAAGTTTGTCCGGTTAACAAGACAGGAACAACAACTGCCCCTATAATTGTGGTTTGATAATTAAACTCATAATATCAAGGCACATGACATCTTATTATTGGAGTTTTTCCAATGAACAGACACATCATTTAGGATTCAGCTATAGTTACTTTAGTTTTTGCTATACCATGTAATTTTGATTGCATTCAACTTGTTGTACTAAAATTTTATATTCTCTCAATTTATAAAATTAAGCAACAATGTTTAAAAGTTCGTCTAAACTATGTATTTTGATTTGTATAATTAAAATATGATCTCAAAGAAATTATTAAAGTAGCTCAATAATTTGAGTAGCTCAATATTCTATTTTTATAAAATAAAGAACATATTAACTTTAATATAATTATTGAGTTGTTAAAATTGAAGAAAATACTCTCGACCAGTTGCTCAATTATTATTAGCTTAGGCACTCATTTAATGACGTGTATCGCAAACAATTTCACTTAGTTTAAGGAAAGGTAATAAAAAAAAATACTTAATTTGCTTGAATTTATTATGTATTAATTTAAACCTAGAGTCAAGATGCGCTAATTTAGTATTTTTAAACTTGAAAATTGAGCTAATTTAAAAATGATTTTATACTGAAAGCCTTTGACCCTCATTGTTTTATTTTAGTTTAGTCATCGGATTGAATGTTGCCTTACCAATTTGATTTCAAAGTGTTGCATGTTTGGCATATTGTGCGAGGAAATTCGATCCTTTAATGTGTATAAAAATCGTATGTCAGCGAAAAAAACTTCTATTAAATATCCGATTATTTAATTTAACCCTAAACTATTAGATCATATAATAATTATATTTTGGTAAAAATAGTACTCTCATGTTGTTGCCCAATTTTCTTTACATATAAAGTGAAATAAATAGTTTACTAATTGAGCATTGATTAGTAACTAAAAATTGCTCAATTTATAAAATGTGCAATGTAACCCGAACTAACAAGACATGTACATTGTACTCTAGTTGTACTTATAATATGCAAGTTCAGTGTCTTATTGTTTGGAGCATCATATGAGTTGTTCATTTAAAAGAAATATGGCAAATGATTCTTAATTGCACTAAGCTTAAATATTTTCGAATTTTATAAAATTAAGCAACTGTCTTTAAAATATTGTAAAATAACATATATTTTTATTGGTTTTGTCAAAATATTGCGTCTGTCAAAATATTTAAACTAGTAGCCCAATTAAATAAAAACTGTGCCATTAAAAATGAACCTTATAACATTAATTATTTAAACTTTTCAATAAATTTTTTTTAATCAGTTAAAGTAGCTCAATTACTAACATTTTTGTACATTCATAATAATTTAAATAAATGTTTCAAAAGAACGTAATTTTTTCAAGTTTATCAAGTATGAATATGTATTTGAAACAAGATTTAAGTGGGCTAACTTAGTATTTTCTAAACTTGAAAATTGAGCAAATTTCTTTAAAATATTATGTGAATAGTTTATCTACAAACTATAAAGATTACTAAAAATGAACTTTATTTTTAAAGAAAATTTACTTAAAATAGTAGCTCAATTTATAATTTATAACCTAACAACAATTTAAACTTACGATAACCTTAATCGTTAAAATTTCTTAACATAAAAACGATTTTACTCATTGGATTGAAATTGGATTGAATGTTGCCGTATCAATTTGCGGTTGCAAATATGATTATTTAATCAATATTTCGATAAAATGATAAAGCAAAATAGCTCAACTATCAATATTTTTAATAACTCATAATTCATCATTAATTTTGATTTGCTTTACGGTATATATGGCAGAAGTAAATTTTTTTAAAAGTATTTCTACAATGGAGATTTTATGAATTTGAACCAGGTCTAAAACTGAGCTACAATAGTATTTGATGAGTTCTAAAACTGAGCAACTTTTTTTTAAAAAGAGCAGTATGATTTTTTTTCCATTTTCCTCGTGTGTCAATGAATTTTAAATCGATAGCAGCAATGTTTTTAGCTGATCTATTTGTCAGTTGTAATAATTGATAATTTGAAATTTTAAAATAATTTTTACAATTTGGCCACTTTTGTTTTTTAGCGCTTTAGAAATTGGAAACACTTTTTCATCCGTACTACCTGCACTACCGTATTCGTTTTTTGATCCGTATTTGCCACTCCGTCGGTTAATACTAACGAAATATACGAACCATTTGGTTAAAACAATTTCACGAAGACGCGCACATAATTCATTGTCCACTTCGTCAAAGTTTTTTTTTTTTTTAAGTTTCGTTTTGCAATCCACCACAAAAACCAAGACATACACAACCAACAGACTAATAATTTGTGAGTTTGATCATCAAACCGTGTGTTAATTAAAATACGATTAATAAAATAAAATAAAAAACGAAACACACCAGAATCGGATTGATGATCATAGTTATAGTGCGCGGTTACCTATATAGTATTTAGTATAGTGTTAGTGTGATTATTGTATGCATACTTACATATTATGTATATATCACGTTATTCGTTTAATTAAAAGTCCAATTAAAATTAAATTAATTTTTTTTTTGTATTTTGGCTAAATTTCACTTATAAGGTCAATACAATAAAATATAATCATTTAATTGTTTTTTATTAATTTTAATTGAATTTATAGTTATATAAAATGAAAATCTTGATTTTCGCGTACGGTCCCTTATACGTACGTAAGTAATTTATATAAAATTAGTCATAACACCTTTTAAAAAAAATTACAACACCTAAAAATCATAAATATTAAATCAACAAAAAGTTAGTACATTATAAATCGCATCATTAAAATTAAATTGTGCATATATACGATATGGAACTGCAATTTTACTGCATGTACAAACAGTTTATATACATATATGTATATACAAATTGCATGATGCTGAAGTAAATACAAAAAGAAGGATGTAAGTTGTTTTGCTTATATATATATATACGCGCACGTAGCTATATATATATCAATGCAAAGCGAGGGTTCGAGCGGAATAGTAGTGATTCGTACACGCATATATGTATCATAAGTATATAATTGTGATAAACAACAACAAAAATTCAACAACCTTGACCTGTCAAGCCAAATGTACCACAACAAACTGAACAAATTTGCATATATCTACTTTAAATTAATTCAAAACAATCAAAACAACAAACCTAAGTTAATATAATCAAAAGAAAACTACTTTACGTATATATATCGGATAAAAGCTTAATTCAATCTTCTTTCTGGCTAATAACTCACCTTGATTATTTTTTTGCTTTTTATACTATATACATATAGCTACAGCTATCGAGCTGTTTATGTATATGGCTCTATCATATCTGTGTGTAGTTCTAAATTAGATATAGAGCTTTTGTATGTGTGCGTGTGTATGTCTGCCTGTATGTTAAAAATTAATGAATTAAATATAAAAAAGTGACAACATTATTATATCATATATGTAAATGTATTTATATCATGTCCATATATTTAATACTAAATACACCACACACATTAGATCTAGGTCTATCTCACTAAATTCTTTTAATTACAATTCTTTCATTATCTCATGTATATTGAATATATCTGTGTAGCTGCGTATGTACCATTTTTTTTACTGTATATGAATGAAGAAACTACCTTACCGAACAAAACGAACGAAGAAAGCATAAAAAAATATGCTGCCTTACATATTCTTTCATAATTATTTTTTTTTGTGTTTTAATTTTGTGTTGGTGACAAAACTTTGCCTTAATCAATAACACTTTCATGCTGAGTGTTAAATGCATTTCGTGTTCAAAACAAATTTTGTAAGAATAAAAAAATATATGTATGTATATATATACACACACACACGGATAAAATAAAAAATATTAGAGAATGAAATAAAGTGTTCATAGGGTGGTACTGATTATGATTTGCGGCTTTTAAACAATAAAACATTGCATAGTAGCACAGAGTATGATTACCAGAGTAATCATGCTCTGTGATAGTAGGTGAAAAGTGTCAAAAAGTGTAGAAAAGCGTTGATTTTGGTTCCTAAATCAAAATAAAACTTACTATATATGATTAAATTTCTTTTGCTACACTTTAGTGTAAAAAAGTGTAAAAAGTGTTCATATGAATTATAAAGTTTTTATTTCACTATATTAAATTTACACTTTTAACACTTTTTATTATTTTCGTTATAAAATATTAATGTGGCCTTGTAATTTATAAAAAAAAGATCAGAACAACTTTAAATAAAAGAATTTAACGCACTTTTGATGTTTCCTATGGTATCAGGTTTGGTTTAATCTACTATCGGATTTATTTTTTGATTTAAAATGATTAAATTATGATTAGCTAAAACTCAATTTAAAAAAGTTTATATAACCGATTAAATGTAGTTATTTTGTAATATTGTAACTTTAACACTTTTTATTATCGTTATAAACTTTCAAGTCATTAAAATGCTTTAAAGGTCTTCGAAAAGTGTCAAAAATGTAGGTTTTGGTCATCAAATTAGCAGAAGACCGACTAGATCTGATTAAATTTCAGTTTAGTGTAAAAAAGTGTAAAAAGTGTACGTAAGAATAATATTGTGATTATTTCACTATGTTAAGTTACACTTTTTACTCTTTTTGCAATTTTTGATTCAAACACTTAATACGATTTTTTTATTAATAAAAAAAAAATCAGAACAACAGTAGATACGTAGTTTTCTAGGACTGGTATTTTACACTTTCAATGATTAACATTTCAAAGTTCTAAAGAACTTTTCAAAGTATTTTAAAGGATTGTTTCAATTTATTATAAAGTAATTTTCTTTTTTTTATGATTTTACGGAGCAAATAAGAGATCAGCTATACATAGGTTTGCTTTAATCTACCATCTGAGTTTAACATTCCTGACCTAGGTAACGCCTATAGAAGATTCGTTTAAAATTATTTTTAAACTAATTACTAGCCTGAAATCATTTTTTCCTATATCTGGTTTATTTCGTATTTTTGTGGCCAATAACAGAAAAACGGCTTAAGCTAAGTCAAATTATTACCTAAATTTTTTGTATCATACGTGTAAAGGTAAATTTGACTTAAGCCACAATTTACTTGATGTATAAATAATCCATTACTAAAACAAAAAAATGTTACAACATAATGCTTTAGCTTCGAGTCTCACTTTAAACCGTAAACTAATTTAAAGTTAGTTTGACTTAAATATCATTTAACTCTTATAGCAACACATTCGTAGTATAAGTGATAATAAGAGTGATAAAACAATTATAGTGATAACTTCCAAGTTGTAATTTCCAAAAACTAAATGTTACTATTTCCAATTTTAAGTTACTCTAGATTTTAGAACTTTACCACCAAACAAATAAAAATGGCTTAAGCTAGAATACTTAGTTACCAAAATATTTTTTGTACGATGTATGTAAATGTAAATTTGACCTTAGCTAAATTTTACTCTGTGCAGAAGGCATTCCTAATTTTAATTACGTTTTAGAAACACATAATTTATAATAGTTAGTCACATGTTTAAATATTTCGCATCGCAGGCTAATCATTAATCTTACTACGTGAGTTAATGTTTATAACACTTAAGTCACATTTAATTCGTAAAAACACAATCTAAGTTTATAGCTATGTTTTTTAGCCTTATATATTTTAAAGTAAAGATTTAAGTCAACTATATATAATATCACAAATTATTTCCATATTTTCTGACTTAAGGCTTTCTAGAACTTAAACTAACTTAAAATTGATATTTAAGCATAAAGTTTCACCAAAACTCAATGTACGTCAAAGCAACCTTGGCCTTAAGTCACACTTAACATTTAACTGATGACAACTGTAAGTTCATTTTATTTGAGTTACATATTTTAAATTAAGGGTTTAAGCCATTTTCGTATACCGAAATATATAGTTTATTTAATTTTTTCCGACTGAAAATTTTAGACATTTTAAACGTTAAGGTTTTTAAAATACATTTTCTTTCATAATTATGAACCAAGTGACCAATTATATCAATATGACTTAAGCTTTATAGGTTACTTTTTTTCTTATTTATCATACTGAATTTGACTTAAGTCACATTTAGCTCTTAAAAAAGTATTCATTTTTTGGTTTAAGTCATACATTTAAGTAAAAAACTATGCGAAGTAATAAATAAAATCAGCTTAAGTCACAAATGCTCAAATATTTTGCATCATAAGCTAATATTAATCTTATAAGGTGAGAATCCACGTTTATAGGACTTAAGTTATATTTAATTTAAAAGGATTTAAGTCACTTATGTCAAGTTATTTCTATATTTCTCTGATTAAAGTCACCATTAACTCTTAATAAAGCTTTCCTAGTATTTATGCTGTTTAAGACACATATTTTGTATTACGGGTTTAAACAATTTTTTGTTTGTTTAGTTGACTTAATATTTTTCTGAGTTAAGACTTTCTCGAATTTAAATGTTAAGTGTTTAAATTAGAGATTTTTATGTTTAAAAACTATGTGACTTAGCAAACAAAATCGACTTCGGTCTTTGGATCGTATTAAGCTTACGATGCAGGTCAGAACCTATAGGATTTAAGTCATATTTACTTTTTAATTAAACCATCTTTTATCAAATTATAGTTTTAAGTCATATGGTGACTTCAGTTGTTTTTAAATAACATATTTTTAATTAAGGGTTTAAGCCATTTTCGAATACCGAAATATATAATTTATTTAATTTTTTCCAACTGAAAACTTTAGAGATTTTAGACGATATTTGCAAAATAAATTTTCTTTCATAATTATGAACCATGTGACCAAATATATCAATGTGACTTAAGATTTATAGGTAACTTTTTTCCTTATGTATCATACTGAGTTTGACTTAAGTCACATTTAGCTCTTTAAAAGTATTCATTTTAGTGGTTTAAGTCATATATTTAAGTAGAAAACTATGCGAACTTATAAGTAAAATCAGCTTAAGTCACAAATGCTCAAATATTTTGCATCGTAAGCTAATATTAATCTTACGCTGTGGTTCCACGATCATAGGGCTTAAGTTATATTTAATTTAAAAAGATTTAAGTCACTTATATCAAGTTATTTTCAAATTTTTCTAAATAAAGTCACCATTAACTCTTAACAAAACATTCCTAGCATTTATGCTATTTAAGTCACATATTTTGTATTGCGGGTTTAAGCAAGTTTTTGTTTATTTAATTGACTTAATATTTTTCTGATTTAAGACTTCCTTGAATTTAAATGTTAAGTTTTTAAATTGGGGATTTTTTTGTTTAAAAACTATGTGACTTAGCAAATAAAATCGACTTCGGTCTTTGGACAGTATTAAGCTTTTGATGCAGGTCAAAACTTAAAGGACTTAAGTCATATTTACTTTTTAATTAAACAATCTTTTATCAAATAATGGTTTTAAGTCATATGTTTAGTTCAGTTTTTTTTAAATTATACATATTTTATGTTAAGCTATTTTTGAATACCAAAATATATAAATTAATTAATTTTTACCGACTGAAAACTTTAGAAATTTTAAACGTTAAGATTTCTTAAATACATTTCTTTCACAATTAAGAACCATGTGACCAAATATATAGCAATATGACTTAAGCTTTATAGGTTACTTTTTTTCTTATTTATCATACTGAGTTTGACTTAAGTCATATTTAGCTCTTTAAAGGTATTCATTATAGTGGTTTAAGTCATGCAGTTAGGTAAAAAACTATAAATAAAATCAGCTTAAGTCACAAATGCTTAAATATTTTGCATCGTAAGCCAATATTAATCGTATATGATGGATCCGCATCGTTTATAGGACTTAAGTCATATTTTATTTAAAACGATTTAAGTCACTTTTATCAGGTTATTTTCATATTTTTCTGATTTAAAGTCACATTAACTCTTAACAAAGCATTCCTAGCATTTATGCTATTTAAGTCACATATTTTGTATTGCGCGTTTAAGCAATAATATTTAATATTAAAATTTTTCTGAGATAAGACTTCTACAAATATAAATGTTAAGTTTTTAAGTTGGAGATATTTTTGTTTAAAAACTATGTGACTTAGCAAATAAAATCGACATCGTTCTTTGGATAGTATTAAGCTTTAACGACTTAAGTCATATTTACTTTTTAATTACACAATCTTTGATCAAATTATGGTTTTAAGTTATATATTTTATATATATTTTAAGGATTTAAGTCACTTATAACCAGAAATTTGAATTATTTAATTATTTTATTTGAGGAGAGGTCAGTTTTAAGTCACATTTACCTGTTGACGTCGCATTTCTAGTTTCAATTAAGTTTTTTTAGTCTTTTGTTTTAAAGACTAAAGCTTCGCGAGCTACAACATTTTCACTAAGGCTTAAATACAACAATTAAAAATATACAATTTAGTTTATTTAGGGTTAGATATAAGGGCTTAAGCCATTTTTCGTATATATTTTTAGTTTTATCTCCTTTTTTCTGATTAAAGACTGAATCCTCGCAATTAAACTGTAAAACTAGCAAATAAAGTTTTTTAGTGGTCAATAAATAAAATGACTTAAGTTTGGTAAGTCTTAGTAGTTTAGCTTAAAGTTTCAAAAAATACTCAATAAGGAGCTTATGATGCGTGTCAATTTTTTTTTTAATTTGACTTAAATTGATGGTACTGATTAGGTTAAACGGCAAAAATCAAAATATGTTTAGTATTTTGAGTCAATAATAAAAGTTTCAATGCCCACCCTGTGCTCATACAAATTCATCATCATCATCAACTATTAAAAAATATTGCACTTCAGAGTTTTTAATTTCTTTTTATACTCCACATATAAACACACAACCACATATTCATTTTTTCGCGTTCTCATTTTTATTTTCGCGCGCCTGTTTATATATTTACGTGTTCATGTATAAATACATACACATATACATTTTGTCTACCCTGTTCATATACATACAAATATAAACACATATATATTTATTCAACCACCAAAATACAAATTTTTCCGTATTTTCATATTTCATTCATTTATTTGCAACGGTTTTCCAGTATATATATATACCTATAAACCCACCCACCCATCATAGGCGTACATATACCACCCAACATAATTTTTTATTTTTTGATTCACACAAACTTTTTGAACTATCAATTAACCAACACTATAAAAAAATAAAATAAAATGAAAATGAAAATGTATAAAATCCTTATAAGCATATAAAAAAAGGATTAACACTTTTATTACCATTGTTGTTGGATGTATAAGAATTGAATAAAACGGAAAATTATTTTGTTTACATCAAAGCGGTTTTTCTCGACTTTAGTAGTTCATTTTTGCCTTTCTTACCACCGTACATACTAAAAAATTTCCAACTTTGAAGTTTTGTTTTTTGTTGCGGGTGTGCCTGTGTCTTATGTTATGATTTTAAAATATTCTTACAGATGATGTAATTAGAACCATAGTTTATTGTGTTTAGCGCGCTAAGTATTTACAGGTTGCTTAGATTTAATTAAATTGGTTACCATATAGAACCACTACCGGAGAGAATCCCCGCGTTGTATCTATATACACACCATCGTTCATATGTTTTATGCAATCAACGTCTCTGTATTTTATAAACAATAGATACACACAGAGATGTATTAGTGTTCGCGGTTTTATGTATACAACAAAATGTGTTACCTCGTGGATTTGAGAGACGTTTGAGCGAATGCATTTTTTTCTCCTAAATATTTTATGATATATAGGTGTGGTATGTATGAGTGAAAAAATTGCATAAATATGGCTATGTATGTATATGTTGATATATATGAATACATTCAAATATTACATAAATATAATGTTGCAAAACAATAAAAGTAAAAAAAAAAAAAAAACTTTATCACGCCACGTTAACACTTCACGCGCACTTCAAACAATAAAATTACAACAAAGCGAATATAGGATTTCAATTAATTGGTAGTCTAACGCTAGATAGACAACGCTTCGACCGGAAAATATTGGTTGCGCGAACGTTGGCCTTACCATTAACGCACGAGCTTTAAATTGTAATACAAATTTTTAATTCGTGTTTTTTTTCTATTTGCAGGTATGTACAAGATGTTTTCGTACAACAATGTAACAGTGTGACCATGTAAGTAGATGATTAGTTTATGGTATAAAGCAAGGCCTATTTCGAATTTGAGGAGGAAAACAAAATCGGAAAGCCTTATTCTAAACCTGAACGAACATATAGGCAACATAATTCGGTCAAGAATGACATTACTATTGCGTTAAATAACCCCAGATATAATGTTCTCTTTTATATTAATGAAATTCAAATGTGTCCCAAATGTATAAGATTGGAATTGAAATTGACTATTAATCTTGGCAAGTGCCTTAAAAATATTTGAATTCACCAAGTCGATTTGAACTTTTTCTTCAATATTGCTGTGTATATGCGCCCGCTGAAAGATATTAGGTTTGTAACTGATATTTTTCCTTCCTGGGAATGAATCATCTCATTTGAGATGGCTAAATATTTTTGGAATGGCGGAAAGAATAGCAATAACACGATAATTAGTAATCTCATTTCTTCTGCCAGGTTTAAAAATCGGACGAATAAAATACATTTTCCATAGATCTTGGGAAACTCCAGACCAGATGCTTTTATTGAAAATAATGGTTAACGACATTGCTAGGCTCAAACCATATTAATTTTAAAATTTAGCATTTTAAAAGCATGGACAATACTATTTGGATTCGAAGAATTATTTATATATCCTTAGTCTGCAAGATAAAATTTTTATTATGGAGCAAATTTAACGCCTTAAAATCGTTTCAGGCCATGTCAAAAGCCAAATAATACGAATAAAGTTTGTTGCAGCGTCTCTCAAGAAGAAAAACAAGTTCCTTTTTATAACAAGATGCATATTTCCAGCTATTATGGAACCACCCTTTCAATGCAAATGCAAACCACCACCCCGACGCCGGGAGCACCAGTCACAGTGGTCTAGAAATTCGCTTAAGGAGTTATAATTGGTACGCCTAGGATCAAAATGAAAATTTATCATGAAAATTGAATATAGGAGTATTATATATGCTCGAACATCTTGCCAGATGCACACACGACGAAATACCATGTCTGTTTCATTCATTGTTCAGCTGTTTAGGTGCGATGCTAGTAAAATAATCCACAACTACTGGTCCCCGAATATTCCAGAAGATTTACGTCTTTATTCGTGATGTTTTTTTTTAAACATCATCGTCCACCCAAATCAAGTCAGGAAGATTAAGGACCGCAACAATGATTAATTGTCTACCGGGCGCAGACATGAAAGCACTGTAGAATATAAATACTTGACGCAAACAGAATATCACCATTAAAAGCAATCAGGACCCTCCCTTCACTCTTTACTCGATGTTTAGTAAATTGGCGTAGTTTGGGTACCCAGAAAATACAACCGTTGTGTTTCTGCCATAATATTTTAAAACGTCATCACCATACATTTCTAGTATTTTGCTATATGTCGTTGGCTGTGGCCTTACTATGGAGTGGATAACCTTTATTTACAATATATTTAAACATTTCTGGAATATTATGCCTAGTACTGTCATTTTAATGTCACTTCAATGTCACGCCTACATTCAAGAAAAAAATGTGGGATGCAAGAATTTTTACGACGCAAACAATACAATGAAGTAACTGAAGCAAGTTTATAACAATTTTGTTGGCATTTTTTTTTATTCTCTGCCCCTGCACTGCAGTTATTTCTTGGGTATGGCTATTTGAACATCTCTTTCTTCTTGCTCAGTAATTATAATGTAATAATTTCGAGTAACGACACATATCCGATGCTATTGCTACCAATTTTTTTGACTTCAGCAGAGTTCTTTAGATATTTTAAATTTTCTGAATTGTTCGTAAATGTCTGATCCAATGCTGATATGCAGTCAATACATGTGTTAATTCCATCTTCTTTTATATTTACTGCTGCTGTTTTAACAATTCTAACTCGCTTATCTTCAATAGAAATTATGTGCTTTATAGGAGGAATAGAACTGCACTAACACTTTTAAAAATATGACTTGGAGTGTGTCAATTGTTCAATCTACTGGCGTTGCATTCTATGTGGATATCACCAAAAGTATAACCAATGACCGAACCGGTTAAGCCCTGATCAACACATTACTTAATTTATAGCATTTATTTGTGTCATCATATATTAGGCGAGCCACCCAGAACAAAGTATTTCTCCATGGAGAATTTAAAAAGGAAAAAATGTTTCTTGTGCAGTGGACGGAGAAAATTATAAGGAAAATTATAAGAAAAAACAAGAACCCATTTTTGAGGGGTAAGCCAATTCGATAGAAAATATTAGGAAGATTATTACATGTCCATCATCAAAAAAAAGAGCGAGGATAAATCTAGCTTCAACACAGGACCTAGAAAAACAAAGTTAAAGCTAAATAACGAAATTATCTTCGTTAACCTGAAACGGAACAGGCAAGTAAAAATAAAGATGGCATCGAATATTATTACATTTGAAAAAGAACTCAAAAGAAAAATCCATTTGAAATGAAATCCGAAAGTGATCTGCGATGGACATTTGTGACCAAATACTTAGACAAATAGTAACAATAAACATGGAAAATACTATGGTGTACGTTTTTTGCCCTACAGTGACTATAGTAAAGGGACTTTACACAGTGCAAATTCCTGTTTGTTCTGCAATTTGGTCACTGATTTTATTACAAATTGTTGAAAGTGTCGGCAAAATATTTGAAACAAGATTTACTTTATGAGTGTGACCCTGAGGTCTTAAAAGTAGACAAATATATTCCATGATGAAATCAATTTTCTATAGAACTCAAACAAATTGCAGGACATAGTCCTAGAAATTGTTAATTGCTCTCAAAATAGTTTGATATTTGTAACTTTCTAATGGAGAGGTTCAATTAAATTTCTACAAAGAACATTCCTAACCTGATTTAAACTCCTCGTTATCGGCATTTAAATTTGAATGGCTACCAAAAAGGTTTCAACAATTTTTGGTATCTTTGTAGTGTTAAACGGACTACTGGAGCAAACTCTTCTGCAATTCTTTTCAGTACTTGAATTTTTTTTCACTCTATTCGTTATCTTGGGATGTTCTAATTTGATGGAAACTGAGTAAAAACCACTGTGATAACGCTGCAAGCTCTGCAAGTTTTCAAATTTCTGCTCACAATACAAGATATCTGATTTAATGCAATTTATTCCAGGTAACTGGTTTTAATTTCAAATCTTGTGGTTATAGTATCAAGAGGGTTAGTGAACAAGTTTCATCAATCGAGTGTTTAAGAAAGCCAAATATTGTTTCTTCCTAGTGTCCAGTACGAAGAATTCTAAAGCTTTATTGGGACAACTCACCAA
Organism: Tipula confusa; assembly: GCA_963556175.1. Lineage (NCBI taxonomy): Eukaryota > Metazoa > Arthropoda > Insecta > Diptera > Tipulidae > Tipula > Tipula confusa. The sequence goes on along the minus strand of OY744476.1, from coordinate 192,472,214 downwards.
AGTGTTTCTCTTTGGTTAGCACTGTTTATTCCAAGTCACTACTGATCTTCCATTTTTCGTTTGTTCTCGATGCTATACTATAACGACATTCCTCTTATGTCACTATATAGATGCCTTCCTCAGATTTCTGACCTATCAATCCCCACTTTCGTTCTCTAATTTTCTTTAGACTTCGACTTAGTTGATAAGGTGCAGACGCTCCTTTTTTATGAAATAGCATTCGGTAAGGATTTCATCAGATCCTTACCGGTTTCAGAATTTATTTATGGAGCAGAAGCTTATTATGAATTGAGAGCCCGGAGTGTCTCCCTAGAAGCCAGTGCAGTTTCCTGATTCTGATGTTTAATTATTCTCTTTTTTTCATATATTCCTTCCATCTTAGTTTAGCAGCCAAGGTTGCATACGGTACTTATTGTGAATTGATTGATATGTGCTCAATTCTTAGATTAGTAAAGTTTACACATGTTGATTTAGTTTCATTCAATTTAATACGCCATTTTTTTGTCCAATTGCATATCTTGTTTGTGGCTTTCTTCAGTTTGTTGGTAGAGTCAGTTATGTTTTGTTCTGACGCTAATATAGCAGTATCATCAGCAAATGTTCCTGTAGTTGCATCAGTATTGGGCAGGTCTCTTGTATATAGGAGATAAAGAATTGGCCCAAGAACACTATCTTGGGGTACTCCTGTTGTTATTATTTTTAGTTCAGAGTATTCATTCTCATACTTTACTCGAAAGTGTCTGTCTTAAATATACGATTTAGCGATTGGGAAATCCCGGAGTATATTTGTTTGGATTCAATTGATTTTTCGATTACATCGGTAATTCTATGAACTTGGGATTGCTGCATTCATTATGTGCAATAATTTCTCCCGTCTTTTTTCTGTTACGCTTTTAATTACTTGACCTTTTATTAAGTAGTACCCTGGAGCCTTTTTAACGTTTAGGTTGTTCTTTATTTCCCAATTTAGTGCATGCGTTGTTATAGGTCTTATTCCGTGCTCATCAATTTTATCAGCTGGGGTAATGTGGTCCTCTGCAGATTGTCTTGAATATGGTTGAAATGTCTGCTCTAGATGATTTGCAAACAGATTTGCCTTTTTTGAGGGATTTCTAGTCCAAGTATCGTTGTTTTTAATTGGAGGTTGGGTCTTTTTAGGGCCTTGGTTGCCTTCCATAAAGAATAGTCAGAGTTATTGTCCTGTCAGATTGTTTAGGTATTTACTGACTGACTGGTTTTTAATCTTCTTTATTAAAATTTTTAATTATTGACCAAATTATTAAACAGTCTCTTCGCTTCCGGTGTTCGATTTCTTTGCCAGTTTTTACGAGCTTTCCTTTTATTTTTAATCATTTCTCTCACTTCTTCGAATATTTAACGTTTTGATTTGTTTCCCTTATATGACTAGTGACACTGTGTATATTTAAAGAGATTCTAATTAGTTTTGTTATTTGTTAACTTGGGTTTAACTTCTTTTCTTATTATTGTTTGGCTAAGCATCATTATAACTGGCGAATGATCCAATGAAAGACTCGATGCATTTTCTACATTAATATAATTCTCTGATGTGCCTCTTGTTACAAAAAGTCTATAAGATCTGGGAGCTTATTTATATCCATCGGACAGTAGGTTGGTATACCATCTGAGTGGTATTCGCGTTTTAACTTTTACCGGCTGCTAAAAGCTCTTTGTCTTTAGTTGTTGTTAACCGTGACCCCCAGTAGATATTTTTTGCGTTAAAGTGACTTCTAAAATTAAAAAATTACTTCCAAGTGTTTTGAGGACTACTTCACTTTATTGTTTGTTATGATTTTTCTTTTTTCTGCATCTTGTACATATTTACCATGGTTTTGTTTCGGATTACGAGATTTATTTCTCATTTTTTGTAGCTATATTGCAACTTCACATCTTCGATAGTTAACTGGATGCTCCCCTTTGCAATTAACACATTTTGGAGGTGAAGTTTTATTAATTGGACAAGCATTTGGTGCGTGTTTCCCTGCGCATTTGACACATCTAGGTTCATGATTACAGTATTTTTGAGTATGGTTAAACTCTTGGCATTTCTTGCACTGTGAGATTAGTGTAGTCGCTCTCAATGGCTCAATTTTATCTCTCAGGTGGAGAATTACATTTATCTATAGTTTCTTTATAGTCGAAGATTAACATGAACAGTGCCAGTCCTCTTCTGATAATATCAGTGTTTTAGTCCTTGTTTTGTTTTTTCTCTTTTTTGATGATATTTACTGCATCTTTAATTTTACAACCTTTACGTGTTATTTCTTCTATAATGTCCTCCTTTGAACAATATTGGTGGAGCCTCCGGGCTACAACTTTGATTGGGCGGTCATTTTTGTCATCATACGTAAACCATTTGAACCCATCGGTGTTTAATTCAGTAGCGAGAGCTTTATAAACTTCTGGTTCGTCGTGTAGATTTTCCAGATGATATTATTTAATGATACTTGCTTACGACCGATTTCAGTAGTTGCTGAATGTCATTATATACTTTTACTCCTATTTTGTTAATAGGAGGTGGAAGAGAATCTTCTTCTCTTTATCTAACACTTTTGGAGCTATTTGATTACTATGATCGATGCTATAATTGATTACTATAATATTTGCGAATGTTGGTTCAACTTAAGGTGATGACTCAGCCTTCCTTTTAGTTGCTTAATGTGCTTTTGCTTTGGTTGCTTAATGTGCTTGCTTTTTTGTTAACTCATTTTCTTTTTTCGAGAATCCAATTAGTTTCTCGTTCTAGTTCACTTTCATCAGTACAGAATTGGCCTTTCATACTGAGTGGTTGAAAAGGATTTTTATTTAATATCGCGATCTCTGCTTCATCATTGATTTTGTTGTACTTTAAAGAATGATTTTCTCTTCTTAATTTGGCCATTTCGTTGTTTAGCTTTGCTATGATTTTTTCCATATGTTCGAGCTTTTGCATTAGAACATCATTATTTATAGTGAATGTCGTTTTTTCAGGCAGCGTTTCGCATGATGGTGATTTGTAGCTGAATTGCATATTCCTTACTGGTGAACGAGGTATTAGGCCACTTTTGTGGAATGTTTGTTTTTGTAATATGTGGCTCCCTCTAGTTTCCATGGAGCCGACTTTTTCAATAGAAATTTAGAATACCATCTGGGGTAGTAATTTCATTATTTGTTGTAGTCATATTACTTTGTTTTGAGATTTATTTTCGAAGTTTTCTTCTCCTATCCTTTGGTAAAATATATCGCGATATACAAGGTAGCTCATGCATTTTATACTTATTGCCAAGTGTTTAGGCAGCCGCCTCTCTTACAGACGCTGACCAGACAGCCGCTCTATATGAGAACAGACGTTTCTGGATTTTAACGTCACATAGCTCTTAAATGCATTGATTGCAAGTGACCTACGGACCCTTTCTGGCTTCAGCCCCCAAACTAGCATTCTCAACGGTTTTTCACCACATGATTCTGCTAGGTTGCTCGAGTTATCACCAATACGGCGTGTAGGTAGCAAGTAGGAGTTAGGATGGAAAAGCTAAGACCTATAGTAAGAACTACAAGAATGAATCGCTTCACACCCCTTTAGTCAGATTACGATGGTCAATTTTTTTTAAACATGCTCATATATTTAACAAACATTAAACTGCCAATTATATAGTGCAGCAATAGAATTATTGGAAAATAACTTGTCTTCATCAACTATGTTCAGAAATATTGCTGTTGATAGCAGAAAATTTTAAAATTTTAAATTTAATATAAGTTAACCAAGTTTTAAACTTTTTCAGAAGTAATTGTGTAGAAGGTTACCTCAAGGAACCCTTTTTTTATGCATAATATTGCCTCCAGAGTTAGTTGTTTGTGTTTTTATCGCAGTGGAAAAAATCGAATTCTGGTACCTTGGCATGATAATTAAGTATATCTTAAATCTTAATCTATGTCTTTTGCCAATCTAGTGTTATAAGGTTAACTATTGATGAAAGGCTTAGAAACGAAAAGTTTGAAAAAAACTTTATGTAAAAATTTTTCCAATTACAAGACGAAATTAAATTTGGAAAACATTTACCACTACTTTCACTTTACCATTTTTTTGGCCAAAATTTACGTATTCGAATTTGAAAACCCCAAAAGTGTTGAGTTGACAAAACTGTCATCTTTGGTTATGAGGAAAAGTTCACTTAACGCCTATTCTTCTATAACTATATGACAGAACATAATATATTAAATTTTATCCGTTTGGTCAATTTGGGTCATACCTAGTTGGATAAAAAATTAACACAACTGTTCAAAACGACCAACATTATAGTGTAACAAAATATCGTATAGCGTTATATTATTTTAATCACAACAACATAAAATTCTTCAAGCGTCAGACCATATCAAGCAGCAGATCACATAACGAATAAAGACACGCTATAGGTATATACATTGTGTTAAAAAAAAAAAAAAATTTATCACCATCATTTTTACTTTTATAGCCAACATAAATCTATTTTAATAAAATTGTTCTAAGCAAAAATTAAAATTTGGTTGTTAAATTATCAACAATGGGAGCCAAGTAATTTTAAATGTCCACCAAAAAACATTTTTTTTAATTAAGACTCCGAAATTATAGCATAAAATTATAGTAGCGTAAAATTATGTGTATGTACTCGTGTATATATTTTTTGGTTACCCTATTAAATTACTAAACCTTACACATTTTTATTTATTTTTTATTATTCATATTTTAATTAGTGTCAACTTTACGTCACTGGATTTATTTATACTTATTATTTTACTATAAACAATCTGTTGTCGGGGGGTGATTATAAGTTCACAATCAAAATGTGTTAAAACCAAATTGCATTAAATTTTAAAGGGATCGTCACTCAAAGAGCCGTGGACCATCCGAAATCGAGCCATCCTTTAAGTTGGATCATTAATGTTTTGGCACACGAAAGTTCCAATTTAAAGCTGCAACACCAATCCGTCATTTTATTTATAACACTCGGAGCTACTTCTTAAACGCTTTGTCTAGAGTTTCCAACAAAGAGCATTACTTTATCGCGATTGCTACTTCTCAACATTGGCATTAGTACTACTATTGAAAACCATGTTCCAAAGGTGTGGGCCCAGCACTGACTCTTGGGGGCACTTTTTGGTCACTCTTTTGAAATGTGCCATAATTAGTGACAATAGTTGAAGATTTTTCAGAGGAACAGTTAGTTATGATTGAGTAAAGATTTTCTGGATAGTTAATAATAGGCCACTGGAGATTGTTGAAAGCACCAAATACATCAACGAATATTTTAAGAATGTATTTTTGCTGTGACTGTTTGACTACGTTGATTATTTTCACTATAGCGTCCTCTGTTGGCCAATTTTCTCTGAATGTACTGTTTGTCACTTCACGCACATCAAACTGCCAGATGGCCGGTATATTGGTTAAGGTGTTTGCTTAACACGCCACGGTTTTGAGTTTGGTTCCTGCCGCGGACCACAACACCGTGAACAATTGTGTGGAATACCGTTCATTAAACGGACCACCTACAATAATCGCAAATTTTTTTATTTGGCCTACACCACATTTTATATTATTTGCAATGTATTTAAGAAAAAAATCTTACATTAATTAGCAGCGTTATCGTTCAAGGCCAATTTCAATTATAACCCTTTCTTGTACATTTTTTAGGTTTGGTTAAATTTAAACAATAAACAAAATCAAACAGACAGTTAATCAGTCATTTGCAAATATTTTAGAACTACGATCACATTCCTAAACTGTAACTGTAATTCACAGGTACACAAAAACCTATTGCTTACAGTTTTTTGTAGAATCAAAATTTTATGTTGCTTAAAGTTGCTCAATATTTAATAATTAACTTAACCTCAAAATGTTTTGCTCATTTTCCGTTTTTTTTTTCAAATTTAAAATCTAGCTACAATATTTTTTTTAGACCCACTGTCGATAAATGAAGCTTAATGACTTCGCCACTTTGGGCACACTATTTATTTTATTCGTTTTAAAATAAAATTGCAATGTAAAGGAATAGCTTGCTTTACTCGGGCAATCATTTTACTCGATATCTCAGCTGCTTGTGCTTGAAAGCTTTAATGGATTTCGCTTTGATTTTCCCTTTATATATACAAGCATTTCCTATCTTTCCTTTTAAATTATTGTCTTTTGCTAAAACATTTCAGAAGAAGGATCATCATCCATAATTGTAAATTTATGCCCATACAAATATGATACAAATATGATACGCGAAAACTGTATCGCTTACAATTTGTTGTAGATTAAAAATATCGTGTTGCTCAATGTTGCTCAATATTTTTAATATTAATCACATGACGTTTTAATAATTTTGTGGTTTTTTCAAAGTTAAAATTTGGCGTGAGTTGTGCTTAACTATATAACGAAACTAGCTCGGCAATATATATAGTAGAGTTAAGACCCCAACGTAATCAGTGCATAATTCAAAGATGCATTTAAAGAGATTTCAACTGAGCTTTTTTCAATTGTCTAGAAAATTTCAAAAACCTGAGTTGGAATTGAAATCAATCAATAGATTGTTGATGTAGTATGGGCCAGCAATGGCCCATAATATATTATATTATAAACAACAAAAAGGTGTACATATAGATAATTAGGTGTTAATGATATTTCGTGTAATAATTTTAATTCTGTTGGTTTTTTTTGTTTTTTGTCGTTATGTCCGCTTTTATATTTATATGGCATGATCCAATATAATAGTGACATAAACTAAAACTAAAACTTTAACTAAAACCATATATTATTTATAATGACAATTGTATCTATTTATATGAAATAATAATAATAATATTCGTGTCATGTTAGTAATTACACATTCATGTACAGCTTATAAGTGATAACACACAAATACACACACATAAACAATGGTCACATAAAATAATTGTGTGTAGTTGGTAAATGCCTAAATATAATAAAAATTTACCGAGTTGTGCAAATATAATCTGCCAAAAAATTTTAAGCTTTTAGTTGTGTAATTGACAGTTATTCAAAACTAAACTGTCATAAAGTTTTTTCTCTTGTCGTCGTTTTTGCTGTTATAATTTAGTTCATGCATAAATGTATATTATAAATATTTTAACAAGATTAGAAATGGTTCATGTACAACAACACCTGAATATTATAACAACAAAAATACAAAAAAATTGCGTGTCAAATAATTTAAAAGCAAAATCCAAATGACTTGATGTGTAAACGTGCAACATATTTTGATTATTAAATAGTGATTGTACATTTTTTTTTGGTTAGGACGTTTTTTATGACAAATTCCCATGTTTTGCACATAAAAATGTGAAAAAGTGTTAAAAGTGTATCAAACAATTTTCGGTGTTTACACTTTTACACTTTTCTACACTTTTACTAAAATTAGCTTAGGTGTAGCGCCAGTCGTCTTGTGCCACAAATATTTAGACATATACACATGTACATAAGCGTAGACAGTTATTATTAGCGCATGATTATGTTTCGTTTTTTTCCTTACCTTAAAGCCTCATCTTTAACATTTTTTTTGTTCTTATATTTAACATCATTACTATTATTATTCATTCTTTTTAAAATAAGTATATCGTTCGTACATATATACATATAATATTATATAGATAGAATATTCCAATGTAACCCTAAGGCGTATCATTAATATGATGATAATTCAATTCGTAAATACACACAAACACAAAACGATTCAAAAGGTTTTCCAAATGAATTATGACCAACATCGAAATGTTAAATTTTAAAAAAATATAAATTTTAGATGGTTGATTACCAAGATTCATTGATGATGATGATTATGATGCAGTATATCGTCTTTCTCTCTCTCTTTCGTTATTTTTACTGAATATACATAACCAGAACTAATCAGTTAAATTGAATGATGATGTTTTAATTGATGTGAGAAATCGAAAATAATTCCATTTTGTGGTTTTTGTGTCTATTAGGGAGGTCTCATTAAAAAAAAACCAACAAGATTGAAATCCATAATTAAAAAATATATAAAAAATTTTTAACATAATTATGATGATTAAATGATTTTAATTATCATCAATATTATGAATACACAATTAATTTTATATTGACATTAAACTGACATAATTGCATTGTTCACTAAATTACAATAATTATTAGAAAAATAAAATCTGTTTCGATTAAAATCACGATTGCAAGCATGGTAATTTGCAAACAATCATTAATCTTATTTTAATATCTTTATATAACGTCTTATTTCGATAGACTCGTGTAATCTTAGAAATGTCGAAATTAATTTTTTATATGCTTATATGTGTGGTCGTTATTTTAATACAATTATAACCATTTATTTCATTTAGTGTTGACATGCTCTCAGAGTGTTATTGTGGTTGGTTTTACGCAACAGTTTGTGGTTTAACTTTTTTTTTAGCGGAAGCTTAGTGAAGTAAATTATAATATTTAAATTACGATCTTTAAGTATATAGTAGATTTACACAATAAGTAAAAATTATGTAATGCAATGTGCTGCACTTACTACACTTTTTGTCGTTCTTCCCATATCTTTGGTATTCAACATATTTTTTGAACAATTTTTTTACTTTTCTGGCATCATCTCATATATTTTTAGTACTAAAAATATAATTTTCCCTTAAATAACCAAGTGTTTTGCCAAATTTTGTTAAATCAGATAAAATATATACACTTTAATTTTCTTCATTTTTTAACACTTTTTATAACGTTTACACATTTTCGTCATTTAAACGCTATATATCTAATGTTTTTGATAAAAATAATGTGGTACACTTTTTAACACTAAGTATACATTCACTTAGAACAGTGCATCGACCAGTTATAAGAAAATTCCAGCAGTCATAAAAAGGATTGCTAAACCTTAAGTAAAGAAAGTGTAATACACTTTCTTCAACTTTATACATTGAATTTTCTGCACTTTTCAAGACTTTTAAAAGATAATTTTATACACTGTAATTCAATTGTTTTATAAAAGTGTGCCTTATTTTTTAAACTTTTCGATAAATAACTATTTTTATAGTACGAGAAATATTATTTTTCTATGTTGGTTAAGTTTTTAAAGTTCGATAAAAATATTCGTATACACTTTTCAAAACATTGACCTTTTTCATATAATTCTAGTTCACATATTTATTGTACTAAAAGTATCATTTTACCATGTCTCCAATTACTTCCCATTTAGAATTAATTTAAAATAATTAGTTAAAATATATTTCTACACTTTCCTAAACACTTTCTGCACTTTTCACCACTTTAACATATTTTCGGAATATAAAACCACTGTATTGTTTGGTTTTACTTTTATTCCAGTGAAATATTAAAAATTAGTTTTAACAAAAAATTAGTGGACACTTTAATTAAAAAAAGTTTACTACACTTTCTATAATTTTTGAAACTGCTTACATATTTTTAGTACTAGAAACAGCTTTTGGGAATTTGTTTGTTCACTGTACCATCGGATAAAATATTTTTCAACACTTTTTTTCAATTTTAATTAAAGTTTACCTCACTTTAAGTAAAAATTTTGAAAAAATGTATTAAATTATGTATTAAACATTTTTATTTGCTCACATATTTCTAGTACTAAAACATATTTTTTCCTTGTTGGGAATTAGTTTGTAAACTCATTTAAACTATTATTAAACACTTTTTGGATCTTTTTATCACTTTTTGAGTGTATTACACTTCTGACACTTTTTGGTAAACGTCACATTTATTAAGTATTTGAATTTCTTCTCTCTTTTTAAGGAAAACTAAACCCTAACAAACATCAGAGAAACTATCCTTCAACACTATTTTTCAATTGTTTGTGTTTTCCCTATCATGCAAACTACATTTTTCAAGCTTGATAAAAATATACTTGTACACTTTTCAATCCTGTTTACATGTTTTCGGCATAAATATAGTAAATCCTGTGAAATATTGGTTACTCTTCACATATTTCTAGTACTGAAATTATAATTTTTCCTTGTATGTAGATTAAGATTCTAGTATGACATATTAGAAGTTTAACTTAAGTTTAATTTTAACTAAAGTTTAAAGGTAGTATGACACTATAAGTAGCAATTGTATGAAAACGTATTTTTAAAAATTAGAATTACTATTTGGATCATATAAGTTTTTAACATTTGATAAAATATTCGTCAACACTTTTCTTACATTTTTACACTATTTAACGTTTTTCATTAGTTTCTACATAATTTTTGCATTAAATACTCACAAACTTCCAGCACTTTTACCACTTTTGGTAGATCTTCTTTCTTTGTACTGAAAATATCAATATTTTCCTAGCAAATAAGATTAAGTATTTAAAGCTTAATAAAACTATTCTTTGTACACTTTTCGACACTTTTCCACATGTCTTAATTTCTTCTGGTCTAAAAGCACTGTATCTTACGGTTATACGAGTATTTCAGTCGAATATTAGACTTTGATTTTAACCAAAACGAAGTGTGACACTTTAAGTAAAAAACTTGTAAAGTGTACTACACTTCCTACACTTTTCGAAACTTCTTACATATTTCTAATATTGGAAACACCAGATATAATATTCTTTAACAGTTATCTTTGTTTTTCTACACTTTTTACACTTTTCATCATTTAGCACATATTATATTATATCACCATTAAAACACTACATCCAGTCAAATATTAGATGTCAGTTTTCTCAAACAGATAGAGCTACACTTTACGTAAAAATTGTGTTAAAAATTTCCTTCCCGCATCTTACACTTTTTGACACTCTCGTAACATATCTTTAGTACTGAAAATATCATTATTCGTAGCAAATCACATCAAGTTTTTAAGGTTTGATAAAATATCCTTGTGCACTTTTTCACTTGAAAAGTGAATAAAATTGAAATTGAAAAGTGTAAAAGTGTACTTCACTTTTTGACACTGCTCACATATTTCTGGTACTAATACACTTTTTAACACTTTTCGACACTTTTTACATATTTCCGGCATATAAACACTCCCATCACGTTCGTGTGTCATAAAACCTCATATTATTCCATCCACATATGTTCCTTAATTAATTAATTATATATTTAAATATACAAATAATAAAACAACACAATAAAATATAATAAATAAATAAAACAAACAAGAAAATTTATTATATTATGTACTAAACCTTTTTATTTGCTCACATATTTCTAGTACTAAAAACATAGTTTTCCCTTGTTGGGAAATAGTTTGTAAACTTTTTGCTCTTTTTATCACTTTTTGAGTGTTTTACACTTCTGACTCTTTCTGGTAAACTTCACATATATTAAGTATTGGAATTTCTTTTCTCTTTTTAAGGAAAACTAAACCCTAACAAACATCAGAGAAACTATTCTACAACACTTTTCTTCAATTGTTTGCGTTTCCCCTTTCATGCAGATTACATTTTTCAAGTTTGATAAAAATATACTTGTACACTTTTCAATCCTGTTTGCACCTTTCAGGCATAAATATAGTAAGTCTTGTCAAATATTGGTTACTCCTCACATATTTCTAGTACTAAAATTATTATTTTTCCTTCCATGTAGATTAAGATTCTAGTGACATATTAGAAGTTTACCTTAAGTATAATTTCAACTAATATTTAAAGGTAGTGTGACACTATATGTAGCAATTGTATGAAAAATGTCCTACACTCCTCACAAATTTTTAAAAATAAAAAAATTGCTGTTTGGATAACTTTTGATCATATGTAACATTTGATAAAATATTCATCAACACTTTTCTTCAATTTTTACACTTTTTAACATTTTTCATTAATTTTTACATAATTTTTACATAAAATACTCACAAACTTTCGATTTTTTTACCACTTTTGGTAGATCCTCTTTTCTTGTTCTGAAAATATAAGTTTTTTCCTAGCAAATTAGATTAAGTATTTAAAGCTCATATAAAACTATTCTTGTACACTTTTCCACAGGTTTTAATTTCTTCTGGTCTAAAAGCACTGTATTTTACGGTCATACAAGTATTTCAGTCGAATATTAGACTTTGATTTTAACTAAAACGAAGTGTGACACTTTAAGTAAAAAAATCATATGTAAAGTGTACTACACTTCCTATACTTTTTGAAACTGCTTACATATTTCAAGTATTGGGAACATATGTTCTAAACTTTTTACACTTTTCTTCACTTTCCATATATTTTCAACATTAAAACACTACATCCAGTCAAATATTTGATGTCAGTTTTCTCAAAAAGGTAGAGATACACTTTAAGTACAAATTGTGTTGAAAATTTCTATCCCACATCTTACACTTTTTGACACTCTCGTAACATATCTTTAGTATTGAAAATATCAATTTTCTTTGTATGCAGATTAAGTTTTTAAAGTTTGATGAAAATACATATTCTAAGACACTTTTCCACACTTTTTATATATTCCCGGATTATAAACAGAAAGTTTAAGGTTGAAAATTTGTATGAAAAGTGTATTACACTTCCTAAACTTTTGGACATCCAATATAAAATGCATGAACACTTTCATAAATGTTCATCATTTTTAACGTTTTTCTTCATTTGTTGCATATTTTGTAGTAATCTTTAAGTTAAAATTATATAAAAAGTGTAAAAAACTTTCGACACTTTTTCTTGCATGTTAGGTCTTTAGTACAGCAAATATCATTTTTCGTAGCAAATCAGATGTTTTTAAAATTTGATAAAAATTTCCTTGTACACTTTTCACACTTTTTCACACCTTTTCACACCTTTTCACACTTTTTCACACTTTTTCACACTTTTTCACACTTTTTCACACTTTTTTACACTTTATCACACTTTTTCACACTTTTTGACACTTTTTGACACTTTTTACATATTTCCGGCATTTAGACAGTAAATCCTGTCTAATAATACTAATCAGTTGTAATAAAAAATTAGTGGTACTCTTTTAATAAAAATTGTATAAAAGTGTACTACACTTACGACACTTTTTGACACTGCTAACATATTTTTTGTACTAAAACTATAACTTTTCTTCGTATGTAGATTAAAGTTTGAAAACAATATTCTTGCGTACACTTTTTAACACTTTTCGACACTTTTTACATATTTCCGGCATATAAACACACCCATCACGTTCGTGTGTCATAAAACCTCATATTATTCCATCCACATATGTTTCTTAATTAATTAATTATATATTTAAATAACAAATAATAAAACATCACAATAAAACTAACAATAAATAAATAAAACAAACAAGAGATCCATAAGAACTTCTCTATAATTGCATATATTCAATTTGTTGCAGAACATATTATCTGCGTTCAGTTCAAGAAATGATATAGGTATTAAAAATACACAGCAACAACAATAACAATATAATAAAATAAACAAACAGATTAAGACCCTTAAGCGTATTATTATATTGGCTGTGGTTGTTAAAATAAAAAATAAAAATTTTGTGTAAGAAGAAATACGTCAATCGTTATTATTATACCAACCAAATATAATGTAAAAATAAAAAGCTGAAAATTAGGTGCTGGATCGTTGAGATCATAATTATAGGTTTCATGGCGTTTTGTTTATTTAAAAAAAAAAAAAAAAATTTAGATTAGTATTTTACCAAGCTCGTATATATAAAAGTTTGGAAACCCAAATGGTTGTTAAATTTTAGTGTATTCACTTATATTTACCTGATCGAATCCCAACATATGAGCATATACATATATTTACACATACAACATATGATATGCACGATCATAATTTTTTTTATTGTAATTTATTCTCTTCAGATTATTTTATGTTTTATGTTTATTTCCCAACTTTGTTGTTTTCAGCTCTGGAGCACACTCATTTGTATCTCTTGTTGTAATATTTTGTAAGATGTACAAGACGATGAAATGAAAAATTAAAATTAAAATTTTACCATATTGTTGTTGCATTTCGGTTTGGTGATGCGCTAGCTGATGGTGATGGAGCTTTTTCATATATATAACGATGTCTCCGGTTTATGTCTAATCTGTCTGTCTATTATTATTATTATTATTTGTTGTTATATTATTAGTTTTGTTAATGTGTTGTATATATACATATATTATATGCAAACTTACAATTTACATGTAGTTTTAAAGGGTATCAATGATCTCAAAAGGTTAATAAAACAATGGGTTATAATTTCTTGTCGCATATGGTAAATCTATGTCTGGTTAATGAAACCAAAATAAAAAACCGTATATCAAACCTGTATAAAATATTACGATGTAGTCAAACTAATTTTAATGACACCTAATCAAAATCTGTCTAATATTTTATGTTGTGCTTAGATTCATCATGTGAACATGTATATACATATGTCTATAATTTATAAATCCTCAAGCTATGTGATTATCACCCAATTTTCTTATTTATTATTTTTATTTCGTTTTATGTGTGTGTGCATATAGATTTATCGAAGTGGTAGGTCACGCCAGATAATTATATGGTTTCATAGCACATAATAACATAAAAAAAAAATTAAAAATAGAAAATATTTAGGAAATGTTAACCCAAAATTATTAATATTTATTGGAGGTGCATTTCGTAATTATATAGAGATTTCTTAGAAGTAGCAAAAATAAAAATCGAAATCCTCTCACACAAAAAAAAAAATATGTCTTTGAACTTAAGATCATATTATATAAAAACCAGACTTTCAAAATTAACATAAATTTATATATTAGAATCACGAATATATGAGTTAAATTAATGAAATTAATAATTAAAATTTTATCGATAATTATAGGTTTTTGATCATATTTCGATTGTGAATGATTTGGTTTCAAACCTGTTAAAATGTTCAGGTAGAGATTGTATAATATGAGTGTGTATCTAATTTCAACTTAACTTAGCCTAACTATTAACCAAATCAAAATAACTTGTTGGCCAAAGTTTAAGGCAGTTAATTTAATATTTTATGTTTAATGTTTACGTCATGTTCCATAAAATATTCTGATCAATCGATTCTAGTATTCCAAATGTGTTGCCGCCTTCCTTATCTATGCTTAGATATGTTTGAATGGACAACAGCTAACAAAAGGCGTAGAGACACGAGTCCTCTATCACCTATCATTAGACGCAAGCAAATGAAAATCAATGACTATTGGTTAGCTCAACCTACTATGCCTTTATTGGCATGGTTTAATTGTTTGCCCGAGGAGAAAGAAGACACACCACCACCAAAAATAATATTAGCGCCTCCAATATTTGTGTCTGTCGTAGAAGAAATCGTTCCTTTAACTGTCTTGTTAAAGACATATACATGACAAATTTGACCTGAAAGTAATTGAAACTAGCCAGGCTAAAATTCTGGTAAAAGATGCTGAGGCATACCCAGCCGCCATTAAAACCTTAGCGAAACGAAACACCGAATTAAAAAGTATGTTAATAGGCTTGGGCCACGACGTTGTTAATATTTGCAACATGAGGCAAAGTGGTACGAAAGATATACATTCGATCAGTAGACTGATGGACTCAGTTGTGCTGATCAAAACCCGCATATTAAGCGGGAAGTGGTGCAATGCACTACTTGTAAAAGGTACGGGCATACGGGTTTACCAAGATGTACAAAAACGTAGATTCCCCTCTAAGAGAAAAAAGTGTAGAGAAATCGCAGCCATCCAATCCGAATCCATCTTATGTAAATCCAAATCTATATCTAATCAGCTTGTTAGAGGAACAACATATGCGCAGAAAATCAAAGATTCAATTAAAAATACAACTTCAGAAGGAAAGAAGGTCAACTAAGAAGGTGACACAGCCACAACATTATATTCCGCCAATACGTAAAAGTAACGGTCAGTGGGCGAGAAAGAATGAAGAAAAGGCTGATTTTTAGCAGACCATTTCGAAAGAGTATTTTAACCATACCCATCAGAAACTACGGACAAATGAATCATACAATCACGAAGTTTTCTATTTTTGAAGTAAAAGCTGTAATACAGGGAGAGTTAAATCCTAAAAGGCATCAGGGTATGATCGTATCACAGGAAAGGTTTTGCAAGAGCTTCCAGATAAAGATATTCGATTTCTTACCTACTTATTCAACGCAGTACTTAGAACTGGATACTCCCCAATACAATGGAATGTTTCACAAATAATACTGATACCAAAACCAGGCAAGCCTCCAGAAGAAGTAATGTCGTACAGACCTATAAGCTTGCTACCAATAATGACTAAGCTATTTGAAAAACTACTACGTAAAGCCTATATTGCTGGAAAAGAAGCTGATTCCGGACCATCAGTTTGGATTTATACCAGAGCACTCAACAATAGAACAAGTACATAAAATAGTCCAAGTAATTCAAGAAAACTCTGGAAGAAAAAAAAAGAAATATTGTTCTTCTGTATTCATGGACATAGCGCAACTTTTTGATAAGGTGTGGCATGTAGGATTAAAATACAAAATAAAGCAATGCAATTTAGGCGTAAACATATATATGGACAAAAATAAAGCAGTAGGGAATAAAACTGTCAAAAATGTATTGACTCATATGCAGAAAATCAAGTTTAACTATTGAAAAACTGCTGCTTTATAAAATGATAATAAAACCTATCTGTACGTATAGTATACAGCTTTGAGGAATGGCCAGCAACTCAAATTTGGACATTATTCAGCGGATCTAATCTAAACTTCCAAGAATCATAGTAGCTGCACCATGGTTCGTGTCAAACGATATAATTCACAGAGACCTCCAGGTCCCAACAATACGGAAAGAAATTATGAATTTCAGTGCCAGGTATCGCTCAAGATTGACAATTCATCCAAACGAACTAGTGAACAAACTTCTCACTACCACGACGAGGGAAAGATTGAGATGCCACAAAATTTTTGATTCGCTAATTAGGTCTTAGATAGACTTAACTATAAACTCTAATTTTTAAAATCTCTAATGTATCGAATCAATAATAGAAAAATTTATATGTTGTGTCAATTTATGCTTATTATATGTGAGATTTCATCAATGGATAAAAATACTCTAATGATGACAATGTAAAAAGACAAAAAATTTAAGGAAGGTCTCTTAAGCAGATAGATTGTAAAATGAAGGAAAACAAAAAAATTTGAACACCAACCTAGGTATAAAATAGCGGTATTTATTAGGACAATCGAAGTACCTAAAAATTGTTGTCTACATACAAAACGTTCAGTTTTGAAAATTGGCCAAAGCTAGATATATATATATATAGGTATCGGTGAATTTGACGACATTATAAAGCAATTTATTTGCCAAACTTGATCTACTAGATCTACTTCTTAATGCTTTGAAGTTTGTGCTTTTCACTGAATACCTGTTTAAGCTATAACTATTTTGGTAAAACTGTTATTATCTTTCATTTCGAACCTCTTGCGAATTCATATATATTATGATCACATGGAACTTTAATCGTGGCGGATACAATCGTGGCTGTCGAGAAAGCTCTCGGATCAATGCATATAGAGCAAATGGAGCATAATAGGGATGGACTTCTGTTGAAAACTGTCACGTTCTAAACCAAAGTATTTTACTTTTGATCAATAGCTCCTTGCAGTTAGCTCTTTACAGTTCTACTGAGCCTTTTCACTGCTTTGCAGAAATTTAGATATATCCTGCTATGACGAACTTCGAGTTTAAACTCCAAAATTTAATTCAAATTAACCTATAGATACTTTTAACAATTAAATTGACGCGAACCGAATTTTTTGGAAGCTAATTAAAAATTAAACCAAGGTATTAGAGACCGTTTCAAAATTATCATTAACGAAGTTAACACTTTTAACACTTTTACATTATATCACAGTTAACGAAAACAAAACTGTCCTTGTTGGCATCGTTGGCATTCAACCCAATCACACAGATGTTATCTGCATATGTCAGAGCCTAGTTGGATTGAAGGTATATTAAGATGTTGTCCTGAGGTGGTTTACTTTTACAAAACAATTAAATTCTAACATTTCTACTATCACACATTTTGGATGAGCCGAAACCTTTGCTTAGAAATTAACACATTGTCAATTTGATTTTGAGACGTCTTACACGGATGTGTTCATGTTACCAAGTCACAATTTGTATATCATTATTTCCCCATTATTGGTCGCTAGTTCATGTCGGGAGTACGAACCTGTATTTCCACATAAGTCAGTCTGATTTTTGCCAGCTCTATAGCATTAAAGTCACCAATTGCTATTCTGACGTCGTCAGAAGTTTAAATGAGTTTTTATCTTTGGGTTGGCTGTCATCCGTGGTTGTGAGTGGAGATCCGGCCGGTATCCAATTTTTTTTGTAGACTTTTTGTAACAATTAATAGTTTTTTTAAGGATACAGGTTGTCAGCCTAAGAATACCATGCCGCTGTATAAATAATTTACAATTTTTCAATCAAACTATTTTCAATCGGTTTAATGAGCTTACTGTAGACTTTATTTTGGGTTTCAAGTTCGTTCTAACTATCCATTTGCTTTCCATTTAAAGAAAAATCTTTGAATGTAGACTGAAAGATGAAATTCGAAAAAGCTTTGAAAAAAACAGTAAGGGACGTGTCGGTAAATCCGCCGGAACATTAAGAGATCTTTTATATAGAGTGAATTAAACTCTTCTCACTTGCATTCGACAGAAATATAGAATGTAAATTGCAAAATGGACTATATCAAGTAGGCTTAGAGGCATATTCTCAAGTTTTTTTAAGGTTATAATCAACTCAATCATTCTCATTAGTATAGGTATCTCAATTTTTTTTACCCTTGATCAGATTGTGCTAGGTAAATAACTAACTTCTCTAAAACTTGAACCATTTTAGCTGTTGGCTTTTTCCCATTAAATTTGTCCTTCAACCGCACTGAGTCTTTTATGTAAATCACTTGAGGGTATATAGGTGATTTTTGGTTTGAAAATGCATGGCTTGTTTAATGGGTTTCTCCTCGTCAAATGATCAGCTTGGATGCGTTCTCATTTCCGACTAGTAAATAAATCAATTCCATCACAGAATATAAAATTTAGATTGAAGTTGTATTATACGCTTTGGCATACTCCTACCAATTTATATTATTGCCTTTTGTATTTTAAAAGTATTACAGTAGATTTACTAAAAAAGGCTTATACTTTAATATTCCATATTTAAATTAGGATTTAAAAATTCTGTATTTGGTTTATCTGAGTAGACCAAGAACAAATTAAACAACTCATCGACGATGTTTGTTGGGACTGTCAAACAAGGGGAGACATAATCTGCCAATTTTCATTTTTAGGTTAAAGCTTCAGCTCTGAAAATCGTTTATACTATACAACTTCATTTGCTGACATTTTTAGAGCCCAAATTTTAATCGATTAACACGAAGTACCATTACCTGCAAGCATCTATATGAGGTAGGCAACAGCTAGTGTTTATACATTTTATACAGTCATTCCTCTTGCCAGTATCATTTCTAAATAATGTCAACGTTGGTGTTACACAAAGCATAATATAAATACACAAAGTACTAACATTATAAGAAAAAAACAGTTCACCCATTGATGTTCCAGATGTCGGGTCGATAGAATATCGTCATGAGATTTAGACATATCGAATATCGTCATGACATTTAGGCGATTATATATATATATATATATATATATATATATATATATATATATATATATATATATATTTATACATTTGATTATTTTAAAACGATGCCAGTAGCGACATCTAGCACGTCAATGGGCTAACATACCATGTTAGCACTATGTGTATTTAAATTATGCGCAAAGTCATTTTCTTATAACAACGTAGATGCTACTTTTTGGTCAATAGGAATAGCTTGCATTTTATTTGGCTTATTTTAACCTGGCTTACGGTAACCGAATTAAAAATTTTCCCAAATTTCCTGTCATTATTTGCGAATATGTCATTAATTGTTCGAATGTTACAACGACTTTCGTTTAGCTTTTGACCACTTATGGACACTTTCTAGTTTTCGAGCTTTTAATTGAATTTACACAGATAACTTCTTCAACAATTCAAATTCTTAGTATAGTACATTTTCGCAGTCATCAATCGGTCGCTATTTTATTCTTTTTTATATATAGATGATATTTAAATTTGTTCCAGATTCAAGTTAATTCTTAAAGTTAATTGTTTTTAATCAGCTAGTGGCCTGATATTACTTTAAATTTGTCAGCTATCTCTCGCAACGTGTTTTTTACCATTTTACCGGCGGTTGATTATTCTATATATAGTTCTGATAATAATTTGTGTGCCAATGTGTCTAAGTTACCCAATCAAAATGACACCATCTCTGCATCGCAAGAAAGTTTTAAACACTATATCTATATACACTTGAGAGGTTATTTTTTGCTGCAACCATTTTTAATTTCGTTTATATTCATCTGCATCAACAAAAAAAACGAATGTGAATAAATTAAAAAATTTATAAATATAAAAGAAATAATTAAGTGATTTTTAAAGACTTTATATATGAATATTTTAAAATTGAATATACAAATTTTCATTCATCAAACGACTTTGTGACTTTGTGTGTTGGGATCTGGTGTGTTTGTGTGTGTGTGTGTGTTCGTATATATACATAGACATTTTTATAATCAATTTCCTTTGATGTGCGATAAAGAGCAGCGCTGCACATATATATGCATTTTAATGCTGACACGTCGTCGTTCAATTTCAATAAAAATAAATAAATTAAAATAAATCAATCAATTAAAATTGCAAATTACTATTTTTTTCATATTATATTATAATTAGCCTATAACCAGTTTTAAATTGATAAATTATTTATTAATTTTAAATAATAAATTTTACCATTTTATGAATTGTTTAATTGCAGTGCATGACCCTATATATATATTTTGTTTAATGTTTTTATTTATTTAATTTTTAAAAATCAAGAAATTTTAGTAAAAAAAAAATATAAATTTTATGTTTAAAGAAACAAACGATGACGACGACAGGTGGAAATGAAATACATTTTTTTATAAATATTGCCTTGTGCGTTCATCGCAATCTGTCCATCTGACAAGAATATTAAAAATTAAATAAAAAATCCGTATTTCATATTTATATAAGACATTAATCTTATTAATATTTATATATATATATATATATATATATATATATATATATATTTATATATATATATATATATATATATATATATATATATATATATATATATATATATATATATATATATATATATATATATAAAAGGTGCTAAAAATTTGTGTTGTCTAGAAATAGTCGATCAAAATTTGATTCGAAAAACAAACAAAAATTAAAAATAATCATATAATTATTAGATGATATCCTTCTTTATATAACCGTGAAGCCCCCAACGGCTAAAAAATCACTCAATCTGTGTATAACCAGTAAAGGCGCCAGTTATATAGCCACGCTTATTTTTTATTTTTGTATTTAGTAAATTTCGTGCAGCGTTAATAAAATCAGCAATAATATTTATATATACAGCGTATACATCTCAACACGCAGACACACACAAAGTATAAGAACAACATAAAAAAAAATGTTAAAAATCATCTTAAGATGAAAAATAAGAAATGGGATGGACTTCATATACACGGAATATATTGTTTTGTATATATAAATAAAATATGTTCCAACCTATTATATATACATATATCTAACGAGTATATACAAAAAAAAAATATCCATCAAGGTGGTCAATTTCAATAAAATTGCTATATACGAAGAAATAACCAACCTAAGACGAAAAACTACATAATCATGAAATATGAATAATGATTTTAAAACGAACGCCAGAATTATACGAACCTGAGTATGTATAGATGTTAAGTGAATATTTTTCGATTTTGTAGGTCTGGATTGAATTTTTTATTTTTTAAATAATTAATTAATTTTATAGATTCGTTTTATCTACATAATATACATACTATAAATATGACATGATAAAAATTAACGAAACATTTTTATCGATTAGGATCTGAACCTTAAAATTATTAATAAAGATATTTTAAAATAAATTATTAAATTTATATTGGTGGTTTTGGTATTGTAGCTCGCCACATATATAAAGACATGTGTGGCACGAGTTGCTGGATTTTTTCTTAAAATGTATCTCCCAAGTAGATTTTTATTTATTTCTTCTTGCTAAACCGCATACAATATTTCTGGACCCTAATTTAAATATTAATTTGGTTAGTTTCATTGGTCGAAACCAGAACTGAACATTTTGAGCATAGATAAATTTACTGATTACATCGCATCTCTATAGATTAAAAAACTAATTCTAAATTTTAAGTTATTGTAAAATGTATAGTTCTTGGCGGTACTAGCTGGTTTGTACCAACCTTTTTTTTGATTGAATGATTAATTTAAAATGTACGACCAAGCATTAAGCAAGTACTCCTGGAGTTATCCGGGCCCATCGTACACCTATTTTACATAAACTTGGAAGGATAAGGCAGGATATTAGTTAAATTATTGAGATCGGTTACAGACACCATGGCGGCCAATAGTTAGTAAATTTTTGTTGGGTAGGGAAAGGAAAGGTATGTCAGTAATGACAGAATTGGTCCAGTTTCCCGGTAGCCAATATTCTCGATCTACTGTTAGCATAAGACAATCACAATTTTACTGAACTGCTCTGCATTCGGGCATCTTTTGTCTGCCACTCCAGTGAGTCACCATTCATCTTATCTGCAAAAGTTCTCTGAAACAGCATCTATTAATTAATTAATTGCTCTTGTCCGTAGCCTGTAATAAATTGAATTATTTTTTGCCTGAAATTCACAATTAATTAATTTATTACATTTAAAAAAATATGAAATTATAAAAATTATAAAATAAAATAAATTAGATTTTATAAAATTTTGATTAAATATTACAAATCAATTGGATTAACCGCTTTACGATAAATACGTCATATAATCGCCGAAAATCTAATTTATATACACTTTCTTTGACACAAAACTTTAACATTAATATAAATTGGACTTCAAAAAACAAAAATAAATAAAAATTGATTCCTAAATTATGTCTGCAGCACAAATGTCCTAAAAACGTAATTAAATGTATTGTTGTAGAATTCCCAACAAAATATAGCTTATTATTAAAAAAATAAAAAAAAACATATCCTTTAACATTCCTAATGCAAAGATGTACAAAAAAAAACAAAAAACATCGCTATCGTTTTGGTTTGCATCTTTGCTACCACATTGAATTTTGACATTGCTATTTTTGTTTTTTTTTTTCTCACCACTAAACCATATAAATTGTAAATCCGAATATAAATCATCACTTCACTAAAATTTCACTCATTAAAATTTTATCACTACATTGAAAATCAAATTATATTACATTCCGATAAGCAATTACACAATCTATCATGTTCAAATTTCACAATAACTATTAAAATAATTTATTATTCGGTAGCGACCAAAACACACGTCTGTTTCAATCGTTAGCCGAAACACTTCATCAGCCGGTTTATACCAACCTTTTGTAAATTAAAAAAAAACTTTATTAAATCTACCACATGTTTAAGTTATAATCATTAGGCAACATCTAGGACTAACTAATTTATTAACAAACAACTGGGCATAAACAAACAACTGGGCACAGTCAATACATGTTTTTAAAATATCGAAAATAAAAATGACAGGTGCAACTTTATGACGGTGGTCAAGTCGCTGCAATCCGATCAGACCGCAACGGTCCTGGTATGGAGGAAGAACAAAACCAACAGAACAATTGTGTGGTAAATGACTAAATGCAGATAGAACGAACTGCCTCTGAATACCTTCATTACGCTCCGATTGGCACATGAAAACTTTGAGGGTAAGTGGGTCATGGATGCGAAAATATGATACAATCTTACATTTATTCACATTTAGAGAGAGTTACTGGTGTACCACGTACAAAACCGAAACACATTACTTTGTAGCAACAGGCAGTCGGATAAGTTTGCGGTTGAGGCAAATATTTTCATGTCATCTGCAAAGAGAAAACATTTCGCACTTGACTACATCGTTGATAAGACCATCGGAAATCTTTACGAACTGCCATCGATCTGAAAGATAAGACGTTAACCATTTAACGGGGAAATACTGACAATGCAAGTTTTCTAACTTGGCGATGAGAATGGAGTAATCGATTTTATCGAAAGCTTTAGCTAAACCAGCCAAGATTACGTATCGAGCTGATTTTTGGAGTTATAACTACCAAATAGATCGCAGCAAAATGTAATCAAATTATTGACAGTCAAATTAAAACTTGGACTCACAACTGAAATCTTCCAGGGATCTAGAAAAATACCACTCTACAGGCTTTCATTGAACAATAAGATAACGTTAGAGACCTCGTCTACCGTAAACTTGATACAACAAAAACTGCAATTAAATCTGCTGACAAAATTACGTAAAGTGACAAAAGATGGTGATGCTGGCTCGTAAACTGATGCAAAAAATCAGCAAATATATCAAATATGCCAGAAATATGACGAAGGGAACCCAGATGTTTTTCTTTTATTGTTAATAAATTTCCAAAACACCTTCGGATTTGCTGACAAATCATCTTCATAAATTGGTTTAGGCAGCAATTATGGAAACCAGATCTTGATCCATCGTGATTGTGTACGGTTGTATAGCTTGTTCTTCTAAAACGTGACTATTAAGAGACGTTACATCATATAGTGACGTCCTTGTGGCCAGGTATGTTTTTTGAGCCAGTGGGATTCATCCCATCAGAGAGGATGCGCAAGCAGATTGGTTAGATTGCAACATAAAGAGGCACAGACGGCAAGGTTGTCGCATAAGGATATGTGATTCTATTTTGTTGTCGGCAGCAATTCCATTATTTATGTAACCCGATGTGAGATTAATACTTTTGCAGGACTATTTCTGAATGCATCCAACAATATAAAGGAATAGATGATAACTTCATGAACTCAATGATAGATTTAGTTAGGGTGGCCAATATAACAAAGCACCACATATAGCTATAGTCACCTCGGTATCTACAGCGGCTTGTGGCCGCGGTTTATTTCATTCAAGATGCATTAATCATAACTGCTGAAATAATGGTTTTATTGGAATGATGGCCCGAGCTAACCAGCCAAGCAGATCGTATGGGCGCGAAGCTTTGGATAGCAGACTTCGCTTCGTGTATATAGGCAGTTGGTTCTGGTATCGATCAATCACATAGAACTCTGATGCCGATTATTAACCGCAAATTCCGTTCATGCAATGTTCGTGCAGCTAAAAGCCGAGCAGCAGATGTGCCATATGTGACAGTTAGCAGTCGGAAGTGCTTCATCTGGTCAGTGTGGTTTCTACGCAATACAATGTGCTGGTAATTGCAGTCTCTGGCATCGACTCGGTGCTCTATGTCTGTCGTGAATGCTACTGGATGAAGATTAAATCGCATGAGAATACTGATCAAGTGAGGTTGGACCATTAGTCCCACTATAAGTAATTTGGAATTAAGCGAGATGGATGTTATGATGTGGTATAGCTTACCCGTTGAATACCAGTCTGACCTTCGTTCTTGCATTGGTTCGCTTGGTACTGGATGGTGAGGTAAATAATGCTCGAGTTTAATTACTGCCATATGGCCGAGCTGCTCCTATTCTTCCATAAACGATTTGTATGCAATTCGAAGATCATCTTGACGATGTAAGTTTGATTCAGGTGTTAGAACCTCTTGAGACGGAAGCTCTTTTAGCTCTCAAATCTTACATAACGCTTTGTCGATATTGATCTCCATTTGGTGCTTAAGTCACACTTCAAGTCACTTCCTGAGATAATCCATCCAAGAGCAGTGTTTTATGCGATTAGTCCATTGGGTACTGTTTTCTGTCGTAAACATATAAGTTTGAAGAAGTGAGTTGCTCCCAGAGGAATATCCACATTGAAACACTGATGCTCCAGAAGATCGGTGATATGTAATGAGGTAAAAACATGCCATGTAACTAATACTAAAGCCTTTAATTTCGGTAATCGCGAAGTGAGCCGATCCAAAATCAAAACGTCGACCTCCGTGACAAATTTTGCATCCAGTCACAATGTATGGATAACTGCTGTTCGACCCTTGATATATTGTGGTATTCCAAGCGATATTACTAACGGGAATCTTATAGTTGTGGCGGATTAGTTGGAGTTGGTTCACGCAAGCAGTTGGCAATAATGAGTACCTTGCCAACACTGCAGTATTTTAGGTAGCGCCACATATAATTGTACCAGGGTTGAATTCACCGAGTTCATGTTGCTTGAGCGATATATTTAAGTTAGGTGCTTGCCATGAATGGGGAAGTGTCGTGTTTTATGAAAAAAATTTAGAAGCACTATAAGCAGAGATACAATAGGAGCCATTGGTCAAGAGTACAAGTGTGTTTACTTTTATTTCTAACTGTATAGATGTTGGTGTTCTCGGTGTGATCTTGTTGAATCCTTATTTGGTTATTGCTGTACATTACGTCTTTTCTAAAATCGCTGAGCATATCTCTGCCGAGGCTCCTTCTTGCATGATCGGGAATTTTTTAGTCACGATCTGAAATTTCTTGGTATAATCGCTGCCGTCATCCAATTTAAAGGTGACATCGCAGGACCCTACGGTCAATATTTCTTCTTTTCCTTGGCCCGGAGATACTTTTTTCGGTTGTTTGTCTTGTTTGACAATCCTAATCCTTGGAAAGCATTCATGATGTTGTCCATCAAGGTGCTGTTAGGGTAACGGATTGATTTTGCACATACTGGTTTCTATTGGATGTCGACATTACAAAAAGTGCTCGCCATGTGGTAGGTAGGGTTGTCGGGGGTTGATCTTCGTGTTGTTGTCTGCCTGATGCGTATCTCTGTATTCCTTAAATGATGGCTTGTTCGAATGTTGCTCGTATTGTGGTTGTCTCCAGGTTTGCGGTTGATACATAGTACTTGCTTGGAATGGTTTCAGTTGAGGGAGTGTCTGAAGAATGTGTTAGATTTGAGTTGAAAAGGTTGTCGCTATACCTTGTTGAATTTTTGCTGTTTCGAGAATTATGAGCGTGCGAATCATTTCTTTTTTTTGTTCTGCACTCTGATATCACGTGACCATTTCTTTTGCAATATCTGCAGAACTTAGGTGGGTCGGTTCCTTCTGGTGCAAGTCAGTGTTTGCGGAGCAAATTCACGTGGAGTGATGATTTGTGTTGCCCAGTTTCTGCCATCGTACATATTTCCCTCGAAGCTCAATTCTCGTATGGTGGCTTCCATACATGACTTTAAGGATTCGTTTTGGTGGTCTCTCACAAAATTACTTATTTTATCAGGTAGACCGGTGATAAATCTAGGGATTATTCTTTTTTCCGCGATTGCTCTTGATTTTTCATTGTCGTCTTTTCTACACTGAGTTTTAGTAAATTTTTATAATCTATTCGCTAGGTTTTCAGACTTTAGGTAGTAGTCTTGGATTGTTTCGTATAGTGGTTCGAATCTTAGAGAAGATATTTTCCTCTCCACATCGTAAAATGTGTCTTCTATCTGATAGAACTTTGATATGTGCGTCTTAATTTGATAGTAAATATTTTTACTGGTTGCAAATACCTCGCCCCTGGCAGATATTTTTCCGCTCTCATATTATGGAATATAGAAAGGATCACTTGAGTTATCTGACATTCACTTGTCACGCTTTTTATTTGCTCCAAACCATGTAATGGTGTATAATCTCTTCACACTTCACGCACTAATTGTAACTTATAATATAATAATTAAAACTACACTAAGTAACACTTGCTTCAGAGTAAACGCAAACGTGAAATTTTTCCTATGTTGAACGGAAATCATGCTGGGGTGGAAATGTTTGCAATAAAGAGAAATTCGACTGTGCCTTACTAGGGTAAATAAGTGGACTGGAAGAGTTCATTACAAGGGCATGAAGTCATTGAAACCGAATTAAAAGCTATATAATTAGAAGAAAATAACAGCATATAAACTCTATTAATCCCTTCATTGATGCGCAGATGGCTTATTTATATAACAACATATCATGCATTTTCAAACCCAATCATCTGATTTATTTTACAACTGCAATAAAATCAGTCAACAAAAACCTTTCAGTTTGAACACAATATAATAAAAGTTCACCGATTACCTTTAATGCCGATGATTTTGGGGACCACAATAGCATCAGTAAACAATCTGATAAAGGATCATAAACAATTGCAATCCCTATAAAGGACGGGTTTACCTACCAGCTGTTTCTATCCAGTCACACTGGATAGACGTTGCATTCTCACTTTTGGCTTTTTGACCTGAACTAAACGTCTAGGATATTGCGAGTGGAACCTTCTTCTGCTTATTGAAGAATATATGCTGATACCGTTTGTTTAATAACATCTCAATATTTATAACTTCCTACTTCTAATGGCGGTTCTCTCTCTATGACGTTAAAAGAAAGTAAATTGTCCTCCTTTCGAATTTTTCTGTTTTTTTAAATCCTCTTCAGTAACCGTTATTTCTGTTCCTCGTAGATGCAGCATTTCCAATAATGCATCTCGTTTTCAGCTTCTGATCTGGAATGACGTTAACACTTCTTTCGTACATCTCGTCCTTTAAATTAATACTCGCTGTCAAAGAAACCAATAGTCTATTTTTTGGTTTCAAATGCCTCTAATTCCGATTTTAACTCAATTGAATATTTGTAAACCTAACTCCTTTTACTCTGCATCTTTTAAATCATCTATGAGTTGTAGATTTCTCATTTATCTTGAGGTTATGCTTTTATAGTTATTTGTCTACTTCGATAACTTTAACATCGGACTCTCGTGACAACTTTTTTTATTTTGCGATGAGCAATTTGAAATCTTATATCCAATTTCGAGTCATTTAAAACCTTTAATGCCTTCGCTTTGCCTTCGACAATGTTTATAGATAAATTTCAAGGCTTACTACAATGCCAGGTGTCGTCTGCTTCGATGACTTTTACTTCTTATTGTCATTGGGTTTCAAAAATTGCAGTTTTTTTCAAATGTTGATACATTAAATTTAGAAAAAGATTTCATAATTTTTTAAACCCAAAACTCTTCGATCGCATTGTCTATAATCTAAACACTCCCATTACAATCACAAAACCGATTGCGATAAATAATCAGCATCACTTACCCATATCTAAATGCTTCGACGAAATATTCCAACAATTACAAAACTCGATAAATCTCGTTATTTTGTTCATCCGTTTTTATGTTTATTACAACATATAATTTATGATACATGTCATGAGCAATTAAAATATATAACACAAAATGTATTGAAGATGAACTATAAAACTAGATAAGATGATTTATCTATATACATATAGAGAAAACATAAAAACAAAATATTTTTTTTTATGTTTTTGGATACATAAAAAATTTAACAAAAAATCAAGATTATGTTACTATACAATGGCTTGGTTTTATTACTGATTGTGAATGATGTATTGTACCTATACTCGTATATTACAAATACAACTGGTATACGCGCAAGGCATGCGGATGCAAATTGTAAAAATCCGGTAAGAATTATGAGCTTTATTTTAATGTACCGCACACAAACCAAAGTTGCAAATTATGATTTATTCGATGGAAAAACAAGAAAAGTCATCACGAATAAAATTGTTGGTATAGTATTTAACAGTCGATGATTATAATAAAAACAAAGTGTTTTTTCTCACAACGGGTGTCAAGTATATTGTTGCTGTATACGTATATACATTTATAATATGTATAAATACGCGACGACGACGATAAACGGATGAACAATTTAAGTTTATTATTATTAAAAATATAATACAATGTTATCTGTAATAAATTGTTTAAAACAATATAAACTGTCAACAATTAAAAATATAATTGCAATTTTTGCGCGCAAAACATTGATTTATGCGTATATGTGTGGTTAATATGTATGCCAAAACTAGACTTTACCATCAAAAACATCTGTTTATTGCATAATCATACATCATATGATGTAACCCTTTTAACTAATCTCCTTACACATCTGCGCGTATCATCAATTGCTCCTTTAAACGTTCTAATCTCTTTAAATATACTTTGCGATACACATCTTTGTGATTATATATATGGATTTATAATGTGGACAATGATCATCCCCTGCAATTCTGCAACCAATATATATACATTACACTAAATACAAAATGTAAAATGTTTTCTGATCTAAATATCTTTGTACTCTCGATGAGGATTAAACAGTGGGTGTTCCATTATAAGTAATATAGATAATTCAGGATCTCGGGTTATCTCATCGTATGTATCTTTTCTTTATATACAGATATGGGGTGAAATATATATAATTTTTTTTTTATGTCGGATAGGAAAAACATTTTGTAATTGCATTACAATTTTGGGTTTCGTATATACGTTATCTTGTGCTGCATGATGTGAAGATATAAATCTTAATTTTTTTTATGGTCTGTCGGCGGTGTGGCTATTTGTAGATTTGTTATTGAAATTGTATATAGTGTTGATATGATCAGAGTTATGTGTAGGACATTTCTGTGTAGAAAAATGTAGAACGTTGGATTTTAAATGCAAGGCATATTTCTCTACTTCGGGTTTTGTTTCCTATCTTTTAACAATTAGGTTATCATGTTTACCTTATAAATGGAGGTATATTGTTTGAATAAGATGCTTAATACAACACTTAGTGACACAACGATATTCCGTTTTTAAATTTTAACTATTAATATATCTAAAAAGTGCAGTAATAACGATGTAAGGGCATGTACTTCTAAAAAAGCCATTATCAGGAGAGTTATGTAATACTTCTAGGCTTTAGCGAGGTTCTAAGCAACCCAATTTATGGGCTATAAACTGCAGTAAAGATAAAAAGAAACCAGGAAAAATATTACTGAAAAACCCATGCCTTTCGGTTCAATACCAATAGCCAAAACCAATATTTTGCCCAGACAATTACTAAAATTGCATTTTCATACCTTCTGTGAGTTGCAGTCTCACACATTTAGATTCCCGTGAATCAAAAAAAATTTAACCGAGCAATTGGTGCAGTGGTTAAAGCTGCGGTGTTTGTGACTGGAGATACCAGGTTCGAAGCCCAACAGAGGAGGGTTGCCCCTATTGGAGTGCAGAATCCATGTCCATGTCAGTACAAGCTCACTGGAGGAATGTAATGTGCAGATGGATCTAAAATCGAACCTGTATTTGTGCGTCCTTTGTGGCAGCGTAAGGTAGGGCGTTAAAATTAACCGCGAAAGAGACGGAAGAGTTTCGGTCCCAGAAAAGATTGCAGAGTTGAAACACAAAAAAAATATCAGTTCATAATTATATTCTTCTAGTCGAGCTTTCACCTTTTCAGCTTATCATTATTATTTCTGTTGCCCGCAGAGTAAATATCAATGGTTGGTGCGATCTGTCAGAATTTTAATTTTTTTTTGTACTATATAAATAGTTTCGAAGGTTACCCAATGCCCAAATGATGGCTAACATTTTTTTTCGTTGGTCGCAAAATTTTCCTCAGTTATGTATTTGAGGACCTGGTGATGCATGTTGTCAGCCTATCCTTGCTGATTTTGTCTTGTGATAAAACAGTGCCAATTGCAAATGATGATATATTGCGGTGGTTATTATAAATGGCTTGTTAAATTTCAGCAAAATAAGTATACGATATTGCGTCACTAGATTTTAAAAAGTAGCATTTTGAAAAAGCGAAATGAAACCAATAACCAAAACCAAAATTTTACCAAGACAATTACTAAAGTTGCATTCCAGTCTCACACCTTGATTTCCGTGAATCAAATAAAATTTACAGCATAATCCAAACCTTTTAAAAATTATGAAGGGAGCCAACCAAATTTAGATACACCATAATAAGGACAACTAAGCCATCTTTGATTCACGTATGTTATGTGCTGCCTAACACTGCAGAAAAACTTGAGATAATCAGTAATCTAATATTGTGAAAGCATTAGACACAAAGAAAAGCGTGTCCATATAGAGAATTGGTAAATGCGTATCGCAATTCTTCTAAAAGAATTTAAATTATGATAAAATATCGAAACATCTCAAAGCCTTTTGACGTGTATTTTACTCTGGTCATTTGTCACAATAAGTGGATCCAAATTTATGATTGGCACGTTTGGAATCACAAGTTTTAAAAAAATACGAAAATTTTTGGATCTAAAATTTTACTAATTGACTTCGGCATTATCGATTTCTAATATCAAGAGATCACACACAGATCACAAAAAATCAATTTATAGTTAAATACTGTTCAGTGTCCAATACTGTAAATGGTTTTGGCCAAAAATCAAAATAAATTTATCTTTGAATAAAATAACCCTTTTTAAACTTTCTCGGTGTTACCTGCGATCACCAATTATATACTGTAAATTGATCGACCTCATTTAGGTTAGTATAATTGTAAGATCTTATGATCGCAGAATCGTTATTTAACTCCGATACTGCTTGTTTTAACGGTGTTTGATAAAACGATCTATAGTGGTGCCCTCAAAGTTATTTTCAAAGTATGAAGTATATTTCACGATCATATGAACTAACTTGAAAATTAACTAATATTATCCGGTATGAACTAAAAGTATTTGCTTAAAATTTGTAACAATTAATATTTGATTACAGTTACACTATATTGAAAATTTTAAATGTATTAGATCTTCCGGCATATGACCTGCGATCACAAAAAGTTAGCTGCAAACTGATTGATTTCATCTATACTAGGTTGTGACGATTTTAGAAAAACATTGTTTTGGTTTTGTTTTAACAGGATTTTTAATAAATGATCGATTCTTGTCAATGATCAAGTGATTTAAAAAAACCGATACCAGTTTTTGTCCACCTTGATATATCTTAATCGCAGTTAGTTAATCTGTATAGTTGAACTGCCCGTTTTATAGTAGTTTTGTAAAATTATCTTATAATACCCTACCATTTACTATGTAAGCTGATCGGTCTTATATTAATTATCTGCGGAAGATCCTCTACTTTAGTAAATACGAAGTAAGTGACAATATTATGAAAACTATGATTTTTTTCCAGTAAATATTTGAATGCAAATACACGATCGATACATCAAAGAGATTTAAATAAACTGACATAATTTTTTAGTCGATCTTCATTTTATAATAACTTCCAATTAAGACCTTGATCCAGTTAAGACCTTCAACCAGTTAAGACCTTCAACCAGTTTTAAGGACGAATGGAGTATTCGTCCTTAAAACTGGTTGGTGATTTTATTGGATAACAAGACAACAAGTTGATCTTCATATTTTAATTAACTTGCAATATAGAGCAAAACAGTTATTCAATTTTAATTTATTTATTAATACTATCTTATGATGCCATCAAAGCAATTCTCGTAATTTGAAGTAGAATCAA
Organism: Tipula confusa; assembly: GCA_963556175.1. Lineage (NCBI taxonomy): Eukaryota > Metazoa > Arthropoda > Insecta > Diptera > Tipulidae > Tipula > Tipula confusa. The sequence continues at coordinate 192,438,876 of OY744476.1, read as the reverse complement.
TATTAACTGTCAATTGATCGATTTCACCTAAATCAATGGGCGGAGATCTGCTTTCAATAAATTACGAACTATAGGTGGAGGTTTTAAAAACATATTGCATTTTAATTTAATACTTGTTTGATCGCAAATCAAGAGATAGGAGATTTAAGCAAACAAATCAATTAAAAATGGTTCGATCTTCATATTTTAGTAATTTAGCTGAACAATAAATTGATCTATAATCTACTATAAACTTGAATAAACTTGCTGACCCTGCTAGGCACAGCTATGGTCATACTAAGTAAACTGCGATCACGAAAAATTAACTGTAAATTGATCGATCACATCTACCTTAATAGACAAAGATCTGGTTTCAATAAATCGAACTTCATATTCACGAACAGTTCACCAAGTATCCTTTTTGACCATAAAGTAGATCTGCGAGTGAGTATCCGATCTTCTTTTATATAGAAGTCTGAAAACCCAGAGCAATAAATGGCACGTTATAGTTAGAGGACAACCAAATCGAGATACAAATTAAGAATAGTTTTAGCTGGCCTTACGCGATACTATCTTTCATTGAATATACCTCAGACTATAAGGTAAAACATCGAGATTCCTATAAATGTGATTAAACCCGGACTGTATGGAATATCAAATGAACCTCAAGGGACTTTGATATGTTTGGCCAAGTTGCCGATATCTGAAGTAATCTCTGGATGTTTTTTCACAAATTTCACGTCTCATGTGTAAAGGGAAATTGTTAAGATAATTGTATATATGATCCGATTAGACTGCTATAACTATAACTTGTATTCTTCGTCGTTTTATTTGACGATTACCATCCATTCCATCGTAACTTTTCACATTTTCAAGTGGTCGCAATAAATAATCAAGCAACAATGTTATTGCTTTCAGAAATATGGCGTAAAACTGTACCAGAACTGTCTGGGATGACGAGTAACTCTCTCTGATTTAGATGGCATGATTCTTGCCACGTGTTTTTGATCTATGTAAATACAAAAACAAATTTTCCCTCGGCATGGCTGTATACTTTCAGCTCTAATCGTTCTTTGGGAAATGCGGCATATCGAGTTTTAGCCAGTTGAGGCTAAAAGAGTTTTAGGCATGGTTATGTTGTTACAAACTGTCGGTCGTATAGAGTCGCACATTGCTTTTAGGATGTACATTTAGTAGTTGCTGCCACTAAAAATTGCTTCTTCGAAAGTTTCATTGCATTGTTCAGATTTTTTATTTTGAACATATTTGATGATGTCCTTTTTCTGAATTTCTCTAGCCTATTCCGTCAAAACTTTTTTAACCAAGTCGAAATTAGAAAAGCTGATCCTTTTGAAATGATCTATAAAATCACTTTATTCAGTACTATGCTCAGTATTAAGTACTCTACATATACATAATTAAATCCACTTCCTTTTAATATCATATATGATTAATTGTTTCCTTCGACACACAGAATTCTTAAGAAAACCAAAACATTTAATTTTTATAATTTTTATGATATCCCAACAACAATTTTGTAATTTTATTACATTTAATTACATGTTGTCACATATTTTAATAAATTTTGATAACAAAAACTAATAATTCTGACAATTTAATTTGAAACGATTTAAAATTTCCTGTTCTCATTGTGTAAAGTGATTTTACTGTACACAAAGTGTACATATATATGTGTGAGCTGTGCTACGCTATGCATTATCAATCGAATTGTGTCGTCGTCGAAATAATATATTCTTTCAATGTCTCCTCTTGCTTTATATATACTCATTCAATATATATAGTGATCGAGGCATAGATAAAGATCACAACTCAAAATTTTATTATATTAAGAAGAACTTACACCCATCAGTTCTATACGAGATGTTGAATGATAATTTGGTTTTTGTTTTTGTTGGATTTAAAAAAAAAAAAACGAAATAAAAAAATTATTCAAAACTAACGATAAAAATTGACCCGTATCTTGAACTTTTCTTTGGTGTACAAACAACATACAGATTTTTCATCGTTTCGTGTAAATTTTTTCGTTGTTTTGTAGCTGGGGAAGGGTTCATCTTTTTTTTGTTGTTGTTGTATATATATAAGAATTATGTGAGAAGAATTTTACAAGACAAGTGTGATTTATAAAAAAAAACATAAACATGAGCTGAATCTTTATAGTGTACATATTTTTTGTTATCCTTTATTGTGCGGAGAGTGATAAAATTTATTTGATTATAATTTGGTGTTAAAGTTTAACACAAGCGCCTATATATATATATATATTGATAAGAAGAATTATCTGGTCGACTAAAATTAAAATTTATATCACACTTTAATTTTTTTTTCTAGAACTATATATAATTTATAAAATTTTAAAACTTTTTTTTTTTTATTTATGATTTTCAGACAAATGTTTCCTCAAATGAAATTTCGGGTATCTGGATTAGATGCAAAGGCGAAATATATTTTATTATTGGATATTGTGGCAGCTGATGATTATCGGTATAAATTTCATAACAGGTAGGTTTTTTCATATATACTATACAGACAATATTTGTTTGTTTATTTTTTTTTTTGTTTTTTGATTACCACACTTGGCGATGGTTTACTAAATTGATTCATCGTCTGTTGATGATCATTAAAAAATTTAAAAAAAATGTTTGTTTAATTTTTTTACCCGGATCGCATAAATATGTAGACTACCTATATATAAATAAGGGAGATCATTCGGATTTTATTTAATTTTTTTTATGTAATTATCATGAATCAACATTTTGTTATATGTTTATGATAAGGAACAGTATATAATGTTTAGAGACCGCCTGGCTAATTAAAATTTAAAAAAATATAAAAAAAAGAAACAAACGATATATAGATAAATAAATAAAATGACCACATGATCAGGTGATCGTGTTCGTATATATATATATGTTAAATATTATGATTTGGATGATGATTATTTGTTTAGGAGCGTAGATCACTTTTCTGACATCTGTCGTTATATTTAAAATTTAACAAATTTATTTTTTTATGATTATAGATTTTTATTAATCGTTACAAAATAGATTGGCATTTAACATGAAATTCAAGTTTTTATACTTTTGGAAATATTTTTATCCATCCATGGTGAGATTAAAACGATTTTGGCGCAAGGTGCTTTTCATTTAGGACAATTTTTATGGCCTTAATACACATGTTTTGTATCATTTAAGCTATGAGCTATGTTTATTCAAGCTTATAGTTATCCTGGTTTGTCAGTCCCTTCCGTTTTACATTTTATGAATTTAGGCATTTTTGCTCTTGTTTATAAAATGTAAGGCCTAAATAAGATAATACTTATAGATTTGACCCAACAGTTTATTGGCTATTTTTGTTTAAAGAAATACGTAATATTCTAATGATAAAAAGCAAGGAACAGACAGAAAAATATAATTTTTTGGTGTCTAAATTCGGACCTGGGTCTCAACTGAACTAACAAAATTATGGCAGCGTGATTGAATATTAAGAAAATTGCAACGAATTTACTAATTTCACACAAATCCTGAATGAAGGTATACGATTTTTATACATTTCACTGATACGGGCCGCTTTATATAGGTATTGATTCAGCTTGTCTTTGTATTATTCTAGATATCGTCATCAACAGCTACTTCTACGCCTTCCAAATAGTGGCTCTCCTTTCAAAAATCTCTCACAGTCATTTCTCATACTCATCCGCCTAGTACAACTTCAGATTATCAGGGATGACAAGGTTTTTAGACTTTAGCAGTGAACGTGAACATAAATCATACAAGGGGCTATAAAGTTTCGTTTACACCGTTGCTATTCGGCCAAACCATGCAGTTATCAGCTACATGTGCCTGGGCGTGGTAGGACTGACGTTCTAACGTGAGATTTCAGAGTATCGAAAATAGCGACATAGCTTGTTAACCCAGCTACTGTCTTTTATATGTATAGGCCTATACATATTTTTTAGGTATTCCGAGAAAAAGCAAAGTATCTCGGTAAATTACGACAAAAGCTTTCTTGTAATCTAGAAAACCGAATTTACGTCACTTGAAGTTTTGTAATACTTAAAAAAGAACAATGACTGACTGGTGCAAACTAAATCATCTTTGGTACAAAAGAGACCTATGTCCCGATAGTTTTGCAATTATACCCCAAAAATACGTGTTCTACAAACAAAATAAATAAGGGATATTTATTGGTGATAATACCTTTATACAGTAGGTGAAATAAAAGTTTTTTAATTAAACACAAACTATACTTTTTATGGCAGAATGTAATTCTCTAATACTTTCAATGCATTTCGCGACGCGGTTTTTTAAACTTAGTTCAACTAAACTTAATCTGATTTGATTAATATTGACGGAAGCATCAATAATTTGGAGCTGCATATTTTGAGGTGTTCTCGGCATCTCTTTATAGCAAATGTCCTATAAATATCTACAACGGAAGATATCAGACGAGTGTGCGAGATCAGACGAATGTGCGAAATTGACGCTTCCTTGCACGACCAATTCATTGAATGTATGTCAATATATTTGATTTAATACTGCTCGAATATGATGAGAATGAGTGCTGGACAACCACCATGTTGGTATATTTATATAGATATTTCAATTTCTTCGGAGTGCAATAAATCTTCGAACATTCGACTGGAGGAATATTCTTATATTCAACTCTCCCATTATCATTAACGTTTATGATCTTCATCTTGTAGCCATTGTGGTTCATTATAAATGATGAATTACAGTAACAAAAATTTGAGCGAGTTTAGAAATCATCCCCATAAAGTTGTTGATGCAATGCTATGTGATAGGGATGAAATTTCCAAGCATGTAGAAGGAGAATACTGGGGTTTGAAATTAAAAAACCTCGCTGCGTAAAATATTGATTTCTGTATTTTCGTTTGTCACATGCGTTCCCCCCTTTCCTCTTTTTAAGCTTGATATTTTCTGGCCCAGCGAATTATCTAACCGTAGAAATACTTGACTGCCGTATGTCAGGAAACTGATTCGCGTATACAATTCACTTGCAGTATTTGCATTTTTATAGTAGCTAATATATGCATAATAAATTCAGAGGCTTATAAAATCTGATAACTGGGTCCCCTGAGAACATTAGTGAAAACGGAAATCGGTGATCTTAAACGAACGCTCAAATGAAGCAAAGTTACCCCTAGAAATAATATCAAATCATTTAGCGGTGATTACAAAATGTGGTCTTGAAGTTAAAAATCGTTTTGCCAATTCAAAACAATATGTCAACCACATTATAAACGAGCTCGGAATTTAAAACAAATAAACAACCTTCTACAGGGCGAAGTAGCAGGGCTAGTCAGACATTTGATGACAGCTGATTAAAACTATGAAGGATCACCGATAAATTTAATTCGGAGATATGAAAACCAAAACCTATATATTGTGGCAAAATTAATACAATTTTTTTTGGATCAAACAGGATGTGCAGTCATGGCTCATACATTACGACATGGAAAGGTTAACGACGATACTATGGAGTTACGAGCTTAAACTTTATTTATAAGCTTCTTCCTTTAGGAGCAGTTTACACATAGCCGGCGGAACTTCTGAATCAGCGTGCCGTAAGTTGCGACAGGAGGTACTCTGTCAAGCAAGTTCATCAATTTTCCAATTTCCCGTTATATTGAAATGTTGTGGCACCCATGTAAGCTGAATGTTGAACTGTTCTGCCAATATTCCTAACAGATATTATATTATACTTCATCCAGTCTATGGCCTCTTTGAACATATGAGATTTTGTTCCTTGCAGAACATCCCACATCCGCCACTGCTGTCAATTCTCGACCCATCCGTAAAAAAGTTAATCTTACTGGGATTCAGAACTGCTTCATCTGTCCAGTCCTCTTTGGAGGGAATAACAATCAGAAATTTAACTTCAAAGTATGATGTCGCGGTGGTATAGTCAATGGCTTTGAGGATAACCTTATTCATTAGAATATATAAGAGTTTCTTATTTTACAGGTCCACAGAGTAATTTAAGCCTAATAGCTGTACATGCACTCATTTGTTTAGCTAAAATATCAAGAGGGACTAGATGAAGGATAATCTCTAATGCCTAAATTGAAGTGGTTCTGAATGCATCACTAATACACAGACAACCAGTTCTTTGAACCTTCATCGGCAGCTTTTAGTTTAAAGCCACTATATTTATAGCTCGCCACTAAACTATAATTATGTACAGTAGAACAGGTCTAACTATACAGAGGTGTACAGCCAATGTACAATGCAAGAGTCCCCATCCTTTCCCAATGGCATTCTTACAGAAGTATAGCGCTATTGTAGCTTTATTTACCCGTTCCAATATATTATGTTCCCAGCTTAGTTTGCTGTCTACAATGAGACCCAGGAATTTAACTTTATCTGTGATATGCAAGCCAACTCTGTTCAAATTAAGTGGGTTGAAAAAAGGAAGTTTGTACTTCCTAGTAAAAAGGGCCAAATCAGTTTTAAGTGGATTAGCACTATTGGTCCATTTGGTAAGAAAACCAAAAGTATTTTGCATAAGACCTCTGAGGGTGGTAGGCTATTTGCCGAAGATAACATCATCTGCATAAACGACAACTTTAAAGTCAGAGCCTTCTAGGTTTAGTAATTGGTCATTTATAACCAAGTTCCAAAGAAGGGAATATAATTAACCACCTTGTGGTGTACCTTCTCTACACACAAATTTCCGAATGGATGCCTGAGCAAGATTAGCCAAAATGATCCTATTCCTGCGAATTTGATCAATCCAGCATCCGAGTGATACATCCAGCCGAAAATCTGAAAGTGCCTGCGTGATTGCTTCTGGTTTGACATAGTTTAAGGCTCCTTCTATATCACAGTTTTCACTGGTTCCCCATGCATGCTGAGATGCTATTAACTATACCGTTTCAATTGAACCTTTAATATAAGCTTCTATCTGTCTCTCTATAGAGTTTTCAAGAAGTACGAAGTTAAGCTAATAGGCCTAAGGCTTTTTGGATCGCAATGAGAGCGTTTTCCCGCCTTATTTTGGTTTCGTGGATGTCTGCAGGAATAATGCTATGCGGTCCTGCTGACTTAAAAGGTTTAAAACTATTTACTGACAACAAGATGTTCCTCCTCTTGACAATCTTCCCAGTGAGATCCGTAGCCCTATTTGTTTTAGGCAGAATAGTCGGAGATTCGGAACATCCTGGGAAATGAGTTTACAGTAGGAGCTCCAGAGATTCCGCCTCCGTTGTAGTCCAGATACCATCCGGTTGTTGTAAATAACTTGGAATGGAAGGACAAGAACATAGAATCTTACGTTAAGTTCAACGGGAAACTAATGCATATTTTGGAGGTCTTGGGAATCATCACATCAAAAAAATTTTGAGAAATAAAGATGGTCGATGGTTAGTATTTGTACCTTTTAAAAATATGTCAATTATTAAATAAATTCAAAGGCTCGATTGCTAGTGATGGACCGTAAATAATTGCATGATATACAGCCTATAACTATCAGCAGTTAAGCTAAAGATGAAAGTTGTAGTTTTCATTATAGAAAATTTGATTAGGTCAAAAAAAAAAGTTTGGAAATTGTTAATCAATTCTGAACGATGAAAAGTTAGCTTTTTTGTTAGTTTTCGTGCAGTACTGAACATTTTTTCTAAATTCAACAACTGCAAGCTCATTTGGACATTTTATAGTCATTAATAGTCATTTTATTTCGATTTTAACACCAAATCCTTGTACAGCCATATAGATAAATGGAATTTACCACATAACCTCCCACTTCCATTTGTTGTAAACAATATTTTTATATTTCCTCATTTTTTCTAACTTCAGCCCCGGTCTAATCTTCAGGAATTCGTCACGCAGCTCAAGAAGTATGCTGACGGCCAAACTAAGGTGTAGTATACAAAATAACCATAATGTTGAATGTTTTCCCGCGCGTGTCGCAAATTGGCAGTAGTATAATATATAGTAAATTCCCAAGCACGCGGTTACACCATGACCTAAATTAAGTTTTTTTTTTTGCGTTTCTATATAATATTCAAATAAAATCTCTAGACTTTTAGTGATCTTGTCTCGTAGTCAAAAAAATGCAAATGATTTTTGACTAAAAATTTGTTTAAGGTCAGTCCAAATTATAATTTATTTTTTTATTTTTAATATAAATTGAACACTTAACACGCGTGATGTAATTTATTGATTTATAAAATGTTTTTGTATATCTATATATATATATAAAGTGAGTGAGCTCATTGTCGAATTGGTATTTTTTATTCGTTAGATGCTGTACGATAATGATAAAATATATTTATATAATTTTTTTATTTTTTATTTTTTCCAGTCGATGGATGGTCGCTGGTAAGGCTGATCCCGAAATGCCAAAGCGAATGTACATCCATCCGGACTCGCCATCGACCGGCGAACAATGGATGCAAAAAGTTGTATCATTTCATAAATTAAAATTAACAAATAATATTAGTGACAAACATGGATTTGTAAGTACTGTACGTTGTATCTCATCCAAATATTATCGAGATCGAAATAAAAAAAATGCTAATAGTTTTTGTGATCGCGCCTTGGCCATATTTGGCATAGTATATTTAATATATAAAAAAGTAGTTACAGTGTCCGCTTTTTGTTTTGTATTTTTCTTATTTCGATCTTTAATAATTTTTTTTATTTTTATTTTTATTTTATTTATTTATTATTATACAAATTAAACAATGATCATGTATTTATTTAATTTAAAAATGTTTAAATATTTATTCTTCACTTTTTGTTTTTATATAAACTAAAACAAAAACTACTGTAGTCTGTAAGTATAAAACCGTGTCTGCGCGCACTACCTATATGTGTGTCTCTTGCCGCGCGATTTGTCTTGTTGTGTAAATAAATATTTAAATTTTATATTATCCTTGTCGGTATATTTTTAAATATTATTTATTGATTTTATTTAACTCGCACTATGGTAAACTACTTTGTATTTACCACTAACTATACCTATATAAATATAACTACTTGAAAACGATGTGACAAAATAAAAAAAAAACGTAACAACTCGTAACAATAATATTATGTCGCGTATTATTATGATTATTATTCGAATAAAGCATTCGATAAATTATTGTTTTTATCACACAACAACAACAACAATATTACGTTTTTTTTGTACAAAAATAGTAATAATAACTACAAAACTATATATATATATATATATATATATATATATATATATATATATATATATATATATATATATATATATATATATATATATATATATATATATATATATATATAGAGGCTAAATAATATTGTAACACGGCATAAAATGTAATATTTGTTACACCCTAACACCAAATAAAAAATTATTAGTATAGTCGCTTTTAGCTTTTTGGAGGGTGTTATTTGTTATTTTTATTGTTAATAATAAAAATACAACAACAACAACAACAAAATACAAAAATTAATCAATCAAAATATATTATAGTTTAATGGCGGTGTTAACAGTAAAGCTCAGGATGTAGTGTAACCAATAATTTGCGAAAATTCGTAATATCGCTAACAGATTTAGGACTAGGTGATTTCGTTAAGCTATAATATCACTATATTTACCTAATACGTTTAGTTCCATGATTAAAAACTTTTTTATGTGCACAATTTGAAATAAAATTCTTCAGATGACTTATGAAAAACAAAAATCAACTAACGAGTAAGAAATAAAAAAAGCCTACTATTTCAGTGCAATTTAAGATTCAGGTACATAGTGTGATGTTTTTTACTTGCACTCTGTTCTTGAATAAAAATTACAGTTCATTGTCAAATCATGGTTGTCTTACGCCTAGGTGCATAATAAATATTTTCCCACCCTAATAAATATGAATAGATAAGCTTTTATCAATATTAAAATTATCGCTATTACTTTAAATTTCTCAAATATTTTTTTGTCATAAATAGAATAAAAGCTAATTCACCAAAATACGATTGCAAGCACCTAACCAGGGTCGACCACTTCCCATTTTATTAGAGTTTGTGGTCCATTCCCATGCAAGACAAATATGTGTCACAACTTTGCAATACTACTATGAACTATATGTACTATGTCCTACTATGTAAATAACATTGACTACTATGATGCCAAAAACGATGACATTCATAAAGTGAAATTATTACAAGTCAAATTTTAGAGTGTGTGCAAAACTGTATATAAATGGAATTTTTATTAGTTTAAAAAACTTTAAAAGAATTAACCATATTAACGGAAAGGATAACTGTCCAAACTGAAAAACGCGAGGGGATGCCTAAATATGTCACTTTACATCAACAAATATCTATTCTAAGTATACATAAAGGTATTCTTATAGCAAGATAAAAATAATTGATTGGTGGGGTCATAAAGATCAAAGACTGATGAATTTAGACTGAACCATTTGAAGTCATTGATTGGTTCCTTCTTCAGACGGAGGGTTTTGTTGTTCATCAATAATGAGTTTTGAGTGCGAAGTAGAAATATTCCGGAAGAAATTCCGGATCCTAGACTGCCAACATTACAAATTGATGTTATTTAAATGAAATGATAAAAAATTATATGAAACCATTTTATAAATATTAGAAAGCTTTTCATTACATTGTTAAAAAAAATCCATTTAAAAACTTAAGCTGACGTTTTTAATATAAGGTTAACACAACCTCAACCAGTTTGGCCACTTAAATTGGTTCTCAACAAAAAAAAACTAAGTGCATTTTAAATAAACCCTAGGTTGGCCCCAATAAATCCTAGAATGAAGTAGTTTTGCTATTCGAATGAAAAATTCTTTGCAAAATTCAAATCTATATGTGATAGGTTTTTTAAATGTGTCGGCTTAGTTTAGTAATTTTTTTTTGAGCTTATTTCAACTATAAACTCATTGTTAAATTAAATTAAAATGCAATTTAAATTAAAGTATGAAAAATGGTTAAAAAACCATAAACTAATTATATTGAGCCTTTTTTTAATCATTCCCATTGATATTTCTGTTAGCTGGGCATATTTCTGTCGATTTTTAGTTAACACGTGGACTTAAACTAAATATTTTAACCGCATATGATTATTACTTAAACTTTTGTTAAACAAAATCGAAATGACTATCGACTTAAGCCAAGTTAATTTTAAATAATTTGAGTAAAAGTCTATTTTAAAATAATCATTGACTTAAAATTTAAACCAGATTTAATTTTAGTTTTCTGAAATTCCCCTTTGGGCTAAATTTAAGTTAATCACAAAACAAAATACTTAAATTCTTGATTTTAAATATATTTTTATAAAGAAGTGAATCTGTGTAATAAATGTTGGCGAGATAAGCTAATTTATTTGAACATTTTTTAAATTTAAGCTTAAGTAAAATAGTATGGCTTAAGCCAAATATTGGCTTAGATTAAAAAAAATGTCAAATTAGGTTCAATCATCTTTATTTCCTGAATATCATCCTTAAGCCAATTTTTTCTAATAAATTTAAAACTAGTTTTGACATCATAATTCGACTTAAACTTTTATTATAAAAAACATATATGTGAAATTATTTGACTAAATTTGTTTAATTATGGATAAGTCGAATTTCTCCACTCTGCCTTACGTTTAAAAACAATTAAAATACTGGCTTAATTTTTTAAGATGTTAAGTCATTTTCTGATTTTCATGAAAATTTATTTTAAACTCTCAAAAAACGCGTGTGCAGTCATCTAAAGCTTTTCAAACTTAAGAAGGCTTTTTCATAACTCAACTTAGGTTATTGGTTTAGAATTGAAGCAACAAACGGGTTTTATTGTTTTAATGGTTTTAAGCCAAATTTCAAAAATGTAGATTTTCATTTAAGCTTAAGTTCAAGCAAGTAAGGATAAAAAGGATATCAACATAATTAAAGGATATCAACATAATTAATTTATCAACATAATATTTTAATTTATATGTTTTTTCTGAAAGCTCTAATGGATCGAAATAACAATAAAATATGTGACATATGCTGTATAAACACATAATGTGAGCTTTCACAGGTCCAAATAAATTGTAATACAAAATATAAAGTCTAGAAGATCATTTGTCGTACGAGTAAACTAATTTAGTAAAATGTAATTCGGCTTAAGCTAAAAACATAATATATAGTAAAGCTCATAAATAAAAATTATTAGATCCAAAAAGATGTAACCGTATGTCACAGATTTTTCTTTAAGTTTCATTGGTTGATATGTTAATTTGGTGAATTTATTTTTAAAGTTGCCTTTCGTATCAATTTTGATGTAGAATTTATATGCAACTTATTGCCGCAGCATCTCTATTTTATTTTATTTGTCCTAAGCCAATAGTTATTTGTTTTTTTCTACCTCTTCTTAAAATTGGCTATTTAACTGATTTTAAATTTTTGCTAGTCACATTTTTCTAAATAAACTGTCATGATTGTTTTTTAAGCTTCTTGTACTAGTTTAAGCTACTATGTAGAAAGATTGTTTTCAATGTGATTAACGATCTAAATTTTCTGAAAAACTTTTAACGGCTAAAATCAAATATTTGTCGGCACCGCAGGTTTAAAAAAAAAATGTAAAACTTCTTGTGATAATTTCTATTTTCCAAACTATACTTAAGTCAGTTTGTTAGATTCATGTTAAATTTTTTTTTTTTGTTTTTTTAATATTACAACTCGCAATGTACTCGTATTGGTTCATGTATAAGAGATAACCCCTAAATGTTGATTTTTTATTTTTTTTAATTTTTTTTCCAAAAAGAAAATATGTAATAAATGTTTAATTTCATAAATCGACTTAAGCTAATTATTAATCAGATAAGCTAAATTCATTACAAAAAAAGTTTTCGCGGCGTTATGTCGCTAAATTTGTTTGCTAAATATTAAGTCAAATTTTTACCGACTCTAGTATTCGTTTAAAAAGATTACTATTATAAATTTATTATAATGACTTACTTTTTTCACATGTTTCTGCTTATTTTAACCTTGTTTATTATTTTTGTAGCTAAGCTTAAGCTAACTTATTAGTTTTTATTTTTATATACACTGTTTAATTCCATAGGTTAACTATTTAACTACACACATTTAAAAAGTGCAAAAAATAAAGTTTTAGAAAGGAACATCGAATTAAGTCAAATTTTTGCTAACTATCCGTAAATGAAAGCTTTTTATATTTAAACTCCAAAAGGAACAAAATTGAATTAGTCTGATCGACTTAAGCCAATTTGTTCTAACATGTTTTACCTACTCTAAGTTGTATACATATTTTTTCCTCTAAGAACCGATGGAGCTTATATTTCATACAACGTTCAAATGGAAATGTTACTTAAATGCTACGCCAAGAATTCTTTTGACATTTAAGTTAACTTATTTGAAAAAACTTATATTGACTTAAGCCAAATATATAACAGAGACACATATAAAATATGAGTTGAACATTTAAAGAAAGCGAATGTTAATCTTTTGAATTAATATATGGATCGACCGAATTTCAGAATATTTGTGAGTTAAGTCAACTTATGTATTTTGTTTGAATCTCATTGGTTGAAATGATTATTTTGGTAAATTTGTTTCATAGTTAAGCTTAAGTTGAGTATTTCGAACCGTCGCAACGTTCTTAAAAATCAAAATGAACGATTCATTAGATTGTGGTAAATCGATTTCGTAATTATTATCAATTAGGCTTAAGCCATTGTATTCCAGATTTTGGTAAAACATTTCAAAGTCATATTATGGAATTGATTTAAGCTTTTTAATCTACGGTTGGGTTTTCTTTAAATAAGCTAAGTATGATGAAACTGGTTTAAGCCAAACAGCTAAGCCTATTCATTTTAATATTTAATTTTTTTTATTTTATCTACTATCATTATTTATTAAGATTGAGTTTTGACGTATATGTTCTACCTACTGGAAGTTTTGATAAACTTTGTTTCTTTAACTTGAAAAGCTCATGTGAGATTTTGCTAACTATATGAATTAAAATTTAAATCAAACGAAATTTAAATATTTTACAGTTAAGTCTTTTTTAGTCCTCGGCTTGCTTACTTTGATTTGGTTAATCCTCACTAGATTTGGCAAGTCAAACTGATCCTTGCTACCATAACTCGTTTTATGAAAAAAAGCTTTATGTAAATAATAACTAAGTCAAGTGACTGGAGCTTATCGAAATAGAAGGCGAACTATTTAACGACCATTAAAGGATCGTCTGATTGTCGCAGTAAAGTGATCAGTGCACGGTTGTTCAGCTAATTCACGACATGGATTTTATCAAATTTTCAAAATCTTTTGTTAACACTCCTACATAAATCCACCCAAGTATATAGTATTTTGTGCTAAGTTCACTGTCATTGGGCGTAGCAACACTCGGATCAGCTAACTTCAAGGCGGTTAACTATGGCCATTTCGTTAAATTAATAGATGATACTATTATAGACATAATCTGATTGTTGTAGAACCTTTGGTGTATCTTTTCTTCACTGAAACTCATTGGTTTAGAAGTCAAAGCTTAATTTTTTTTTTAATTTTTGCTTAGTTTGGTAACCTGCTTTCTTTATAGCTTAGGTTAAATGGACTACTCGAAATTGTTTAAACAAGCTCATAGACTTAAATTAATCACTGGATTAAAAAAAATGGTTTCTTAATTATTTAAATCAAGTTTAAGCCATGTTAAGCAATAAATTATTTGAAGCCTAAACCGACTTAAGCTAAATATTTATAGTGTATAGTGAGTATAAAAAACGATTTAATGTTTTTAAAAGTAAGTTAAACAGGCCAGTTACTTTACTTAAACCAGTAACTTAAAACCATATTTACAAATTTAGACTTAAGTAAATAAAAACTTAAGTTAATTTTTTTCATTAACTTAACTTAAATTTATTCTCTAGTGTTATACGATTCGATAAAAATTTCATTTGATTCGAGTGCCCTTATTTTTGGTTAGAAATTTTCATAAATCAGGTATCCCGCTACGAATTAACCTCACTGTCGAGTTATGAAAATCTATAGTATTTTTAAGCTTACATTTTTTTTATGTTTTCAATAAAGAAAGTGTTTTATATATCTACACACACAAACACACATTTCTTGTTAGTTTTTGGAAAAAAAACGAGATTCTTATCAATAATAAAAATTATAATAAAACAAGCTAATTTTCCTCACTCTCAAAATTATAGTAATAATAATAATAGTAATAATAATAGTAATAATGAAAATGGTGAATGATTTAAATGATGTTTTTACACGTTAAACAAAAGAAAAAAAAATATGCTTTTTGGGTTTGTTCTGTTGGTTTTCTGGGTTTTTTTTACGATAATAACGAGAGAGTACTTTATACCTTTAACGACTCTACATAAATAATTTTGTTTTAATTAAATTAATTTGATTTTTTTTTTGTATATTTAACTTAAGTACTTTTTTGTGTTCGGGTGGATATACTATAAAAATTCCGTCTTATGTTTTATATAAAGGTGTCAGGTTGTATCATTCGATGTTTTGTGCGATGGTGTCATGTTGTTTTAATATTAAAAATTTATGATATTTTATGTAATTTATATATATATATATATATATATATATATATATATATATATATATATATATATATAATTTTTGGTGTTAAGGGAGTACGTTTGGTTGTAGACGCGGACGACATGAAATTTTTGTTTCGAACCATTCGAATATACTATAATGACCCTCATTTATAATATATGCCATAATTAATTATATGCTATAACTATCACCTATTATTAAAATATAATTAAAACTATAATATATTCTTTTTAATTTCTACTTTGTTAGTGGTGTGGTTGTAGTACATATATAAAGTTCCTCACCGCACAAAAGAACTTTTTTTGCTTTGGTGTTCCAAAATAAATCTACTTTCGTTGGCTTTTCAAAAATTCAAAAACCATATATGTACTTTGAAGAATGGTTATATTAAGATAATTTGTTCAAACATGCATTTTACTATATATAGTGTATACAGTATATAAAGATGATGATGATGATGAGTATAATATGGTTTTGTAATAAACAGAAACTTTTTATCTCAGTTTTGGTTCTTCTTTTTTGATCTGAATTATTCAACTATGACTAGATACGGTTAAATTTGGGAAAACTAATCAAAAAAAACTTTATCATAGACAATATATATATTAGAAAATAGATACGAGTCGAAAGGATATTTTTATATTATCCTTCAATTCCCTAAGTATGTCCTCGACATTTTTTTGATGTCCTTAATATTACTCTCGAATACATCGTTTGCAAATCCTTTTGAGTTCTAAATCTGAAATCTTATTACAATTCGTTTAATTATATCCAAAACCAAGCTTTGTCTAGAAATGGAATTAAAATATTAATCCCTTTATTTTATCCAAATATATGTGTGTACCTAATGTAGTCGTAGTATACAGTATAAATTAAGAGGTTGTCTCATATAATTAGAAAAGTACAAAAAAAGATCAAATCTTTATCTTGGAGCACAGTAGCATTATTTTTTTTTTTTTGTCATTTGCGGTAAACCTTAACAGCACAAAAATAATTATATTCTTAAGATTTCAAGTCGAGTGGTTTTAACCAAAAAAAAAATGTTAACAAAAGATCCCGGTGATAGTACGTACACAAATCGAAAAATTACCTAAGATTATTTTCTAGCCTATGTATATACATACATAAAGAAAACGATCCTCTTATTATATTCTTGTGTGTACCTTTTTGTCGACAACAAGATATCTTTGACTAGATAACCAAAAAAAAAAACTTATATCCTTTTGTTGTATTACAAAACCAGACATTGATATTATTATTATCGTCCGTACTATTTAACTACCACTACTGTATACGACGTGCAGATTACTATTTTGTTCGATGATCTATTTAAACGTAAAATAGACGATTCGCGAGCAGATGAGATTCAAGTTTATATATACGTGTATATATAGAACAAGGGATTTCGTACACATGTGCGATGGATTTAAAAATATAAAATATCGAATTAACACTTCGTCGCGTTTTTGATCGATAGTTTATTTAATTCAAATACATGTTCAATATGTTTCAACGAGCTGGAAGAACAGAGGAAAAAATACCGCACGGCAGACCTCGTCTTATAATATATTAAAGGTACGAATATTGAAAAAAAAATTATGAAAGCAAAAAAAAACAAATTAGCTTTTCGTTTTAAATGATTTTAATCCTTTTTCTTGTGTTTGTGTGTGTCACATCTAATTTCGAAATTAAATTTTGTTTTTAGCCAAATTAATTTTTGACATTTCATTAAATTTCATATATATATATATATATAAATGTGCCGTCGGAATAATGTTTGTGTCTAGCGCGCTAATTGACTGGATTTAAGGTTGAAATGGAATCTAAAACACAAAAAAAAAAATGATCGACAATTTTGATGATCGCAAAATTCTGTAAAATACAAAGGTTTAAAATTAAAAGTTTTGTACAAAGTTAGTTAGACGCGATCGTATAGAGCTGACGAGATCAAGTAGCTGATAAATATCTTAGTCGATCGCTAAATATAATGATTATTTTATATAGTATGGAGAATTGTATGGAGACTAGTCATTGATCGTGCAATGCTGATCGATTGTGTCGTGTTTAACAAGACAAGTAGCTGATTGATATATAAAATAAGTATGTTAATCGACACGATCGTTAATGTTGTTAGAATCGATCATAGTAATTTATACTTTTGTATTTTAAATTGATCGTATTATTTATGAAAATAATTTTAAGATCGTGATAAAATATATGTATAGTTATGTTAAGTTAGCAAACATTTGTATATTTAAGTTTTTACAATGATCTTCGATGATTCTCAGGAGATTATTTTAAAATATTTAAGAAAATTAATCAAGATCAATAAATGAATTTTGATCTTAGTATTAACAAAATTTAAAAAAATTTAACAAAATTAAAATACGATCGTAAATTGCAAAATTGAATTACAATGTTTTTAGGTTTGAGTCTTTGGTGCTTTGAAACTTTTTCAATTAAAGGTGATCAGTTTAGATCACTTAAATTGTTTGATAGCAAACATTTAAAAAATCGTTCACAGACCATAACGATATAATTAAAGTTGCTCGGATAATGGCCTTGACGATATAAAAATCTTTTACGATATGAGTAAAATTTATTGACTGTTGAAACCTGTTTTAACTGCAATCGCAACAAGTTATCGAAAAACTGAAAAATCAATTAGCTGACGATTGCTTTAGGCAGTGAAACCTTTTAACAATTATTGCATATTGGCTATACAATTTGCACAATAACAAAATGTATCCAAACTTCTAATGCACGGTACAAGTGACAAAAATTTAATCTTTTTAGAAACTGGTTACGGACTATAGGTGGAACTAATTCACACTGATCACAACTCATACCATATGTATGGATTGTACGATCACCTCGTAAATTCTGTTCAGTTTGGTGTTTCTGTGTCCCGTACACCGATGATCTTCATTTTCCCACATATTAATCCATTTTAAAATAAATTTACTTAAGCGTAAAAGTGGCGCATCTACGATAGTAGTCTTTTATTTTTTTTGTGTTTGAAAATGTATTTTTGTCGAAGTGTGATAAGGAGGAACTCTCAAGAAAACTAACCGCTGTCAATTCTAATTTTACAAAACATTGGTCTTCTGTGTCAATTTATAAATACCAAAACGTTAGATCAAGGTTCGATCAAAGATAATTCTAAAGCAGTCTATAGAGGCCAAACAAATTATTTTACTGAGCACTTTAAATATGCGCGAACGAACTGGTGTGCGCTTCAAAATGGATGGTAACTACGTGGAGTTACAAACTATTTTCACTTGCTTTTAATTAACCACATTATTTAGTCTGCAAATGATCCAGTGGTGGTGCTGTTAGGAAAACAGGAAAACGTGGCTAATCTGAGGTGTAAGTTGGGAAAATAAATAATGAAGTTAACATTTGATTGATTTTGTGACAAGACACTTTAAAATCGAATGACTCTACATTATTAAAAAATACAGTCGTTCTCATATGTAGTCAAAAATGGTCCAACTAAAGAAATCTCAAAAAAAGTACAAAGCGTAAATTTGTTAAAGTCGGCTTGGATAGCACAAAGTGCTTAGTTCTTCGTAGCGTAAAAGGATTTTTTCGATGACATGCCGCAATTGTAATTTAACGATCAATGCAACGTTGCCGATGGTATAAAATGCCATTTTGTATTTTTAGTTGCAGTTGCTACTATTATTTTATTTTCCTCTTTCGTCATCAGGTCTTTGAAGCATATTTTAAAATCTTCTACGGTTTTAGAAAAAGGTTTCAAAGCTGCAAGGAACAATTTCTGGTCATATCAGTTGCCAGATCTAAACATTCTGCCTTGCTTTTGATTCATGTTTTTGCTTAGCTGCTTTTTAGTTGATACCGACCAACGAAGACCTTGCTTGTTTGCAGGAAGGAGCGGATTAGGTTGACCCGCGATTGTGTTAACTGTCTCACTAGATGAACTTCAGTTACAAGTCAGATCAGATCTTTGGAGTGGAGTATTGCTTTTTAAAAGAATAATTTATTGGAATTAAGTATATGGTATATATTGTCGTTCAAATCTCTACCGCAGTAGCTCTAAAGGAAAATATTGCTAATCATCGATATGTAGGGCTCACCGTTAACTGATTACAATGTTTGTTTCCGTTTGAACATAAAAAATTGATGATTTGCGCAAATTGTTAAATGCTATAACCTTCCATGGTGATTTGCCATGGAACAATTATAAGGACCCCATATATAATATATCATAATTTCTACTTCCATTTCCCACCCAAACATATATTGTCTCTATTTGAGTTTTCTTTGGTCAGATTGCATACTGTTTGTAACGCATAATCACCCAGCTGTTTACACCACAGTAATTCATCGAAAAGTTCACCGGGGATTATTCAAAGAGTATTCCTAACGGTATTTGGAAGTGACAAAAATTCCAATATACGCATTTGACTACAAAGTTTACCTTGCAATAATTTTTTCGAAAGACAATGTTTCTGTTAAGCACAGGATAAATAAATTTTTTTTCAGTTTTTTTTGCAATTAAATTTTGTACAATAATATTCAGTGGTGACAAAATAACTGCGCGAGAGAAAACCAATTGTTGGACAACCATGCTGCTTGAAAAACTATTAGCCTTAATTGCAAGTTTTACTACATTATTGTCAACAGAGGTACTGCAATCAGAGATACTGGCAACAGAGATACTGAATCACACTGTATGTGCGTCGCAAATTCTTTCGAATATAAACTGATCATTAAACTCACCAAAAATGAAATGTCATTTCTCATTGTCATACTATATCGATCTTGTGTGTGAACACAACTATTTCATCTCGCACTAAAACAAAAGAACACAAAATATGCGTATATTTAAATTATTTTCGACATTTTTTGTTGTCATTGTGTTATGTTATTGTTTTTGTGGAATAATTAAAACTATACGATATACGTATTACAACTAAATATATATATTATGTACATATAATAAAATTAAAG